>OV651814.1:59141803-59471944 GCA_927349885.1 Psylliodes chrysocephalus | reverse complement strand
GCTCCTATGATAGTTTTACCCTCTTGCAAATATTCTATCAGATTTATCCCATTTTTGTCACAGCAAACTAAAGCCAAAACCTTGTTAGCAGATTTTAAACACGGATTTTTTTGGCCGTGGAGCACCTTTATTCTTTGGATGTGTCGTTAGTTTCTGAATTATACGATGAATACACGTTTTGTCCATATTAAGCCGATCTAAAGATTTTGAAAATGTTTCTTCAAAAGACGACCTTTGACATTGTTGACCTATAGCGCTTTCGATCACCATTCACGTGATTCGGGATCCATTTGGCCGAAAGCTTTCTGATATTTATGTCTAATAATCGATTTGAAACATACGTTCATAGAAAATATGCAATGTTCTGCATATAATAGCATATAGATAGGTATAGTCCAATTCGTCAACTTGCTAAAATCGTAACAAAATCAATGTTTTCCGAAGTGATTATAGAAATTAGACTTCCAGAGCGGTGGTAATCTTTAACAACTTATCTTCCTCTCTTAAATTCTGAAACCCAGTTTTTAAAGGTGGCATATAATGGACACTGATTACCTAAAGTTCCTGTCATATCAGCAAAAATATCTTTACCCAATAAACCTTTTAAAAACACTTATTTATAAGAAATGAATCGAAAGTATTTAAAGTGTGTAGTGTAGGTAGAGTTTTATTAATAATAAAACTCAGTAATATTCGTCTGAGCGCTTTCAGCCTGTTAGGCCATCATCAGAGACATCGTCAATAAATGTAAAAGAAGCATGAAAATTAATATATAACTATATTAAAAAAGGGGTTGCCACAATAACTTGAGGCTTGAGTCGTAAGAAATAACAGAACCACTCCTAAAAGGTGGTTGCAATTAAAGAAAAAACGTGGGGGCTCATCCCAACACGTATAAATAAACAATCTCACCCGTTCAATGGTAGAGAAAGATAAAAACGGCTAACGTTCTACGACTTCTTGTGCCCCAACTTGCCTCCGCCTCTCGGCAGCGACTTGGAAGGGTCAGCTGGCTTCATGCCGAAGTACAGTTTTTTATCTTATTAATAAAACTCTACCTACACACTTTAAATACTTTCGATTCATTTCTTATTACCCAGTGTGTACACACCACTCAACCTCTTCACTTATTTATAAAACATCATAGTTGTAGTAACCATAGTAACCATATTCAATTTTGTTTACTAGAACCTTCCCAGGTTAACTAGATCTCGTCGTAAAAACGTTATTACTGTTCTCAGTGCTGCTATACTGTTAATAATTAGAATTTATTAGTAAGTCGAGAATGGGGAGCCTCATCTAGTCATTGGAATCATGTATTAATGATAAACTGAAGTTTTTTCTGATTTAAATACCTCTACTACTCGCTAGAACATGCCTTGGTCATTTGGGACCAACAACTCCAAATTTACTTGGCTAAATTGTAAAAAATAAAAAATAAATTTTTCAGGTATATGAGTATTTACAAGAATTCTTATACCTTTGATTACTAGTTTAAAACAGTTTATGATGACATCTCTGTGCAAAATTTTAAATTAATGAGTAAATTCAAATGAATTACTGTTAGTAATACCATTTATTTAATATGTATCAGTCTACAAATCCGCCATATTTATTGTGGAAAAAACAGTTTTGTTGCCACTTGTTTACAGACTGTCAAACAAAATAAAACTAATTTGATTTCGGACAATTCATTGAATAAATAGAAAATAAGAGAAAAAAATAGAAAATAAAAGCTCTATTGTCATGCTTTTTCGCTGATTTTTCAGTATATAAATTCAGACAGAAGTTCTTACAAAATATTATTGATCTATGTATAAGGAAACTCAGAATTTCGATATTACTACTCGTAATGATTTAATCTCAATCAAGGAAATGAATTCATGTACTCAAAATCTGCGTTAGAAAAGTAACGGCTAATACAAAGGCCATGATCCCGCTTTGAGATTCAAAAAAAAGTGGTTTGGTATATTTGTAGATATACTTAACTATATAAGATTTATACAGAGTGTCCCATTAGTAAGTAATTGTTCAATATTTCAATTTATGTTATAGCACTCGCAAACAAGTTTAAAATTAAAGGTATATAGATTTAAAAAATACGTATTTTAAAAATATTTTTGGATATATAGGAATATTGCGGTTTGGCGTGGCAAATAAAAATGTTTTTTTTAGTAGAACATCCTGTATTTAATTTTAGTTTTAGAAAGGTTTGTTTTAATATTACATGGTTGCCAAGCAATTAATTTTTTTATAAAATTAAAGAATGATGCAGACCTCAAATTAAAATCCTAATTTAGGTAGTTTTGCAATGATTTTGAAATATGTCTTAAATACCCTGTATATTATTTTATCATAAGATTTCTAATAAATTTGCCTATCCAACGACACCAACATGTTAGCTAATAACACATATACAGGGTGTCCCGTTGGTGTGTAACTGATCGATAGCTGTTTTAATGTTGGAAATAAGAAGACATTTTTAACATAAAACATTTGTACAAGGTGGTCCAAAAACGAGGGGCTAACCAAACCTATACATTTTTAATTTAAAACACCCTGCAGGTAGTTATACATATTTGATTGTTTTCACATTGTCAAACAATTTGTTGTATATAGGGTGTGTCAAAATGGTCATACAACTTTTGTATTAAAAAATTCTTTGTATTTCCAATAATAAAACAGCAGTGATGGGACACCCTGTATATGTATTATTGGCATATTCGTATCAGGCAAATTTATGAAGAACTTTATGCTAAAATAATATACACTTTTGTAACATTTGAAAAAATTAAGTAAATTAAACTTAAACAATCTGTATAAAATAAACCAGTTCTATCACCAATATTCGTTAGCTTAGTATCTTATAAGTCTGTATATTAAACAATTTTGAAATCAATGTAAACCTACTTAAATTATGATAATTTAATTTGGGGTCGGTATCATTCTCTAATTTCATAAAAAAATTAATTGCTTGGCAACCCTGTAATATCTTTTAAAAAAATTCTAGGGTTGAATACAGTATAACCAAACCATTATAAAAATAAATGAAATAAATGGTATATTTTAAAAAAATATACATTTCTATTTGCCAGGAACATAGGCAACCCTCTGTATATTCAAAAACTATTTTTAAAATTTATATTTTTTAAATCCATATAACTTCAACTTAAAACTTGTTCGCGTGTTTATAACACAAATTGACATATTGAACAAAAATTAAGCAATAATGGGACACCCTGTATAATTGCTCTAATAAATTATGTTAATGGTTACTGAAAGACAGAATATTACCATGTGAGGGGTAAACATTCATTTCGCGAACCATAACTGTCATAAACTAAAAACATAAATTATAATTATTTTTGTTATTTCAATTGTAGTGCTTTTTACTCCCAAAATTCTGTAATATAATCGCGCCTTGCACTTAGAGCAATATCTCCTACAACAATCATTAATGCAATTTTTTTTAAAATACCAACTAACTTACCATAAAGAATTATATGCAATCGAAACAAATTCTAACTTTTGTAGGTTAGGTGTTAATCACCCGCAAAGTTGCAGATGATTTGTTTCTGGAATATTATTTTTCTCATTTGTTGACGTTTTGTTTAATCTCACCCCCTAATGTTCCTCCCATCCGGACTAGGTCTCCCCTATATTGAATAATAACAAAAATCTCCATTTTCTTTGTATTACGATCCTAAAATAATTTTAATTCTTTGTGTAATTTTGATTGATATGGGAGTAACAACCAGTTTCAAAGAAATGTTTTTTGCATTTAAGGATGCTGTTTCTGCTGATTGCTCTGGAGCTTTGTAGTCAGTGGTCAGACCCATCCAATTAAGTAAGAAATGTAAAGTGTCAAATGTATGATTAAATTGTGTCTGATTAAGAATGGGACACAGAACAACCGAAGATTTTCTGATTAAAAATAAAACGATTTAACGAAATATGCTTAGATAAAATATCACTTTTTTCCGAAATATAGAGTTTAAATTTAATAATTCAAAAATTATTAATGGCTATAATTTTTTTATTTCTTAGTATAATTCTAATAAATTTGGTAAACATTCGTGGAGTCATAAGATACACCTATTTTCAAAACAGTGAGATAAATAAACTTTACCAGTGGCGTACAACACGGATAAGTAACACTTTCATCCCTTCTAAATTTTCCGCCACTGTTTAAAAACTTATTTGGACTGTACTTGTACATTTTTTTATATTTTTTAAATACATGATGTACTCTTGTTAGGAACTCATAAAGTCATTGGTTTTCCAAATATTCATACTGAAAGGTGGATATTCTTCATTTTAAGTTATTTTTTTAATTATGTAATTTTGTTTTTTTATAAAATTGCACTAAGCAAACGTTTTGGGTGTCACTAATCAGCAAATAAATCATTTTAATAAACTTTACCAGTGGCGTAACACCTGCATTATTTATAAATTTTACGCTACTCTCCAAAAACTTATTTGGACTATAATTTTGAATTTATTCATCCAAAATTACAAAACTAAGACTAAATTAAAATGATGAATACCCACCTTTAAGTGTGAATATTTCGAAAGCTAATCATTTTATGGGTTTCCAACAAGAGAACATGAATTATTTAAAAAGAAAACATCAAAAATGTAAAGTATAGTAAAATTAAGTTTTTGGATAGTGCGTAAAATGGGGAATGAAAATGTTACTTATCCGTTTTGTACGCCACTGGTAAAGTTTATTTAACTAATTGTTTTACCGAATTTATTAAAATTATACTGAGAAATAAAAAATTTAGCCAATCATAATTTTTGAAATTTCGACTTTTTGTAATCCAGTAATATTTGATCTAAGCATGTTCGTTTAATCGTCTTATTTTCAATTCCCATTCGTAATGAGACACCCTTTATATTTTATTGTATATATTGTAACTACTTGTGTAAAAAGGCCGAAATAACTGTTTATGTTTTATAAATAAATAAAAACCGACCATTTTAAACCACCGCTCTGAAATTGCCATTTTATAGTAGCCTTATAGTAACTATTTTTTTCGGTTATTCTCATTTTGTCCCAAAAACAGTTTGTCCTAAGTAACGACTAACAACTATAGACTAATCCTTTCATTCATAAATAAATATTTTTGTTTTCTTGCTAGTACTCAATTCTTATTTTATGTTAAATAAATATAGATGCCCTTCGGCTGCCTTATTATAAAGAGCGAGACGTCTACTAAATTGAGTGATGATGGTATAAGGGATCTCGCGGTTTTTGAGTGAATCAGTCGGCTACGATGCTTGCTTTACACTGCTGTCAAACTGCAAAATAAATTGCGTACTTTCTTAGAAATTGCCTTTAACTACAATAGTTTCGGTCAGAAAAGACATTAAACTGATAATGACTGGCATTGTTAATGCAAATATACTTCCTTAATGTAATTTTGAAAACTTTTTGTGGATTTTAGAGCCTTCTGTTGAGTAAATTTAAAATGATAACCTTAAACAATACTTGTACATAGACTCTCCCATAAAAAATTGGCAACTGTGTTTGATAACAATATGAATGCTTACAATTCGCCTTTTACGAATGTGTGCACATAATTTTTATTTTTACAATAGTTCTGTAAAAGTGAATTTTTTGTTTCTGTCTAATCACTATTATATTTTTTTCAGGTATTGTCTGGTTTAGATGGAAAGGATGGGATTACACGTTGAAAAAATCAGTGATGATGATAAAACCAAGGAGTTTCGTTAGTGGTACTTAGTTATAAATAAATAGGTAGTCAATTTATAATCACCGGCGAAATCATCATCCCATTTCTTAAAAAAAAATCAATCATTTTCGTCCACAACTATTTATTGAAACAAATATTTTGACGCAGATTTTTAGTTTAGCCTTCGGTATAGATAAGAATGGAAAAAGTCACAAATTGTTATAATTATTACAATTTTTACTTAGTACAATGTACATACAATGCCAAAATGTTAAAAGAATCTTATACAGATTAAAGTAACACTAAAAAGTTAGTGTCTAGTTAGGAGTTAAACAATTAATTTGTTATTTATTAAAAGCGTGCATGACGTAAATATTGCATTTATTATTTAAAAAAACTCTCGATGTATTTATTTATTTCTTGTAGAAATACGTGTTCTGATTTTTTTACTATATTTTCTCTGTACTTGTCTATACCAGCTCACAAGATTGTTTACCTACATTTTACCTCATAGACATAGGATTGGCTTCTATCTTTACTTTTACTTTAAATATGTACAATAACTTTAGTTACACCAATAAGCATTAGTATACAAACATTGGCGGTGGAAAAACTTTTCTTGGGAGGGAGCTGGAACCATGCTAGAATGGAGTATACTTAAAATTTGATGCGCAGATATGGTCCGATTATAATAAGAAGAACACCGCTACATCATAATTATTATTGCAAATATAGTAAATCAGTAAATAAAGAATATGTGAGTTATTTCGTATAAAAATATTATTTCTACATTCATATAATATTATCACGCCACTAAACCCTCAGTAGGCGGCGATAGCTAACGAATTAGTCCGCCAATTGATGACGTGGCTGTTTTCATCTTATTGTAATCGTACCCTACTATGGGTGGGGGGTGATTAACCCACAGTTCCCTCCTTCCGTCGCTAATGTATACAAATAAGAGAAATGTCTTAATCAATACTATCCTTCAGTTTAATAATTTTTTCTGTTAACAAGAGGTGGCAGAGAAGTTGCAAATTTCAATTTTTTTAAATCATTGTTACTTTATTTTGATTTTTAAACTGTATGTCTCGCAATTTCAACTAATATTACTGATTCTAATATCTACCTATTTATAAGTGTAGTTAATAGCTACTATTTTCTTAAAAATATCAGTTTATGTGTTATTGACTGTTATACCACTAAAATATAATTGACAGGTAAAAAATAGGAGATATATACTGCTCTGCTAAGAGATCAAATTTACAAAAATTCATATTTAGAAATTTTTACACATTTAGTATCGTAAAATAACGTAACTTTGACCGAAATTAAATGTTAGACCATAATATTGTTTTAAGATGGTTTTTATCCACATCTACAGGTTACTTGTAGTCAATTTGGGAACTTGATAAAGAACTTTCACATTACACAAAAAAATATATTATGAATTAAATTTACTAATTTAAAAATTTAAAACAAAAGAGGTAAAAGTTATGGACGGGTAATTTAACTTTGACTGCCCATTTAAAACCACCTAAAGAGTTTTTGAAACATAATATATGTGAATCAACTTTTTTGACTTTAGAAGAAACTAGAATGAAGATATACAATGTGTGGCAATCTACAGGGTGTTTCAAAAAGGTATGTAATAAATTCATCCTCAGATAGATTACCAAAAAAATAAGTAAATTTGGCTATATTTACCTATATCAAAAACTGGCTCCCAACAAAGTTACAGGGTGTTAAACTAACATTGAGAAAAACGTTTTTTTGTTGTAAAAAGTTTCCTGTTGCGATTTTTTCTTCGCAATTTTTTGCCAGTGCTGTAGATATGAAGGCCTAATATTCTAAGGAGAAAAAAAAAATTAAAGCGACCCCTTTAAAAAAAGTTGGGGCGTTGGGTACCTTTTAACCCCCCGTATTTTTTTTGACTTAAAGAAACCTGCTTTATCGACCCTAAAATCAAAAAGAACTATGAATTTTAAAAAAAAAATTATAGCAAAATGAACTTTGTATCTTTCTTAGTTACCGAGCTATTTACAATTTTTTACTTAATTTCTAGAGCAATTCGTCCGTCCTGGACTTAACATATCAACAAAACTAAGAGTAGATCAGGAGTTATTGAACAAAAAACGCATATAAAAATCATGGGTGTACCTAGGGCTGTGCTTGAGCCGCCCCTGCAAAAACTACCTCTTTTATTTATATTTTTGTAAAAAAGGTATTTATAATATTGGATTGGCGCCATAAAAAAGGTGTGCCACCCGTCCTCATGGGTTCACCATGCCACTTATAAAAATACACGTTAGTTGGGTAATGTATTTATTAAATTTAATAGTAAATAAAAAAATTATTTTTTAAATTAAATAATTAACAAAAAATTAACAATTAAAAATAAACATTTGGTATACATATTTTAAACTATTTAATTTAGTAAATATTCAACATTTCCTCCTCCTTCTTGACTACAAAAATATAAATAAAAGACGTAGTTTTTGCAGGGGCGGCTCAAGCACAGCCCTAGACACACTACTGATTTTTATATGCATTTTTTGTACAATAACTCCTGACCTACTCTTAGTTTTGTCGATATATTAAGTCTAGGACGGACGAATTGCTCTAGAAATTCAGTTAAAAAATTGTAAATAGCTCGTTAATTAAGAAAGATACAAAGTTCATTTTGCTATAAAAAAAAATTAAAAATTCATAGTTCTTTTTGATTTTAGGATCGATAAAGCAGGTTTCTTTATGTCAAAAAAAAGGGTTAAAAGGTACCCAACCCCCCAACTTTTTTAAAAGGGGTCCTTTTAAATTTTTTTTCTCCTTATATATAATATTGTGCCTTCAAATCTACAGCATTGGCAAAAATTTCGAAGATAAAATCGCAACAGCAAACTTTTTACAAAAAAAAAACCGTTTTTTTTTAATGTTAGTTTAACACCCTGTAACTTTGTTGGGAGCCAGTTTTTGATGTAGGTAAATATAGCCAAATCCACTTATTTTTTGGTAATCTCTCTGAGGATGAATTTATGACATACCTTTTTGAAACACCCTGTATATATTACTATTTTTCGTTTTTGAGTTAGGAGTTTTTTAAATATTTCAACCTCCCTTAATTCTAAATTTTATTCAGAATTTTTTTAGAATCAATAGGCTACATTACCTTATAAAGCTTGATTTTCCGGCATATTTCAATTTGATATCGTCTTTTGTGTCTGAGTTAGGATTTTTTTTCAATATTTCAACCCCCTAATCATCCCATTTCTATTTATTTATTTATTTATTTATTCATTCCCTTACAGATGCTTGATTTTTACTAAACGTTTCATGTTGATATCGCTTTTGGTTTTGATTTCTATTTTTTATTTCGCCCTCCCCCCTTCTTGAACTCCATTTTATACGGTTTTTCTTAAAATTTCATGTTAATATCTGTTTTCGTTTTCATTCATGATTTTTTTTTATTTGAACTGGCTTAAACCTCTCATTTTTAATCAAATTTTTTTTCAAAGTCAATAGGCTTTGTCACCTTGATTTTGTATTGATATTATTGTTCGTTTTTGAGTTAGGATTTTTTGAATATTTTAACCTTCCTTAACCCCTCCATTTTTATTCAGATTTTTTCAAAATCAACAGGTTTCGTCCCCTTATAGAGCTTGATTTTTCTTGAAATTTTCAAGTTGATATCATTTTTTCTTTTTAACTTATCATGCGGACAAAAAACGTGACATCGGACGGACGGGCGGACAGACGAAGGGACAGACGGACGAACAGACAGACAGACGGACGAATAGACAAACAGACAGACGGACAGACAGATGGACAAACAGACGAACGGAAGAACAAAGTAAACCTCTAATAGCCTTCACAGACTACTATTTAAAGAGAATAACGAGACCACAAATTTACGAGATAAACTAGTTTATTCAACATTTTTTTATACAGAACTTTAAATAGGTAACACAAAACACAGACTTTGGGGGTTATGATTGATAACCTGTGTTATTTTTAACAGGTCTGTTATTTTATAAACACACAGAAATAACAACCTGTTCACAAATAACGTGTCTGTTAAAAATAACATTATTTGTCCATCATAACCCCGTAAAACATAGTAGATATACATAAATACCTATCATACATATAGGCAATATACGCAAATAGAAAGTAGCTTTCTAGTCAGAATCTTTCTTCCCTTCCTTACCGATACTGAGGTACACAGATCTTGACGTCAACCATAAACCATAACAGAAATTGAGTGTTCTTTGCATCATACGAACAAACATATACTATAAAAACGAAAACAACTATTAACCGCTGGTCAAAGTTAGATGCGTGCAGCAAAAATTTGAGGTTACTTTAATTTTTTTTTTTTTTTTCAATGAAAAAAGTTCGAGTGCTTAAGGAAAGAAAACATTAAATAGTAGTTCATAAATACGCACCATACTTAATATAATCTTTATTACTGTTGAAGTTTCGGCTCACCACAATACATTTTGTAGCGTAAATTTTTGTCGTTAAAATTGAGATAAGTGGTTAAAGTTTTCAAGATGAGCAGAACAAAATTAACCGTAACAGTGTTAATTACTATGGCGTTAATAGTGTTATAGGGCCATCTGTAATATAGTAGCGGAACTATTGTACAAACATAATCTGATTTGCAAACCGTTGTCTTGCTAATTTATTTTAAATCTTTTGCTTGATTTGTGCTCAAACGCAGTCAAAATTACGTCACTTTACGGTAAGCTTACATATTATTTTATTGTGATACAAAGTTAGAAAGACCTATGTCTCCATCAGAAAATATTGAAAATTATATATAAAGGTTAGTTACAGTTATTGCAAAACTTATTAATTTTTCAGTTTAAAAGGACGTATATCCTACGAAAAATTTTTAATTTTTATTAAGACATTTTACCTTAGCAGGGCAGAATAGCACCAACGCCTTTGGATGGATTAAGTGGAAAACATAACAAAAATTAACATATTGTATATAAATTCTTTTTTAACAATTCCAAATAAATTTTTCAAAATTACCCCTACTTAATAATAAAAACTATTTTTGAGCCGTACATAATATATACACGTTCCTAACATTCTGCCTTATCAAGGCATAGCCGAAATCCTTGTTGAGAAATTGAAAATATTCTGCCACCGAGTTAGATTTGAATGAAATATTTATATAAACAATTCGGATTCCGGACATCTAATGTCCTGATAGCCGAGTTGGTAAGTCAACGTGCGTAGATCGGGAATTTAGAGAGTTCAAATCGTTCGCGGGACAGTTCAATTTTTTAATAAATTTGTTTTCATTCTGGAGCTCTGAAATTATTTTTTTTTTTTTTCGATTTATGGCCTAGGTGTATTTACCTACCTAATATGCCAGTCTCAATTTTGTGTTTGAATTCTTAAGCATGTGTGTTCTGTGTAGGCTTTGTTACTGTTTCCCAGCGCCACTTCAAGAACAGTACTGTTAATTAGAACCCAACAGTGAATGGTCGAGTGGGAATCCTACCTATGCATTAGAATTATTATTTAGTTTTTTTTTTAATATTTGGGAGGGTTAATTTTGAAAATTTATTTGGGGATTTTTAAAGAATTTGTATACTTTCGAATCAATAACCGATACTTTTTTCGGAACGTTAAACCATATTGATTTAAAATTATGAAATTTGGTTTTTTTGTTGTATATATATAAAATGTTATAATTTATAATTGTAATACTTCTGATTTTATCTAAGAAATAGTTACCCCTAGATTTTTTAAATTACATTATTTTTATAATAGATAAGTTACCTACCTTTCTATTTTTCTTACTATTTACTTTCGTCTCAATATTTTTGTATAAATAAAATTGATTTCAAATACATTATTTCCAAACAAAAGAAAGTTATAATATTGAATTTATATAAATATCTTTAGGGTATGGTCCGTTATTAACCGAAATATCGGTTACTCGGTCCAAAACTAACCGCTCTACTTGACATTCCTAAAAAATCGGTAAATTTAGAGACGCGGTTACCTGAAAAATGGTGACAAACGTCAATTTACTAACCGCTATATTTTTACGGTTACTATTAAGTCGAATGTCAATCTGTCATAAAAGTGACGTAAATATCGGCCGTGGTCTAAAATTAACCAAGAAATTAGTTTTTTTTTTTTCAGGAACCGCTGTCAAAAAATCCTGGTTAGTTGCGGTTAGTAGTCGGTTAATGACGGACCATACCATTAATGTCTTGTTTTCATGGGCGTCGTTTGGGGGGGCAAGGGGGGGGGCAGTTGCCCCCCCTTGGCTTTTACGGCTTAATCAATAACGCATGAGATATTATGCATTACGAACAACAATCTCATAGAAATAATATTCAGGCTAATATAGTTGAAGAATATTGTAGGTTGAATATATTTATTGCATATTTGGGTTCCGCTTTTCCAAAGACTGTGTTAGTTTTTCCTTAAGCACGTACATCCCAAAAACATAAAAAATACTTTTTTCACTACCGATAACAAAATGAAAGTGGTGGAAAAATTTGTAATCGACAATTTTGAAGCTGAATACTAAACTGGAATACGAAAGAGCTTTCTGCACACAATGAGCTCTCCATTGATGATATAGCGTCCAAATATTGTGAATTTTATTTTAAAAAATGGTTTAAAAAATATTTATGGCTCTTCCACCAACGACTGAGTTAATCGAAAGAACGTTTGGAACACTTAGGCATGTTAAAACATGGCTGCGGTCTATTCGATCAGTGCGAAGTCATGGTAGGGGAAGTAAAAGCGATACTAGCGCAAGCTGCGGATAATTCGAGTATTTTAGGGCGATATTTTGTAATTTTTGGCATATCAAATACACGTATACGTTTTACTTTTTATTAAAAAAATAGGTAAAAACAATAAAATGAGCAACCGGAGTTGCTATGTTGCAAATTATACTAGCAAAAAGACTGTAAATTATATGAATGTTCAGTAGCAAAATCGAAATTAAATAAAAGAAATAAATGGACAGCTGTATAATAAGAACAAAAAACCTTTATTTTTGTAATAATTAAACAATTATTTTTTTATGATATTCTTTAACATCCCTTAAATCTTAAAAGTTTAGTAAATGATTAGATTTCTGCCTTCAATTATTGTATATGGCTGGCATGCAATCTTGTGACTTATTGATAGGAAACCAGTTTTATTCATCAATTTCTATGGGTTCTTTCGAACTAAAAATGAAGAAAATATAAATTACAATCACAAATATACCAATTATTTTTGTTATTACGTTTCAATTCTACGTTATTTTATAATGGTAATATTTTTATTTTGACATTATTTAACCTATTCTTCAATGACAACTTATTATGCTCAGGCAAGATCTCTATTTACGAGAAAATGTAAATACCTGCCTATGTTTTATTATTGATTTTTATTGACTTTTTTAGCTAAAGTAATAAAAATATATAATAATAATAATAATAATTTTTTCACTTGTTTTAAAATTAAAATTTACATATATATTTCTTAATTACGAACTCTATTAAAAATTGTATTGTCAGTATACGCACATATCGTCCGTTAGTTATAAAATAGTTGGCGTTGCTGTCACGCACGGAGTGAATAATGAATGAAAATAGACTGACTGGAAAAAATTATGTTTTCCGTTATCGATGTTTTTAGTAGAGAAAAAAGAAATTTAAAATTTTCGTTTTCCTAGTGTTTTTTTTTGTATTCATTTACATATTTCAGTGAGTTTTTTTGTTTTTTTTTATAAATTTTTATTTTTAATATTATTATGTTCATATTTTTCTTTTATATCACACCTTCTGTTTGTTTTTTAAAAATGTGCTTTAAGTTTTTGTTTTTTTTTTTTTTAATTGTTTTTGTCTTTTTTGTTTGGTTATTTTATTTATTAACAACTTAAGTATCAGTTCTGTCAAATGGGTCAGTGACATTGTTAGGGTAACTACTAAAGTTCTACTCCCCTTATCTTCACTATTCATTTCCTTTGTTTTCAAACAAATTAACATTCTAAAATTTTTTAAAAATTTTGCCCCCCCCCCTATAGAATTGTGTAACGACGCCCATGCTTGTTTTATGTCAATGTTAGATAGGTAGGTTATAAATAACTGCTTGTCATTCTACGATATCCATTTTTACCTTTAGACCCGTATTTATAAACAGATCTCAGCTGAGTCCCTAAGCCAGTCTTGACTGATTTGGGCCCGTATTTATAAACAGAACTTACGTGAGTCGGACTTGGGTAAGTCGTCCTTGAACTAAAATTGAAGTTCGGTTACAACGTCTCTATAGTTTGAGGTGGTTCCGGTGTTATACTGGAATTTAGAGATGGCTATTACCAAATCTGTAACTGTTATGTTCATTTACGGATTTGTTACTACCTATCTCTAAATTCACGCGATATAACTAAACTTCGATTTTCGTTCAAGGACGACTTACCCAAGTCGGACTCAGCTGAGGTTTGTTTATAAATACGGGCCTTGGTCTTGGTTGAGTCGTCTTTGAACGAAAATCGAAGTTCGGTTATAACTTCTTCAGTGTTGCACTGGAATTTAGAGATGTAGAGTGTAGCAAATCGGTAACTGTTAAGTAAGTACATTTACGAATTTGTTACTACTCATCTCTAAAATCACGCGGTAAAACCGAACTTTGATTTTCGTTCAAGAACGACTCAGATGGGTCAGACTCGCCTAAGATCTGTTTACAAATACGGGCCTTAATTAATCCTATTGCAATAAATTTCACTTTCTTCTTGTTCTAAATGTATGATTTTTAATTTTTATTTATGCAATGTACTTAGTGACAATGCCAGACCGGCATTTTCCATTTAGGTTTTATGGATTTTACGCGTTATCAACATCTTGTATGCAATTCAGCTAATTATTATTATACTTTTAAAAAGATTATACATATACAGAGTGTCCTAAAAATGAGTGACAAAATTATATCCAAGTACCTACGTAACTTACTAAAAGCAACTTTTGCAAAATAAATTAATTTTGGAAACATCTTGGTTTTTAGAATATTTTTTTAATGTTTGTTTTTTGTCAGATATTCGAAATGCCAGATTAAATGGCCAATAATCAAAACAAATACGAACATAATGCTTAAAAAGGGAACAAATTTAAAAGAATATATTTATCAGAACAACACTATGTAACAAGATGATAGGAAATATGTAAGATCCGGCAACGCCGTTATCCCTACCGTACCGTATGACTCTGAATGAATCATTGTTTAATGCTTCACGCCTCCAGTGGCGGCGGGTGACCAATATTTTGGGGGTTGACAGTGATAGAATATAGATTTTAGAACACATGTAGGAAAAAAACTTCAGTGTTTTAGAAAGGTATATTAAAACCTTTCTGAAGTACTTAAAGTTTTGTACTTACATCTGTACTGAGATTTATATTCTGTTATTGTGAACCCCCAATTTTTTAGTCAAGAGCCGCCAATGGCCTAAACTTACCTATGTTTTTATAATAATTAAATCAGTTGTACCCGAGTTTCATTGTTAATCACTTCAGTTTTGTGTTTTTCGCGAACAAAATTTCTAATGTTAAATCAAACAATTACTGTTTAAACCCTCACCCACATTAATTGTCACGCTGGTGCCCATCTCTTTCAGTATTTCCATCTTCCTCCTCGGAAGTCGTATCCTCTAGCAATTTTTTGGTTGGCTTTGTTTTTTGTGGAGCTTTACCTTCCTCCACTTCTTGAGTTTTAACAGATTTATCTTTCTGCAACATGGTAGCCTCTACTTCCTTCTTATATGGCGAACCTGCCAAAACTGATTGTCTTACCGCGTTTAGTTGTAGTAGTGGCTTTTCTGTTTCTTTTGGGGGATGGTATTATATATTTGGGAGAAACAGTTAATTTACAGATTCTACCAACTTCTTTACTAGAGCTTCCGATTGGTCTGAAGATATTACTTTTTTAAGTAATTTTCCCTGAATGTTCTAGCTACTTGAATATTTCCCAGGATATTCTTCTAGTTGGTGTAGGTGTTTTCTTGGATGATTTTGTCTAGTGTGGACAACTGAAAATAGCAATTAGTAAGTACTGAATAGTTAAATATGGGGCAATACCAGGACTACTCGCTTATACCCCACCCGGGTTTGCCCCGAGTGTATCTCTATGACAAATTGTAACCTATAATGGAAAACTTTTCTATCACAAAAGCACTAAAAACTTGGTTAATGGTCGAATGTTCTCTAAAGCCAAATTGATGAGTCGAAATTATATATTGTTTTCTTCTATGGTAGATTTTAATTTGTTCAGGAATCTTTTTTCAAATAAATTCGAAATTTCAGAAAGTAAAGAGAATGATTTATGAGATAGAACTTTACTTGGTGGTTTGCCTGTTTAGGTACCATTATTACCCCGACCACTCTCCATATCTTAGGAACATACTTCAATAGGAAAGAGGTATTAATAAGATAGGTCGGTTTAACTATGGCTTTTTTATGGACTTGTTTTAGTATCTCCCTGTTGTTCTGTGGAGCGGGCGGATAGAATGGTCTCTTCCCGGCATTTACCAGGGTGGTAGGAGCCCACCAATGGCCGCTTTCCAAAAATAGGGCATATCGGGGCATTTCTTGACGATGTTAACCTGCAGGGCTTTGATCTGAAAGACGAGTTAATAACCTGCAAATCTTTGACGAGCTGAAAATGTGGCTGTTTCTAGAGTAAATTCCTCTCAGCGTCAATCAAACAAGTTTAGAGGAGGTCCTATATGCCCCTGGAGGATACACAATGGGTCACAATGAGACCCTAGTGTTGTGGATCAACCTCTGTTGGTTATTTTTAATAATTAAATATAAGAGTAGTAAATCCTTGCTAAAACACTTGTTAACAAATAACTCAGCAACGCAACGATACCCACAAACATCGATAGCTACATTCAGTAGTCATCTATAAGAATTTCCAATTATGCTTTGACTGTGTCCTGTATAAAAGTGAAAATATATTTTGGGAAAATAGCAGACCCTAATGACAACTAGGTAAATTTTGGTGAGGAATACTAAGTCCAGTAATTTCTGGAGATCTGCAGCAAGTTTGAAGTTCTGCTATTTTTGTACGAGTCTCAGCATTAGTAGGACGAGTTCCTTTTTGGGTTTTCGCAATAATAATCGTCAGTTTATGCACCAAGGTATAACGGGAACTTATGTTTACTCCAGATAGGTTCCAGCATGTTTGTAGTTGAGGAAGGATAGGGGCTTTGGATATTATCGTACACTTATCTACATGGGTACCTTACAGGAAGGTATTGATCTTTTCTTAAAATATGTCTTTAGATTATGGTGAAAGAATATTATTACAGGACTTGCAGGTGTGGATTAGGGTTCTTATGGCATCTCCCAAATCGTCCACATACTGCTCCAAGAATATTGACTCGTTTTGTTTAAATTGCTTTAGCTGTGTTGCTTACGAGAATTTTCGCTATATAACGTAATCTTTATATAGGTAAGGGTCAAGAATACAATAAGTTTAGTCATTGAAATATAACGAATAGAAAACAACGAACGAATGGTCAAAAATAAGATCTTGTGATGCAAATATAGCGAATAGCACGTTTTATATATTAAGAAGTGTTCAGAATGGCATATTTATCACATTAGCAAAATAGTTTTTTAATAAACGGTGGTCAAGAATTAGGCTCCAGTAGATAACAGAACGGTATCACCTGTATAAAACTGGGAGTAAAATGCTGTATTTTGGGGAATTAAGATACCCTACATATCATGATTGCAAAAATTTGTAGAAAATTTAAAACGGTATCAATTACCGAGCACAATAACCTTAAACAAAACCATTATGACGTAATACCATATGACATAATCAGTAGAAGGCTAAATTTTATTATGCTCCTATGATCGGTAACCAAAAATATATACAAATATTTAAGAAAAAAATCTTAAGAACCAATAACTTTTCTAAAAAATGATTTGACAAAAGTTGTTAATTTTAATGAGTTTCATATAATAGTTAAAAATTTGGCATTTGTTTCTAAAACACCATATGCACGTAGGTAGGTTAAATCTAAATTGTTACAAAATTGTATTTATTATTTTTGTTAACAGTATTAATTTCAAGTTTATCTGAACTATCATCTGATTGATCATGCAATCAATAGTTCATAGCTCTAGCAAAACTTAATATGTCACGTTACTTTTTGTAAAATGCCTTTTAAAAAATTCTCTAAGCCGTATTGTCTGCACAAAACTTCTCTTATTATTTTTTATAAAAATTACTATTATCGCTATTATTTTCTTACCACCAAACGCCATGTTATGTAATTAACCCGATGATTATAAATTGTAGTTTTTAAATTATTGGAAATTTTCGAAAAAGGAAAAAGACTGTGTAGCTTATCGGAAAATATTTCTGTATTAAAATTCATCGATAAGTTTGTTAAAATAGGTCGTAGATAAGGATGATACTTTTTTGGGAAAATAATAAATATTTACAAATACAACGTATCAATATGAGATTTTGAAAACTTTAGATGTACAAAATTTGTTAAATCTTCAGAATAGAAATCAAATTATTCTAAAAAAAACGTCACTTATTATCGATTCCATTATTAATCCAATTTTAATTGTGGTTTTGAAACATACTTTTGAACTTATAAAAATTATAACTACGTTGTATTTTAAATTATATATTTTCTCAAAGAATTTAATTAGTAAAGTATATTATGAGGCTAACGGGACACGATAGGCAATGTTCAAATTAGTCAGGAAAAACCTGTATTAAATACATGTTGTACCTTTTAGCGTTTATATGGTTGTTTGTAAATAATATTTTTTCAGAGTTGTATAAATTTATTTTAATATAATAAATAAATTAGATAATTGTTAATTTGTTTGTCTCTATTTTTTTACCCTTTCAACCGAATGCATTGAATCCTTCCCAACAAACATAGAAGTTGTGGCAAGTGGTTGGCTATTTAACGAATGTGATGGCAAAGTACCTTGTATCGGAAAATCTTTATGGCCCTTTTGAAATTTCTAATTAACTGCCCTTTAACTTTAATTATTCGATGGGCCATTGGCGGGTTTTTAAATATTTTCCAGTGCAATTATAAAATCGTTATGGCCCGTTCGTAATTAATAAGGTTGCCCTATTTCCGAAAGTGAAAAGCGTGACAACCGGGACGACAGAGTATTAGGTTCAAATACCAAGCATTTTTATATAATCAGGTAAAAAGCTCCTCAGATTTTTTAAGAACGAGGGTCTTTTACCCGGACATTTGTCTATTTTTGTATAAATCCAGTTCCTCTGCGGCTTTTAATTAAAAAACGTGGCATTTGCATAAAAAGAGTGTAATTTTTTTCAAAAGCGTGGCATTTTCGTGCTGTGGCGTTGCGCGTACAAGCAAGTCAAAAATCATGGCAAATACGCCAAAAACGTGACGTCTGGCAACCCTACGGCCTTTTAATTTTAATTAATCGATATACCTTTAAGGGGTTATGAAGTGTTTGCCACTTACAATTGTAAAATCGTTGTGGCCCTTTTGTAATTTGTAATTAACTGCCTTTTAAATTTAATTATTTGATGGGCCGTTGATGGCTTTTTAACTGTTTCTTACAAATAAAAAGAAGAATAACATAATCTTTTGTATTGTGTTTAGAATGAAGATTTTCTCCTGCATAAATTCGGCATATTTTTGTTTTTCAGGCCACTCCAATAACTTAATTTAATAGTATTAAGATAATTGTTATTCAGTGACAATTTAAAAACTTATCGTGACTATATCTCGTGAACTAAAGTTGATAATATCAATAAGATAAGGATAAGGAATGTTCAGTGCATATGATAGAAAAGGTTATTTTTTGAGAATGCAGTACTTTGTATATTAGTACAAATACCCAAAATCTCGATTTTAGTCCCCTCTTGATTGAAAAAAGTGTTTTCTATCTAATACAAAGTTACAAAGTGTCTCGTATAAGAGCTAATTTTATTAGTAGGTAATTCAAATATATTACATAATATTAACATAAATAAAAAAAAATGAACTTAATAAATAATATAGAGTAGGTAGGTAACTACCTATACTCATGGAGGTCCTTGTCTATACTCTCAGATAAAACAAATGAATAATAGATAATTAACGGTCTGGATTTGTTTAAAGCCAATATGAACCGTTTTGTTTTTCTATTACTTTCTCTTTCTCTTAGGTCTTTGATGTGATTCGTCTATTTTAAATAACAGCGCCAAAATTTTCTCCCAACTGTCAACAAGAACTTGGGAACTGTTCGTTTAGTTTGTATATTTTGTGTGATTTTATGTTCCCAGAGTATATTTTTAAAGTTTTTAGAGTTTCTAGAAGGTTTTTTTAACCAATTTTGTTTGGTGTTAGTCTAAAAATTACTATTCAATGTCTGCTTGCCCTAAAACATACATTTGGAGAAGTTTTACGTCATTTTAAAGGTAAGGAAATAAAAAAACATAGGCGGTACACGTATATTGTAGAATATTTTTAGTAATTGTTTACGCAGGTTTCCTACAAACTTTGAAGCAATGGAAATTTGGATTCAAAACCTAGATTTAGGAACGGTTGAAGTTGATAAAATTAACAAAAACACTAAACTATATTGGAAACATTTTATAAATTTTGATTTTGTTATAAATTCTGCCAGAAAGACGAATTTAAAGATGGAAGCATTTCCTACTGAATTCAATTCTCAACTTGGTCCGTTTTAAAGTAAGTTATAATAATATTATGTATTACAATACATAATACAAATTATTCATACATTTTAAACTTTAGAGAGATTTAATTTAGAAAATTAATGCTGTATTGTATCCTCCTTGACAAACTGCTAGCAAAGTGCAGTCCTTTCACTACTTATTGCTGGTAAAATATGCCATATGCAAGCCCATTAAAGCGAAGTTAACATTAATATTATGGGAAACTGCTGGTCATGTACAGGCCTTTCACTACGTAGGCCTGGTAACGTTACGAGCCTTGTGCAAGCCCAATGAAGGGAAGTCAATATTAATATGGGAAACTACTGGCCATTTACAGGCATTTCACGGCCTATGTCTGGTAAAGTGAAGACGGCCTTCTGCCACCCATAGTGACAATGCCTACCAATGCCAGACCCCCTACGAAAGGCCACTACTTGAAGTAACGTACATACGTTTAAACTTACCATAACAAAATTTTTGTTGGGTTTATATGAACGAGCACCATCTAAGGACCTTCCCAAGACCTTTGGAGCTTCGGAGAGTAACCCTTTTGTCTTTTTGGGTTATGGAGCCAGACTTTGACGCCTTCCTTGAAGCATCCTACTATGGCTTGGGTATCGTATCGCTTCTTCATTCTATCGCTACCGATTTGAAGATGCGAGCGAACTTATTCATGCATGTCGTCCATTTTTTTTCGTAGCTGGATCACATAATCTTCACCAGCTATGACTTCTCCAGATCGGCATTTAAACTCGAGGTCACACGGTAGTCTCATCTCACGCCCGAACAGCACCTTTGATTTGGAATGGCGTAGACTTCCACACACTTCGTTCAATAATCCAAAACCACCATAATGTATTTATTGCCATTCTCGGGTATGGGAAATGGTTCAGAAATATCTAACGCAATCCTCTCAAATGGGCTACCGACGTTGTACTGCTTCATGTGGGCCTTCCTTTTTCATTGGGGTCCGTTACTCAGCACAGGTGGTACATCTTTTACACCAGTCCTTTACATCATCAGAACTGTTCATCTAATAAACCCTTCCACGAACTCTCGAAGAGTTTCCTTAACACCGAGATGTCCTGATGGACTGTCGTGTAACTGACGAAGTACTTCGGCTACTCTAGTCTTTGGAATTATCAACTGTCTTTTGTTTTCGGAACCATCGTCGTTCTCTAGTTCTCGCATTAATAAGCCTTCTTCTAGAATAAAAGAGTCCCACTGAGCCCAATATGACTTGAAAACTGGAGAGAGTTTTGATACTTCTTGCTAGGTAGGCCTACGATTTTCCTCTTTCAATTGTCGCATCTTTTTCAAAACGGGATCGTTCTCATGTTCTTCCCTAAATTTGGCCAGAGCACTCTGCTGGGCACGGTCTTCTAGAAACAGAATCGACATTTCTGTGGCTTATTCCAGCTTTATGTTTGATCTTAAAATAGTACTCCGGCGATTTGTCCCTCCGAGTTTTTGAACTGAATCGACCATTTAGGGCTGCATGATCAGTACGGATTAAGAATTTCGTTTCATATAGATAGAAGTGTTCCACGAATTTCACAACTGCCAGGAGTTCCCTTCTCGTAACGCAGTAATTTCGCTCATATTTTGAGAGCACTTTACCAAAATAACACAGTATTCTTTCTTTTCCCCCTTGAATCTGTGAAAGCACTCCTCCAATTCCCACATTACTGACATCAGTATTCAGAATAAATTTTCCCTATGGTAGTAGGTAGCCTAGTATTGGCGCTGTTGTTAAATGCTTCTTTAGTGTTTCAAATACAGTTTGGTAAAATTGTTCAACTGACGGTAATTCACACAGAACCTCGTAGTTCCGTCCTTTTTCTGGACCAGGACTACCGGAGAGACCCATGGGCTGGTAGAAGGTTCTATCACCGTCTTTCTTCATTTCCTGAACAATCCTTTCAGCTTCCTCTTTCTTGGTCTTTGGTAGTATGCGATCTGATTGAAGAATCGGCCTGGCGTCACCAATGTCAATTTTGTGTTTTACAACAGAAGTTGTTCCTCTTTTTTCTCCTTTTGGTAAAAAAATGTCACGATATCGTCGAATAAAGTCCTTTATTTTCTTTTTTACTAATTGATTCAGAGATTGACCAGAAAGTGCAATCATATGCGAGAATTTGTCGTTAGAATTATTAGAAGTTGTTGTCTGACGAATTATAGAAGTTACTGGTACACAAGTTTCGATTCTGGTCTTTCTTGATGGTAAATGGGTGAAAATCAACGATTTTAAGACGAACTAAAATCTCTTTAGCAGTCGTGACTAACCCTTTTCCGATCAGAATTCCTCGTCCAACCTCTTCATGAGGTTCCAAGGTTCCATCATTACAGGTGTTCCTTCTTCCATAGTTTCTTGAAGCCGTGCTACTATAATGGTTTCACTTCTGCCAGGTATCACCGTATCTTCCTCCATAACAACTGGCACAGTACTGTCCCCATATGGATGTAGGAATACCTCTCCAACACCAACTTTGATCACTCTGTTCTTTAAGTATAACTGGAAACGATGAAAGTTCATTACATCCATTCCAAGAATAACATCTTCTTCGATATCAACGGCAATAACAGTATGAGTGAACTTTTTTTACCACTTTCCAATTGAACCTGGATTTTCCCACGGATGTTGGCACTTTCACTTGTCTTGTTGGTGTCGCAATCTTGTCGGTCTCTTACGGTTATTTGTGGTTGTTGGTCGTATAATGATCTTAGTTGCTTCAGTATCCACCAACAGTGTATACTTTTTATCTTTTACTTCGCCGTCTACGTATACACCATCATCAAGACATTTTAAAGAGGGTCTTTGAAACGGTTTTCCTGCAGCGTGTTGTCTTCATTTGTTGGGGTCCTATGGCGTTTGCACGAACTGCTTACATGTCCTAGTTCGCCGCAATTCCAGCATCTGATAGTCTTCGTCTTTATCTTTTTGTCAGTAAAACTCTTCATGATGTTAATTAGTTGGTCGAGTACATCTTCTACGTTTTCTTTTTTTATTGTCCTCGCTTTACTATATTCTCCAGAAACCTGCCAGAAGACATCGATCATGTTTTGTGACGGGCTAAGCGGAGTGTTTTCTGCATCTCGTTGTCACGGAGTTCATCAACAAATGTTTGGACTGCCAAACATTTCAGCATGTTTTCGGGAGCTGATGAGTAAGCAAACCGTACCAACCTGGCAATATCTACTTCATATTCTAGAAGAGTCCCGTTTCGTTTCTGTTTACGGTTCTTTAACTGTGACTGGTATAAATGCTCCAAGTTGTTCAAAATCATCTGTCTCTTCCACAGATATAGTCTGAAGGACATCTAAAGCCTCTCCTCGAAGGACGATGGTCAAATTTATTGCCTTCTCTTATTTAGACCATTCGTATGCTCTAGCAGCTGTTTCGAACTGTTTAAGGTAGTTGGTCCATGATATCTTTCTGTCGAAAGTTGAGGCTTTAATACGAGCAGAGCTTACAGCTCCTTCCAATTTCAACTTCGACTCCACCTCATGATACTTTATTTCACTGTCCTTGGACTGTTTTATATGTTTCAGTTCTTCTATCTTCTTTTCCATCTGTTTTATTTTCTCCTTGACGGAAAACATTATTTTCTCCTCAACAAAAGACATTTTATTTCCTACAGAAGATACATTAGAGGAAAGTTTAATTTCCATAAAACACATTTCAGCAGGCACCTTTTCTTCTAAGGAAGAAATATAAGACGAAAATTTATTTTCTAAAGAAGAAACTTTATCATCCAAGGAAAATATATCGGAAGAAACTTTAGTTTCTAAGCAGGAAATATCATTTTTTATAGAATAAACATCAGAAGAAATTTTATTTTCTATGAAAGACATTTTAGTTTCCAAATCGGCTGAAATTTCGGTTTTTAAAGAAGAAATGTTAGAGGAAATATCGGTTTTCATAGAGGTTATATCAGAAGACATTTCAGTTTTTAAGCAAGAGATCTTACTTTCCATAGAAGAAATTATAGAAGACGCATCATTAAAAAAAGTTTCCGAGCCTATCTATTTTCTGAACACACAGTTTTTTAGCCATTTTTGTCCACTATTTATTTAAAGTTCCACTTCTAACACCAATGTAACGTTTGTTTAATTTATTTATAGTTTATTTATTTAAAACACTTGTTTTATTATTTATTTATAACGTATTAATTAATTTATATAATACTTAGGCACTATTATAACTCACAATTGTAATTTATATATTACAATTTAATTTTTCTGTCTCACACTTAAATTGAATCTTTTCTTCTATCGACAAAGTCGCGGCTATTTATATAGGCGACTTAAAAGCTTCGAGAAGTCCCTCTCTATTACTCATACGCCGCACCGCGATCATTCCGTCAGTTTCAAAAAGCAGTGCGTTTGTCTCTATATGGCCAGCGCTAGACTTCATACCTCGGGCAAGGAGTAAACAAAGTACAGAGACGGCTCTACGTCACAATAATATTAAAAATACGTATATAACAGAGACAATATACCTTTTTTCTTGGAATTTTAACTAAGTGATTCTTCTACTTTGAAACTGGACTGCGTCTTGACGAGATTAGAAATAATAAATAATTTTATCTACTGGAATAATCTGTATTTCTAATTATTATCAAGAATAAAGGGCAAAGTAGAAATTGGAGAGGTTACTCTCGTCAACTACACCGAGAAGCTTAACTCTTAAACTGAAAATTTCAATTTTTTTATTGTTGTTAAAATATAAACAGAATTTCTTAATGCATATTATTTAACACGTAAACCCAAAAGGTTCAAAATTACAGGAACTTTGCTCTTTAGCTCCCTTTATAGCAATATCAGACCATTTCCAATCGATGCACCCAACAGAACCACATAAAATACGCACAGCCATTCCCTTGGAACCATGCATAGTACCTGTTACATTGCTTAAAGTTAAATTGGTAATCGGTATGTTATTTTCTGCATGGCCAGTGCTAGTCCCATTAGCATAATCTTGTTGGACATTTACGCCATAGTTGACCAAATCTGAAATCAATATTAAGAGTAAACTTTTTAAAATGGACAGAACTGTTATCTGCTTACCAGAAAACTTGATGTTTTTATAAGTAACATTCTTGATTTCGCCAAGATATCCATCGTTATGAGTCTTGACATGGATACCATTTTGTGATCTAACAACAGTACAATCAATAAAAGTGACATTGTGGACAGTATTGTGACGATAGGAATGTTTACTAAAACCAACTGATAAACTTATACCGTGTCCTCCTGAGCAGTAAAGGTTTGATATTAACATGTTAGAGCCTCGGTTTATGGCCACACAGTCGTCTTGATTTTGGACTATGGCATTCTCTATGAATATGTTTTCACCGTAGATGATATCAAAACCATCAGTGTTATGTCCTAAATTTCCCTAAAATAATAATAAAATGTCGTTTATATTTTATAATAAAAAATAATCATTAATTAACTAACTTTATCTCCTTCCGAAACATCAATATTCCAACCAGTAAGAGTCAGATCGCTACTTGATATAATTACACAATGATGTGGACAATTTAGTAAAGTGATATTTTTGAATATTGATCCGCCAGTGGTTTCTATTTGAAAAAAGTATGGTTTTGCTAATCCTCCCATACCGCCCACTGTATCCCAGTACAAAGCTCCTTGTCCATCTAACAGAGATCCTGATAAAAAAGATTAATATTTTATTTTGTGTGATATACAGACATGGCTTGGTGAATTATTTTTTGTTTGTATTTTACGTTTTGGTAAAATTTGAGTTGGAATTATTTTTCTTTAACATTAGAAATGTTTGTGCTAGTACGTTATATATGGAACCAAATTACGAGTTACAAGCAAAAAAGTCATGATAGTCTTGACCTCGACACCGTTGTCTGTCGTTGACGGATTGATGCATACTGGAACTGGAGAGCGGTATCAGAGACAACAGAGACGTGTAACTTAATAGGAAAATTTGTTTGGTGGTCCATTTAAATTACATATATGACTTTCTTTCTCTTTTACATTGATCTTTAGATATATTTATCTCTTTCCAATAAAACTAACACCAATCTTAGAGGTCGCTGGTTTTTTGACGTCGACGTATAGATTAGAACTGACAACTGACAATTTTATGAATGTTGTTATGAACGTGTGCATTTTATTAAAATTAATTTAATTTGGGCCCCGTTTATTTCTTTGAGTCTGATTTTGTTGTTTACTTTTGTTCATTAAGTAGGTAGATGAATGTCTCGACAGCTTTAATGGCATTACAAAATTCCCACCTACTGGAAAAGAAGTAAAATGTATGCTGAATAAAAAATCTCTGCACATGTAGTATTGGCAAAGAACATTTGAAATTATTAGAGATTGGCTATTTCTTACATACACCTACCTCTAATACCCACTCTAGTGGCTATTAGAAGATTGTAGTCATTTAAACGAAGAAAAAAATTGAATTACAAAAGGGCAGAATTTTAAATCAGGATGCATTGGAAAATAAATTTGGGGACATCATTTCGGTTTTGGATTTTAGAGAGAGAGAGAGAACAATCTCAAGAAAAGTTCATTTATCCTGCAGAACAACCAGTAGTTTAAATAGGATCTGCTATAACTTTATTAGAAGATTTCCTTGATAATAAATTGTAATATACCAATTGTTTCAAATGAAATTGAAAAAGAGTTAAATTCGAAATTAGATTTTTCATGGGTAAAATGTTATATTCATTCAAACATCGTAAAGTAATCAATAATTAAGGGAGTATGCAAAATAGGTATACCCTGGTGAGGGATAACAACAAAAAAATTACAAAAATGTATTTATCTTTAAATAGTGTTTATTATTTGATATGTTTGAAAAGTACCTCCTGCTGCAGCGCAGATCGAATAGATTAGACGACTAGTTGGAAAAGGTCCACCTATTCACCAAATTAGGAGACTAGGAAAACTTTTACATGACTGGGGACACAACAGAAATACACACGCACAAGATACACAAACAGACGACATAACAGGGGTAAGCCTTCAGCATCGTCCTGTTTAAATGATGATAGTATGTCATCCTTCATTCCCTTTTAGAAGGCATGTCATTTAAATCTATTGATCTTGATGACCATAAGAGGAGCAGGGGGGTGTACGGAATGGGTCTAGCAGGTTTCGATCCAGTTTACATCACGGGGGTTTATATCATATGCACAATACGTAAACACGTTTCTGCGCATACTCCTCCGCGCTTGGGTGCTCTGAAGTCCGTTTTACAATAGCAAAATTGTATTAAAATGTAGAGCACATTGATTAATTTAATAACATCTCGTTCAGTAACACACAAAAAGTGTTGTTTCAAAAATTTTAATTCATATATTACAACAAACTAAAAAAAAAACATACCTTCACTTAGTTATTTGTACTATGTGAAGATGGCTTTCTGTCCGCTGCATGACTGCTGGCTGCCCGCTATAGCGGGCCCCGCGCGCGCTGTCAACAAATAACATCAAAATCAAACAAATGTGTGGTTATGTTATGATTTGGTTGTCGACGAAAACATGTGAGTGGAACTACTTTTATTTTTTTAGATATAAGTTATTTAGGATTATTTAAAATCAAGTAAAGGTATTTTGATGCTTTAACATGTCTTTACCAGGCAGAATTCATTATAAACGCATAATTTCTAATTGTTATAGTACATTTTATAAGACCCATTCCAAACGTAAATTTTAAGAACAAACATTTTTAAATTTCCTTCTGATATTGATCAAAGAACGGAATGGTGTCGTATTTTAAACATTCCACTTACAACCCCAATCATTATACATTATGTGAAAATCATATTTTGATACAAAATTGTTTACAAACACAAATCGTTCAAGACTGCTAAAAGATTTGCTTTACCTTGCTTTAGCATCCTCAAAACCAGATACACCAAAGATAGTAGTACTTAGTAATATTGTTATCACACCTCCAAACAGAGTCCTGTGAGGAAAAAGTTCATTTTAATAATATATACAAAATTAAAAAATGAAGCAGAATTTGAGTCAGGCCACTAGTTATGTCAGGGTTTATTAAGAAACTTAATAGTTTTGACTGCAAAGAGTGTAAAGTTAATTTACAGACATGTTAGAAGACCATTGATACTTTTACTTATTTTAAGGAAAGTTATGATAAAAGACGTTTTATTTATGTACAAAGAAATGTATTGAATTTCTTTCAAAAATTCTTGAAATAGTTTCACAACTTTTGGATCATATTGATAACATAATTCAAAAAATTAAACTTTTTTGCCAGACCATGTTGATTTTAAATGGTTTAGATCAGAGGCGACTCGTGGCCTAGTCTATGAGGAGACTACTTTTAAAAGGCACACCCTATATACTTAATAAAAATATATGTCTATAAGAATTCAAAAAGCAGAAATATTACATTGTATTCTAATAGAAATATATATTTGTATAAAGTATATAGGATGAGCCAGCTTCCTCACAGACTAGGCCACAAGCCTGGTTTACATATAAAGAACATAAAACAGACGCCTTTTCTCATTTAGTTGAAACTTGTCTACTATTAATAATAAGAAAGTATTATAATGATAGTATGAGGGCTGCTGCAATGTCTAAAAGACAAACAAAATGATTTGAAGTTACTGCATTTAATTTTTTTCTGTTTCAGTTTATATGGATGATTGCTTTTGTCTGATTTCCTAAGATTCAGGAAGAATTTGTTGTTTCGTTTTTTGTTTATTTTAAAAATTTATTTACTTAGGCATTAGTTTTCATATCAAGTAAATTATATAATTATTTGTTATGCAATTTCTGATTTTTGTTAACCAAAGATAGTTAATGTACCGAAATAGTAATGTAATGTTTGTGATATTAGAGCAACTTTCTTAAAGAATCATTTATAAGACGTCCGGGAGCGCCATAGTAAATAATAATAATAATAATAGACATTCTTGCTTTGCATAAGCTCGCTTGTATGGGGGTGAAGTGCATGAAAAATATTTTTTTGTATTGCCATCTCTTTGATATATTTTTTATTTATTTTTCTTGGAAATTTTTAGTAAATATAATTATATAAAACTTTGTATGATATTTATTTTATCCCTCATAATTATTTGTCATAGAATTTTACATTTTTATTGGGCATTTCATAATTGTTACAAACAGCTAATAAAAAAGGAAAATTTTAATTATAATTAAGAGGAAAATTTACTTAAGCAATTATCTCTTTCTAAACAATACGAAATAGAGCCACAAATATTTCTATAGTTTAATTTTACTTTTTAGTGAATGAAAAATATATACCTTCAGGTAAAAGTGAAATGTCTGTTTTTCTGGAACCACTATTCCGAAATTTGATTTAATTATTTTCTCAATTTTTGAAATCTTTATAAAAACAAAATTTTGCGATTTATTGCCATCAAAATTTGATTAAATTTTGAAAAAGTGGCTCCAGAGGAACATATTTTAACTACACGTACGTACATGTTTTTTATTTCACTAAAAAATTAAAAAAATTACTATCAAAATTTTGTATGGCTATATTTCGTATTAGTCAGAAAATAATTGCAAAAGTAAATTCTCCTTTAAAAAACCCGCCAATTTTCAAATTAAATATAAAATTACGGGTAACTGCATTACCGACAGAGTAAGAGTTGATGGTAATACTGCTGGTAACTACATTACCGATAGAGTAAGATTAGTTCTACTCCTCCACCCCACAGGTCGTTGCAAGCAAACATGTTGCCAAATTTCTACAAAGAAACGGCAACTCTTAATAATCCTTCCTCCATGGTTTACATGTTGGGAAGTTTCTCGACTCGGGCCTTATACATTTGTGTGAGTGAATGTGTGTGTTTGTTTTGTTTCCATGGTTTCTATTAAAATAAACAGTCATAACATATCGATACCTTTTTGCCAGAGTAACTTAAGCGACATTTGTTCAAATGGCACTTATGATAGTCTGGCAAAAAGGTATCGATATACTCTATACTTTATAAAATATTTGTTACAATATTTTTTAAATATATTATGATATAACTACTGTGACTTTCTTTGTAATTTGTCACAAAATGATACGAGATACTTTCTAAATGTAGCAATTGTAGTTTGTTTTTCTCTACCTTACAAAAATATAATTTATAAAAAAAGAGTTTGGTGTATTATTTTTCCAAGTTTAAATATTTAATAATCAATAGAATTTAATCAATAGAAGTTTTTTTAGCGAAATTTACAAGAGTAATAAAAACTATGTTCACTGCTTATATTAAACTGATTAAAACTTCCTTTATTAAAATGATTATTTATATGATAAAAAATTTGTTATTGGAAGCTTTTATATTTTTTAATATACAGTGAAACAATAGTTTTTGTTTCTCCTGTAAATTGTATAGAAAAATTATTTATTTCTGAATCCGTGTTTGAATTTCCCGTCCTAAAGCATTTTTAATTTTCCCGCTATTTACTAGTGGCGCCATCATAGACTGGTTGTGGTTACAATCGCCCAAACAACTTTTACCGAACAAAAAAAATACATTGAGTTACACGTCTCGCTCGGTTGTCTCTGGCGATATCGAGAACGTAAACATTTACCCGAAGTTCAGAATAGTGCTTCTGGTGAGTTGAATACCCAAAAATTGCCTGTGTTACCGATTTGTTAATTATATACGCCGATATTACAAAAACTGTACAAAAATTGATAAAAATATTGTTTTGATTTATTATTACTAGATTAGAGCTTAAGAATTCTAATGGCTATCAGAACATGATTTTATCTTAAATTGTAAAAGAGATCATTTAAATAAACTAAGGCCATGTCACCATTTATTACGTCGAGTCTGTTTTGTTGCTAGACCAAATCAATCTTATTAACAGACATATTGAATAGGGCAATCGATTATTCAGCGGGGGAACTAGGTACGTACGTACGTACCTATTTAGAAGTAGTGCTACACCGGTTCTGGGCCAAACCTTATGTAAATTAACATTGGGAAATCGCTAAGGTCCCAAAAGGCATTTTTGTCACTAAATTTTGTCACTAAATTTAATAACTTTTCAAAATCTAGTAACTATTTCGTAGGTTTGTGCACTGCTTTTATGTTGGCAACACTGTCACTAGATTTTGAAAATCTAATATCTTTTTCATAGGTTGGTATCACTGCTTTTCTCACCATATTTTAAGTTGGCATCACTGGTTCCCACTAAGATAAGTAATTTGATATTCCGCAACTCATCATACACAATCATTATTCAATAGGTTCTTTCGTTCGTCTCACTGGTGTAGGAATGAAAGGACCTTTCGTTTGGCCCAGTGTAAAATCCACTATATCTTTCTGTCGGCGATGTGGGGTCCACTGGTGGATATTTTCTTCACCAGCTATTTAGCAGGGGTGAATTACACTCGACATGTGTATAAGGAATAAGGAGGAATAAATTACGGCAAATAAGGTAGTGTATCTGGTGTAATTTACACTGGTGGACACTGCACCAACACCGAACGAAAGAACTTAATGTAACCATAATTACAATTATTTTTTTTTTGTATGATGAGTTACGGATTATCAGATTACTTATCTTGGTGGCAAACAGTGATGCCAACATAAAATCTAGTAAGAAAAGCAGTGTTGCAAACATGTTCATAAATACAGACTGTTTTTATTTGTGTTTTTGAATACATAATTTATTTACAATAATAGACACTGTTTTTTAATAAAAATACTAATTTTATTTTAAAAATTATGTGTCAATTGGCAATAAATATTTTTTAAACTTCAATTTTGTCTCCATTGGCCAAGCGTCTTTTGCACTTAACTCCAGAAAAACATATATGTCTTAATTCACTCGACCCCTACGAGTGGCTTGAGATAATCAATTAAAAATTATATGTTTTGTATGCGATCGGGAAGATTGATACATAAAAAAAAACATTCTATAAATTAAAATTTAGCCTAATCGACATTAATATATCTTTATAATGGTTTATGCTTGCAGGATGAGTCTTAAAAGTTGAAAATTGTCCTATGCTAGCATTATATATGAGCATAAATATGAAAAAAATATATAAATGCAGCCTATTTTGAATTATAGTCCAGGATCCGTAAGTAAGGTCGACCTTCACCCATCTGTTTACCGGATGAAAGTTTTTTTTATTAAATAAAATATGTTTTTAAATATACCGCAAATGGGTTGCCTAAGAAAATACGGTCACGGCCATTTTTTACTTTCCTCTCTGTGTACAGATAAGGAAAGTATAGGAATCATGATAAAAGTTGTTTATGATGTTATTCTCTATTATTTTGTTTCTATACATGATTTTTCTAAAATGGACCTAATTTGAGATATTTGATGAAAAGTGCAAATTTCGAATTTTGAAGATAACTCAAAAACGGATGAAGAGAAAAACACAAAATTTTAAACTTAAGCTTTAATCTATCCTGCGATGAGCTGATTAAAGTTTGGGCACAGTCAAAGCATTAGGGGAATACTTTACAGGGTGTCGTTTTTTTACTTTAAGAAAATAAATAGTCTGGACCGAATTTTCTTAGGCAACCCATTTGCGGTATATTTAAAAACATATTTTATTTAATAAAAAAAAACTTTCATCCGGTAAACAGATGGGTGAAGGTCGACCTTATTTCGGATCCTAGACTATTATTATATCTTTACAATTTAGTCAGCGATTAATTCATTAAATTGTACTTTTTCTTACCTTCAGTTCCATGTACGTTAATTTTATCCCCTTTAAATCTTATTAATGGACCAACCCAAGATGTATTATCGAACACTACGGTGCCATCAAAAATAACGCTGGTACCGTTCTGAAGATCTAGTTCTAAGGTAACACCTGCTGGAACTTTTAGATTGGACACCGTAATATTTTTACAATTTTTAATTACCTCAGATACTTGTGAAAATTCATTAATCATGCAATTTTGTTTTACATGTTCACTAGAAACCACAAGAATATAATATATTATTATTGTAAATTTGAGAATCATGACTTAAAATTAAAATTAAAATTTTAGATATTATACTTATGTGTACTAAAAAAATTATGGAATTGATCTCGGAATTGATAATATCTTATATGTAGTTTTTTTTTAATCTATAAGATCGGATAAGTTTTATTCATATCAGTAATGATAAAATTTAGATTCATTTACCTCATTCAGTACAAGGGTGTATTATCTAGTTATCTTTGATCACTGTTTTGTTGGATAAACAAACACAGCACTGCAACGAAATAGTACTCGTATATTATGCAACGATCATAATGTAATGATATCTATTAGTACACGAGCTTGGGGTAAGTTACGACACGAGCCGCAAACGAGTGTCGTAAATCTCAAGCGAGTGTATTAATACCATTACATGAGAGTTGCATACACCATTTTTTCTACGACCAAGAAGCAATTCAACAACATTGCTTTATTTTTTTTATTTTTTAATACTTTTTATTCAAACAATAAGAAATTAAATATGAAAGGAAAATAAGTTTCTGGACTTAATTTTTATTCCTACACAATAACCAATATAATAACTATCTACCTTTTTGACTAACTCAAAAGATTGAAACTGTCATAAAACACGAATCTCTTAGAAGCTGTCAAACATTCTACAGAAAATATTGGGTCTGCCTACTTGGTTATTTAAAAATTTAGATTTCTCTTGGTCAATTTTTAGTTTCATAATGAAAGCCAGTGAGTAATGAGTAATGAGTATCATTATGAAACTGAAAATTAGCATTTATTTAACAACTTATAGTAAAGGAGTAGAAAAAGTTATTTATTAGAAATGTACCGTCGGCATTGTGAAATGTGAAATGAACAAAGCCCTAAGACACTAAAGAAATCAAAAATGTTTTTATCTTAATTCATGATAATATAATCAATAATGTTTTCGAAGTTTATGTTCGTTGATATAATGACCTGTTCCTATTGTGACAGAAAACATATCTATTTTTGAAATCAATTAGCGTTAATTATTAAATATAATAAAAGCAATAGCTTAGTTAATTCTGTGTGCAACATGCAATACCATAAATACCCGTATATAGTATAAACTTTTTCCTGTCCAGACTCGAATACTGTACGAATGACGAGTAAGTTTCAAATTAGATCTTGTCGAGTTTTCCTGTCCAGACTTGAAGACTCATCTACGAATCATGAGGCGTCGTAATCCAAATAGTAAATATTTTCTTCGGCTACGTGAAGGTCAAAACCCAAGACGCAAAGTTATAGCTATAAATGTTCGACGGAGTGCTTTATATTTTGTGTTAATTGTGTTGTAATTAAATTTTATGAAATGGTAAGTACCTACCCACATAATACCTATGTATTTGACTTGATTTATGCCCGATTCGCCCGTTCCCATTTCGCCTGACCAATTAAAATTTGCCGATTCGCCTAACAAGTTTAAATTGTGGTATTGTTCCGCCTGACCATAAGTTGGATGGTGCGTGATTTTTTTTATCATAAGGGACATTTTCAAAATACATGCAAAATTTGATTTATAAGGATTATTTGATTTGAAACAAAAAAAACTGCATTTATTGACACTTAATAATGTACCAGTGTTTTTAAATCAATTATTTTTAAATTTTCTAAACCATCTTGATAATTTTTCCTTTAAATCTTTTTTCATAGATATACTAAGTTCTTTTCTAAAGTAATGTATATTTGAAATTATTACTGAAGGAATTTTAGTTTTTAAATATATTTTTTTTGTCCTGGCCGGTTATTGGGACACATAAAAAAATTTATAAATTCAAATAGTTTATTCGCTTTATGCTTCGTCAATTTGAAAAAATGTTTAGGTTTTATTTTACTAACTTTTTACTATACTGGGTGCTCTATATTTTTTGTTTATAACAAATTAAATAACTATAACATTTTAATTTAATTTTATTGTTATTTCTTATTATTATTCATTTGTTAGTAATATATTTCTTTACAGCAAATACATATTTATTACCTGAGCAGGTCAGGAGAATCGCAACTATTTTTTACCGTTTAACATGTAGTCAGGCAAAACGCTACCAAAGCGTACCAAATTTTTATGTCAGGCGAAACGGGAAAATACCTTTGACTTTGACTTACTTTGGCTAATAATAAGATATTGTGGAAAATACTACAAAAGTAATTCAATACTTTTCACATCTGAAAATCGCGAAATGTGATTTTTTCCTATGTGGCAAATTAGGTCTAAAAAATATGTTAATTATTTTTTCTGTTAAAGTTTGTGCACTAAAACCTAAAGTACCCTCAATATTAAATGCCTTTACCAATTTTTGATCTAGTATTCTTTAATTTCTAGGAGCCACAGAAGAGAAAACGACAAAATTTTGATAGCAAAAAAAGTTAGAGTCCAAGAAAGGGAGAAGATGGCTGGCAGTATGAAACATTTCTTGCGAAAAAGTCAAGTTTCCAACAGTGAAACGATAGAGAAAGATGAAAATACAGTTTCTTAAGCGGAGGCACTACCATCTTCTGCAACATGTGAACCATCAACATAATCATCACTTATCGAAAATATATTCTCTATGGAGTCGACCATCCCAACAAAGACGGCTACAAGTGACATTTCTGACGATGAAGTTTCTACTGAAGCGGTGACTCAGAATACTAGTATTCTTATATCATAGGACTCCGGTTTATGGCCCAAAAGCATTACCAACGACGAAGTCAGAACATTGGTAGAGCGTGGTCCTCCTTTGATAGGAAACAATTATCAATTTCCAGCTAATAAAGACAAAGACAAAAGAAAATTGTCAAGTAAGTACTTTGTCAGAAAACTAGGAAATGGAGAAGAAGCAAATAGAATTTGGCTCATTTACTCAGTTTCGAAAAATCGATATTTTGTTTTTCTTGTAAAATTTTCAGTAAGACTTTCAATAGTTTTTCTGATACTCATGGTTTTTCTGATTGGTAACATGTGTCCTTAGCCATAAAAAGACATGAAACATCAATTGTACATAATGTTCACATGAATACATGGATGAATTTAAAAAAAAATATTAAATTTATCCCCAACCGTAAACGATCATCACTTACGGGTTTAAAAAAATATTGGCATGACGTTCTGGAAAGAATTGTTGCAGTTATCAAATTTTTATCCAGACAATGTCTAGCGTTCCAAAGTTCTTCTAAAATACTTTTTGAATTTGATAATGGAAACTTCCTCAAAGCTGTCGAGATGATTTCCTCTTTTGATTCTGTGATGAGAGAGCACATTAGTCGATTGCAAAACTCACGAACAAATTCTTTAAAAATGGCCCATTATTTGGGCTATTAGATACAAAATAAAATTATTGAATTAATGTGTTCTAAAGTAAAAAATAATATTTTGAATATGGTTCGAGTTCCAAATATTATTCAATAATTTTAGACTGTACACCGGATACAAGTCATACAGAACAAATAAGCCTCGTTTTGCGTTATGTCGTTCTAAATGACATTTCTAAAAAGGCTCTAATACAAGAGAGTTTCATAGCGTTTAACTGGTTCAACCCAATATCCGACTCGACAAGGGAAGGGCTATTTGATTTTGTAGTTGGACTTTTGAAAAATTAGAATTTAGATATTAAAAACATGAGAGGTCAAGGGTATGATAATGGGGCGAATATGCACGGAAAACATACTGGTTTACAAAAACGCATACTCGATGCTAATCCCAGGGTATTTTTTGTGCCATGTGCTGCACACAGCTTAAATTTAGCAGTAAATGATGCTGCTAAAGTTTCAATATTGTACAAGAACTTTATGTATTTTTCTCTTCATCCACAAAAAGGTGGGATATTATAAAAAAAACATGCCCCGAAGTTAAATCTAAAACCCTAAGTGATACTAGATGGTCAAGTAGGATTGATGCTATAAGGCCGCTAAAGTTTCATTTAATTCAAATTTGTGATAGCCTTCTAGAAATAGCAGAAAATGATACTTTTAACATAGAAGCTAGGCATAAAGCAAGTTCTATGCTATTAAGTATCCAATCTTTTTAATGTATTTGCATTGTAATAATTTGGTATGATGTTTTATTATAGATTGGCATTATAAGCAAAATGATGGAAAGTGTAACGATATTAAAGTGTGTCAAAACTATTTAAAGAATCTAGTTTATAATTTTAAAAATTATAGAGACGATAATGTTTTCGAGGAAAAACTTGCTCAAGCTGGAGAACTAGCAGCCGCTCTTGAGATAAAGCAAGGTTTTCCTCCATTAAATACTGTTAGACGAAAGTATAAACCAAAACAGTACGATTATGAACAGAGAGATGAGACACCTCAAAATCCAAAAACAGCGTTTAAAATAAATTTCTTTTTAAAAATAATTATTTAAAAACTAAGTTCTTTAAATAGTAGATTTGAAATGATATCTGATTACGACAATGTTTTGGTTTTTTTTTTAGTGATATTTTTAAATTAAATGACGAGGATCTTTTAAAATGCTGTCGTGCTCTACAACAAAAGCTAACTGATCAGAAAAAGGAGGAGGCTGACGTAGAAGAAAATGATTTATTTAATTAGATAAAAGCCCTAAGATTGTTTTCATTACCTGAAGCGTCAAATCTCCTCGACAGTTTACTGTATCTGTAGCTTCTGGTGAGATATCCTTCTCAAAATTAAAAATAATTAAAAATTATTTGAGGTCTACCATGTTACAAGAAAGATTATCGGGTTTGGCAATCTTAGCTATAGAGCAAGAGATCCTCGATAAAATTGATTTTGACAATATTATAAAAGAATTTGCAGCAGCCAAATCCAGAAAAAAAACTATTTAATTTTTGGATAATTGAATCTTTTATGTGTTTACTGTTTGGTTTGTTTTTTCATTTGTAAGAATAAAATATTGGATTTTAAAATATCTGTTGTTTCATTACAAAATTAAAATAAAATGTGGTTTCGCAATTCGCTCAAATGTTAAACGACTACAAGAATATTACAGCAAACCAGGAAATTTAAAAAACATATGTAACAGCTTAAAGTTGTTATTCTTCAAAATATTATTTATACAAGTACTACATATATTCAAAGGGCGCCAAAATATTTCCGACACGCGGGCGTCGATAACCCTTGTGGGGGCCCTGTAGGAATCTAAATGTTAATTAACTGTGATCGATTTAGAAATGCTGACTTCTTAAGGCTTTCCGTTCGGTCGAAGTTGAGAGGTACCTCATCCATTTCATAGAATATCTCTGTATGCAACCCTCTCTTTGTTTGTTTAAAGACAATTGTACGTGTAATAATTTTTATTTCTCCGCCCAGTCTAATGGGACGCCTTTCTTTCTGGGTATTCAACTACATCTGAAACCGGACTGGCCAAATTTGTCTGTATATTGTAACAACTAATGTAGTTTCTTTGCATTGATAAACGTTTTTTGAGTGTCACCTAGTGGAATTATTTTTTAAATAAATGATTAAATACATTTAAATTTTATTTATATTCTAAGGTGAAACAGTAAAGGATTTTTATACATATAATGATTGATCGTATTTTTTTGTAAATAAACATTATTGCTGTTATAACTAATATTCGATTATATACATTAGGTATCCGCGCGAAGCTTTGGATGGCTTTATTTATGGTATATTTAAAGTAGGTAACTGATTTTTGGAAAGTGCTTTAATATACATACTATAAAATATTTGTTTTTTTAAACGAAATTGCATCAATGTCACAATTAATTTGTAGTGTAGACGAAAAATTTTTTGAAAACTATTTTATCGTATGCAAATATATTTTATTGTACATAATATATATGATTTGTTTTAATTTCATAAATAATATAATTGGTTTTTTTTTTTTTTTCGTTCACTGAAAGTAAAAATAGGTTCAAATAAATTAAATACTTAAATAAAAAAAACTTTAGTTACCTACTTACTATTTTTAATGAAACATTTTATTTCACATAACAAAATACAATCACAAAAAAAATAAATTACATCAATTTCTTCTTACAATTTCTTTTATTAAATATTTTAAATAAAAACCAACTAACTTTGGTTCAGCACATAACCAAAAATTGTCATCTTTCTCAATTTTATCAACGAACATTCCTAGTGGGGTCCAAACAATAAAATAACAATATTTGGCTTTCGTTATAGCTAATTGTACTTAATAATAGTAATAATAATAATAATTATCTTTTTTTTTTTTTAATTTGGCCATATGTATTGGCTAGATATTTAATTTTTTTTTTTCTTGAAGTCCCATTTCTAGTGTCAATTTGGAAAAAGAATATGGACATTTAATTTAAATTTTTTCATTATTATTATTATTAATAATGCCGTTTGGACTTGCTCCCAAGTATGGATATTTTTCATAAATAAATTATCCACATTCTTGTACCGTTTTTCCATATTCATTTTTAAATTCTTCTAGCGCAGTAGATTCATGATCTTGTCCCTATTTTGTAGCGACTGATCTGTAAAAAGATAAAAATAATATATTATTAACAGTCTTTTTTGGATCTGTTATTTTGCGTAATTTGCAAACGGTTCCAAAATTTGAAGCTGTGAGCATATTACTACGATGTTCTTTCCACAGATCATTACTGGCCTGACCTCTAGTAGATACTTCAATTTTACAAATATCATCTATTGATTTTGGTAAACTATCCAAAAATTGCAGTCTAAAAATAGTCCAAAAATAGTCTAGTCTAAAAATAGTCTAAAAATAGTCTAAAAATAGTCTAAAAATAGTCTAAAAATAGTCTAAAAATAGTCTAAAAATAGTCTAAAAATAGTCTAAAAATAGTCTAAAAATAGTCTAAAAATAGTCTAAAAATAGTCTAAAAATAGTCTAAAAATAGTCTAAAAATAGTCTAAAAATAGTCTAAAAATAGTCTAAAAATAGTCTAAAAATAGTCTAAAAATAGTCTAAAAATAGTCTAAAAATAGTCTAAAAATAGTCTAAAAATAGTCTAAAAATAGTCTAAAAATAGTCTAAAAATAGTCTAAAAATAGTCTAAAAATAGTCTAAAAATAGTCTAAAAATAGTCTAAAAATAGTCTAAAAATAGTCTAAAAATAGTCTAAAAATAGTCTAAAAATAGTCTAAAAATAGTCTAAAAATAGTCTAAAAATAGTCTAAAAATAGTCTAAAAATAGTCTAAAAATAGTCTAAAAATAGTCTAAAAATAGTCTAAAAATAGTCTAAAAATAGTCTAAAAATAGTCTAAAAATAGTCTAAAAATAGTCTAAAAATAGTCTAAAAATAGTCTAAAAATAGTCTAAAAATAGTCTAAAAATAGTCTAGAAATAGTCTAAAAATAGTCTAAAAATAGTCTAAAAATAGTCTAAAAATAGTCTAAAAATAGTCTAAAAATAGTCTAAAAATAGTCTAAAAATAGTCTAAAAATAGTCTAAAAATAGTCTAAAAATAGTCTAAAAATAGTCTAAAAATAGTCTAAAAATAGTCTAAAAATAGTCTAAAAATAGTCTAAAAATAGTCTAAAAATAGTCTAAAAATAGTCTAAAAATAGTCTAAAAATAGTCTAAAAATAGTCTAAAAATAGTCTGAAAATAGTCTAAAAATAGTCTAAAAATAGTCTAAAAATAGTCTAAAAATAGTCTAAAAATAGTCTAAAAATAGTCTAAAAATAGTCTAAAAATAGTCTAAAAATAGTCTAAAAATAGTCTAAAAATAGTATAAAAATAGTATAAAAATAGTCTAAAAATAGTCTAAAAATAGTCTAAAAATAGTCTAAAAATAGTCTAAAAATAGTCTAAAAATAGTCTAAAAATAGTCTAAAAGTAGTCTAAAAATAGTCTAAAAATAGTCTAAAAATAGTCTAAAAATAGTCTACAAAGAGTCTACAAAGAGTCTAAAAATAGTCTAAAAATAGTCTAAAAATAGTCTAAAAATAGTCTAAAAATAGTCTAAAAAGTCTAAAAGTAGTCTAAAAGTAGTCTAAAAATAGTCTAAAAATAGTCTATAAATAGTCTAAAAATAGTCTAAAAATAGTCTAAAAATAATCTAAAAATAGTCTAAAAATAGTATAAAAATAGTCTAAAAATAGTCTAAAAATAAATAAGTATGGCAAGTATTATAGCAACAAACGGAATGTCCCGGATATGCGCAAAACCGCAACATAAAGTAGATTACTATTTCCTTTAGAGAGTTTGACATTTGCCAAATTTGAAAGTTTTTATTGTGATTTCGTGTCTTGAACTATAACTGTCTACGTAAGTTGGCGGCATATGAAAAACTTTTTTATTATTAATATTAGGAAAAAAAGTTATTCTTCATGGTCTAAAGCCTAAAATACAACCATCAAGTATTAAATTTTATAAGTCGTATATGAAGTTGAGGTTTGTCAAAAATCATATTTTTTGACAAACCTCGTATACGGCTTAAAAAAATTGATACCTGATGGATGCATTTTAAGTTTTGGACCATGTAAAATTTTTTATCAAGAATAAAATGTTTCACAAAACCAATAATAAAAAAGTTTTCCATATTGTTTCAACTTATAGTGAGACATAGGTATTGTAAAAGGATATGGGGCCTATTCAGTAACTCTGAACGACGTCGTTAATAGACGATAATCGTTCACAGACGACTTTTCTTATTCAGTAGACAACGATTATCGTTGAAAATAGACAAATATGGTTGTAAAATTGTCGTTCATCAACGATAGCCACAGAGCTGTCGTTAATAAATTGTGACATGTCTCCTGATTCACCTACAGTGCTTCAGCGAGTCTGTGGCGCTATGAATGTAATTCCCGAATAAGGGTTGCTCAGGCGCCAGTTTTGATATCGCAGTTTGCTCTGCGGCCCTGGGGTGCACGTAGAGTACACCCTCAGTAGACTCAGTGGAGTCCAGGTACAAACAAAAAAAAAATAAAACGGATAGACCTTCACTGTTAAGTTAACCTACACTGGGGTAGTAAAGTAAATAAAGTTTTTCACTGCACTTTTACCTATTGATCACTACGCCCTGAAAACGGAAAAAGCAAAGGCGTAATTCAAAATTAAACTCAGGAATTTCAATCAAAAATATATTTACAAAATAAATGAAATAAGTAATAATTAAAAATAAAATAAACGGGGTGAAATCGGTATATATATATATATATATATATATATATATATATATATATATATATATATATATATATATATATATATATATATATATATCTGTTTAATAACGGTAATAAAATAAATGCAGAATTATGTATGTTGATAAAATAAAAGGTCTCGGTATTTACAGAAAATGATATAACGGTAAAATTAACTATGACCTATACTATACCCATAAGAAAATAAAAATAACAATTTTCCCTTTAAAAAAAATTAAAACGGTGGGCACTAACACCCTTAGCACAAATTCCTTGCTATTAATGAAAACGGCCGGTTTTAGCCATAAGAAAAAAATCTACAATAGTAAAACTAAATATGATTCAAACTATACGTTTTAAAAATAAAAAAAAAATAATAAGCTACTCTCAGTAATAAAAATATCGGTAATCTGCCAACGGTGGTGAACAGTATCACCCTCCACTCATGAGAGAAAATAAATGACGGATGCCTTTATAAGAACGACGCCTAATATCCTCCCCGCAATAGACACAAATAACAATAACAATAGACCAAATAACGGGTGTCTTAAAGCGGTATTATTCGACCAATACTTGGAGAATTTTTATTTTATTTATTCGGTTTCAAATTTCTCTTATGTAGACATCTGGCAATCCATAGCTTCTACAAAACAGAAACAGCTGCGACTCTCGACAGGGATAGCAAGCGAATACCACTATCATCCCTTGGTTAACACGAAAATGGTTGAAGGGCACTAACGCCCCGGATTTAAATACAATTCGTTACCCTGACAGGTACTAAGAAATCAAAAATATCGGTCGAATAGCTCAGGTAATTAATAGTATGGAAGTGAATGTTACAGGGAGAATTATTAGACGGAATTTTAAATAAAATGGCCTACCTTAATTAACTTCTTCACAAAAATCGCTTTACGGTAAAAACGGCACTTCAGCAAAACAACTTTTACTAGCGAACTGACGGCGTAGCAGAAGGAAAAGAGAGCTCCTTCATCGCAAACATTTAGTTTTATCAGAATTCGTACTTTTGCCGGAGTGGGGCGGTAGCCCCACCTAGAGGAAATAAATTGTTATTGCAAAAAAAAAGTTAATTGATCAGCTTACTGATAAAACCTACTAGAATTGCAATTTTACAAAGACGATTTACATTATTGTGATATCGAAAAGTTTTAAACTACGAGGGCTCTTGCAAATGTTTAAAAACGGTAATTCTACGGAAATATTAGTTACAGGGGGCCTTGCAAATGTTCATAGATGGAAATTAATTTTAGAAATTAATTTATGGAATAAATTAATGGGAATTTTAGTGACTTCGTCACATCACCTCCTTCCTTTTTAAAGAAAATAAAGATAAGACGCAGTATTATCTTTATTTTCTTACACTGGAACACGGACGGGTGACAAAAGTCAGTTATACAGTAATGTATCCGGTGGCATCTGGAGGCAGCTAGTGGCACCTGGACTCGGTATAAAAAACAAACGGACGGAAGATCAACCAAAAGTCAATCGTAGTGGTGGCGTTTGTACTGCAACGGTACGTTGTGACGGAGGGGTATCGGTCTGAACCGAAACCGTGCGGACAGTGACGGCGGATGGCATTTGCATCACGGAGACGGCGGGCTGTCTGGGCGGCGAGCGGGATTGGCACTCACAGTTGCGGGACAAGGTCTGGTGTGTCGGGACATGGGAATCGGACGGGGCAATTATCCATCTCTCGGCTAGAACAATACAAGCCATTAATCGAGTCGTTTGAGACGGGTTTCTACGGAAGACGGGAATCAGGAATGGGAATGGAAGCAATAACGGAAACGGGAATGGTTACCTAAACGGATTTCCGGGTTGACGTCTTAATGGACACGGAAGGTTGTTCCCTGGCTATGAGGAAAAAAACAAAACAAAACGCTTAATCAACGCGTTCCGATGCGGGTTTTAGGTCCTTGATATGAACTTTGTTGATTCGCTTACCGGCGGCATCCCTCAGGTTGTAAACTACGGGTGAAATTACTTTAGTGACGGTGTAGGGGCCGGAAAACTTAGGAGCAAGTTTCGCCGCTACATGATCGGCGGCGGAAGACAGGGTATGCTCCCGCTTCATAACTAGGTCACCAATGGTACACCTCCAATCCCTACGACGAAGGTTATAATATTTGCTCTGGGAGGTGAACGCTCGTGACAAACTGAGCCTTGCCAACTCATAACACTCCTGTAACTTAGCCAGCCTCTGGATCTGACCTTCGGGTATGGGCTGTTGATCAAGAGGATCCGGAGGCGGTACGGCCGGGTCGGCGTCTCGACGGAGGGTTTTGGGTACGGATAGTTCACGTCCAAAGTTAAGAAAGGCGGGGGAGTAATTGATCGACTCGTGACGGGACGTATTAATCGCAAAGCGGAGATCGGAAAGATGTTGATCCCAATCACGGTGATTTTGTTCACAGAACTGGGCTATCATAGTTTTAATGGTCCTATTGGCCCTTTCCACGGGATTCGCTTGTGGGGTGTAGGCCGGGGTGCTACGGTGACGGATCCCGAGTTCCTTCAGGACATTCTCGAAGAGTCGGCTGGTGTATTGTGTGCCATTATCAGTTATGACCTCCTTCGGGCATCCAAAGGTCAAAATTACGTCGTCATACAAGGCGGCACTCACTGTCTTAGCAGTGGCGGCACGGATGGCTCGGCATTGCACCCATTTAGTAAAACGGTCTTGGAACATGACAATGTAGGCGTTACCCTTCTTACTCCGGGGCAACGGGCCCACTAGGTCGGTGCTAACAACTTCCCAGGGTGCGCGATTTGAAGAGGGTTGCATCTTCCCAGGTGTCTGTTGCTGGGAAGGCTTGTATCGTTGACATTGTAAACAACCCCGGACATATTTAGTTATATCCCGGAACATACCCGGCCAGTAGTAACACTGGACGATTCGGGCGATCGTCTTAGCGATGCCAGAGTGGCCAGCGGTGGGAGCATCATGGTTCTCTTCCAACACTCGAATACGCTGCGGCGTCGGTACACACAGCTTCCAAGGATCGGATAGCTCGGGTTCCTTGTAGTCATTAATATCCCAAAAGTGGCGGTATAATCGGCCTTCTCGTATGCTGTAATCTGGGTATTCGGCGGGGCTCTTTTCTACATCAGCTTTCTTTTGGTTATACCAATTACAGTTAACAGGGTCTATGACTGCGCATATTTCGGAGTCAGGAGGGGAGTCCTCGGTACGGGGTAACGGGTTTCGCGACAAGGCATCGGCAACTCGGTTCAGGGCCCCACGGCGGTACTTGATGTCGAAATCATATTGTTGCAAGAAGATACTCCATCTTGCAAGACGGCCGGACGGACTCACGATTGAATGCAACCACCTTAAGGATTGGTGATCGGTCAACACGGTGAAGTGATAACCTTTCAGGTAACCCCGCATCTTTTCTATTCCCAATACTATGGCAAGACACTCCTTTTCGGTCACCGAATAGTTTCTTTCGGCCGAGCTCAGCGTTCGGCTGGCATAGGCTACGACAAAATCGATTCCATCCTTTTTCTGTGTAAGAGCCACCCCTAGCCCATGGGCAGAAGCGTCGGTCTGTAAAATAAAAGGCACGGAAAAGTCGGGACAACTAAGGATCGGAGCCTCAGTTAAAATTGTCTTAAGTCTCGAGAATGCGGCCTGTTGTTCTTGCCAGTTCCAACGGTTCGCTTTCTTCAGAAGTCTAGTAAGGGGTGCCACAACTTGCGAAAAACAGGGCACGAAGCGTCGGTACCAAGAAGCTACCCCTAAGAATCTTCGGAGCTCCCGAATGTTTTTTTGGTGCTTCAAATCGAACGATAGCTTCGATTTTATCAGGGTCGGTATGGATTCCGGTGCCTGTGACAACATGGCCTAAGTATTTTAAACTTGAAAGGCAGAAGTGACACTTTTCCTGGTTGATTTGCAACTTAGCGACTCGTAGGCGCCGAAACACCTCCTGGAGGTTTCCTAAATGCTCTTCAAACGTCCTTCCTAGTACTATAATATCGTCTAGATAAGCGAAAGCGTGTGGATCCATTTCTGGTCCAATGACACGGTCTATCAATCGTTGAAATGTTGACGGGGCGGAGTGAAGGCAGAAAGCCATCACACGGAACTGAAATAGTCCTCGACCGGGGACGGTGAAGGCTGTAATCGGTTTACTACGGGGAGACAACGGGACTTGCCAATACTCATTTTTTAAGTCCAGACTGGTAATGTATTTGGCGGTACGGAGCTTGTCCAGAATCGAGCTTATAAACGGTAGGGGGTAAGCATCTTTCATGGTTACCTCGTTTACTTTGCGGAAATCGATACAAAATCGGTATTTCCCGTCCTTTTTCCTAACCATGACCACGGGGGAACTCCAAGGACTTTTAGAAGGTTCGATTACCCCTGCTTCGAGCATCTTGTCTACTTCCCCGTTAATAACGGCTTGCATTTTCGGGTTCTGGGGACGGTAACGTTGTTTAATCGGCTTGGGCTTAATTAAACGGATTTCGTGCTGTGTCAGGTCAGTCGGCCCCTGTACAGCTTGAAAAGCAGCGAGTTCTGCATCCAAGAACCGTTCCAGACGCTCGGTTTGGTCAGCGGTTAACGTCCTCTCAGATATAGGAGTTGGGATTGGCGAGCAAGGGTTACTGGTAACAGTTGTTGGGATTTCTCCTCCTTTATTACAGCTTTCACTGGGTTTAGGAGTCATTAGCTCAATTCGGTCCAGCGCAGCTTCGGAACAACTCGGCGAACGACTCTTCGGGGCCGATTGTGTCTTTGGAGTTATTATGCTGGGTGGACGGTTGGCTTGGGGCACAACTGGTAATCCGGAGCTCTCAGCGTTTGGTTTGAAGGACAGAGGGTGGTACCTCGCTGATCTCCAAATTGTCTGATACGGTGGGGTGGATGTCGGGAAGCGGTTTTCCCTCGGCCTCCATGAAGTCTGGTTCTGTGGGGCGGAGGATGAGGAGCGGTTTCTATTCACTCTCCACTTCTCTTCCTGTGGGTTGGAGGGCGGTTTCCCCCCAACACGGTTTAACTCAGGGGCTTTCACCCCTTCTAAGTGTACCATGGATTCTACCACAATGGTACTGGGAGCTTTAGACGGCAACGGCTGAGCTGACGGTTGCTCTATAATCCCAATCGGATAGCATGGGATTGGTCGGAGTGTGGGAGGTACCAACATGTCACCTATAAAGATTTTTCCTGACCCAAGCTGTAAGCGGATATCAAACTTGGCGAGAATATCCATTCCGAGCACTAAATCAGCGCTTAGATTAGGGAAGTGTTTGATGTCCTCAACGACGGTACGGTGGCCCAGCGTCAATGATATCGAGTATGAATCCTGAACCTGAATGGTACTACCATCAGCTAACCTTGCAGATGAAAGCTCTGTCTTTTTGGGCTGCTTCTGGTTAGCCAGATACCTAGCCAGGCGGTTTCCCAGGTAGGATAGGGACGCTCCAGTATCTAGAAGGGCGGAAAACGGGACTCCTAGTATTTCCACCACGAGATGTGGCCGGGAGTCCGGTTCAGAAATCGGGACGGTGTCTCGGGAAGTTAATAACGACGGAAGCTGCCAGGACTTCCCTCCCGGACAGCTTCGGAGGAGTTTCCCTGATGGCTACAAGGACAATCCCTTGACATGACTCCTGGTTTCCTACAACGGGAGCAGAATAATTTTCCCGGGTTCGGACAGTCACTTCTCATGTGACCTTGCTCGCCACATTTCCAGCAGACAGCCGGGGACGATGTTGGTTGTGAAGCAAACTTCACAATCCGGGACGGGTAGGCTTCACGCCGTGGTTCCGCAACCCTAACTTCGTTGGGTCTTATTTGTGTCGGGTACGAAGGTCCGCGATATCCAGTACTTGTACTGGGGTGCTCAGTGGAGTCCGAGACCCTGTAGCGGGGTGACGGGGACCGGTTTCCGGTAGTACCTGGTTCCGACTGCAGTTCCTTTAATAACAAGTCGCATTCCTTGACCGCTTGCCAAAAGGAAGGCAAATCGCTGAAATCCGTTTTCCGGATCTGTTGACGATATTTAGGCAGTAGGTTTCGGTACAGCCACTCTAGCTGTTCTTCACCAGTTAATTTCCCATGCCTCCTCATGAGGGTCTGCAAGTCGGTAATGTAGGATGTGACAGCTTCATTCCTACGCTGCATACGGCGGCTAATCTCGGCGTACAAGTCTACATAGTACGACACGGGGAAATAGTAGATGCGGAAGCCTCGCTCGAAGGCTTCCCAATCAGACCAGCTCGCTCGGTTGTTACGGAACCATGATGCGGGTTCCCCGGTTAACAGTTCGGGCATGTACGGCAGTACACGGTCTTTGACGATGCCTTTGGAGAGACAGATCTCGTCGAGGCGTTCCAGAAAACTGGCCGGATCATCACGGTCTCCAAATGATAATTTCCACTCGTGAATCTTAAGGGGTTCGGAGTTGACGTCGATGACGGGAGGTGACATGGTTGACTGCGAGTCTCCCTGTACTTGTAGGGGAAGCTGGTCGGGAACCGGCGTATTATTGCGGAGGGATGAAACGAGTCTTTTTCGTTTCTCGAGTAAGGTTCCTTCGGTGGCTAGGCCTTCAGCCCTTAGTCGGGCAGTTAACTCGGATTTCTTAAGGGTATATACCCAACCTACCCTTGTGGTTGGTGCTTCACCCAACGCCGGTTCTTCCAGTACTATCGGTACTACGGCGAACTCAGTGATCCAACCCGGTTGAATATCGTCTTCCTCGTTGGCTTCGGCAAATATGTCATCACAACCTTCACTTGACATACACCCCGGATAGAGTCGTCACACTTGATACTTCGGTGCCACGGATACCCAGAGAGATTAAAAAAAAATCACGAGGACCCGGGAGAGAGAAAGAAGAAAAAAAAAATTTTCTAAGTCCCCAAAACTTTCAAAAAAAAAATCTCTAAAAAAAATTAAAAAAAATTTTCGGAAAAAAAAAATTTTCAAAAAAGAGTTTTCCACATTAAAATTTTAAACTGGTGTCCTAAACGGTTTGTCCTAAACAGGGAAAGAGAAAACTACGGTATCCGGAAGAGAAGCAATAAACAAGGGAAAACTACCCCTTCGGTATACTTCTCGGCAGTGTGGTCTAACAGTGAGGTCTGCAGAAAAGTCCCTGCGCGGGCGCCATTTGTGACATGTCTCCTGATTCACCTACAGTGCTTCAGCGAGTCTGTGGCGCTATGAATGTAATTCCCGAATAGGGGTTGCTCAGGCGCCAGTTTTGATATCGCAGTTTGCTCTGCGGCCCTGGGGTGCACGTAGAGTACACCCTCAGTAGACTCAGTGGAGTCCAGGTACAAACAAAAAAAAATAAAACGGATAGACCTTCACTGTTAAGTTGACCTACACTGGGGTAGTAAAGTAAATAAAGTTTTTCACTGCACTTTTACCTATTGATCACTACGCCCTGAAAACGGAAAAAGCAAAGGCGTAATTCAAAATTAAACTCAGGAATTTCAATCAAAAATATATTTACAAAATAAATGAAATAAGTATATATATATATATATATATATATATATATATATATATCTGTTTAATAACGGTAATAAAATAAATGCAGAATTATGTATGTTGATAAAATAAAAGGTCTCGGTATTTACAGAAAATGATATAACGGTAAAATTAACTATGACCTATACTATACCCATAAGAAAATAAAAATAACAATTTTCCCTTTAAAAAAAATTAAAACGGTGGGCACTAACACCCTTAGCACAAATTCTTTGCTATTAATGAAAACGGCCGGTTTTAGCCATAAGAAAAAAATCTACAATAGTAAAACTAAATATGATTCAAACTATACGTTTTAAAAATAAAAAAAATTAATAAGCTACTCTCAGTAATAAAAAATATCGGTAATCTGCCAACGGTGGTGAACAGTATCACCATCCACTCATAAGAGAAAAAAAATGACGGATGCCTTTGTAAGAACGACGCCTAATATCCTCCCCGCAATATTATTTTACTAGGCACAATAGACCAAATAACGGGTGTCTTAAAGCGGTATTATTCGACCAATACTTGGAGAATTTGTATTTTATTTATTCGGTTTCAAATTTCTCTTATGTAGACATCTGGCAATCCATAGCTTCTACAAAACAGAAACAGCTGCGACTCTCGACAGGGATAGCAAGCGAATACCACTATCATCCCTTGGTTAACACGAAAATGGTTGAAGGGCACTAACGCCCCGGATTTAAATACAATTCGTTACCCTGACAGGTACTAAGAAATCAAAAATATCGGTCGAATAACTCAGGTAATTAATAGTACGGAAGTGAATGTTACAGGGAGAATTATTAGACGGAATTTTAAATAAAAAGGCCTACCTTAATTAACTTCTTCACAAAAATCGCTTTACGGTAAAAACGGCACTTCAGCAAAACAACTTTTATTACTAGCGAACTGACGGCGTAGCAGAAGGAAAAGAGAGCTCCTTCATCGCAAACATTTAGTTTTATCAGAATTCGTACTTTTGCCGGAGTGGGGCGGTAGCCCCACCTAGAGGAAATAAATTGTTATTGCAAAAAAAAAGTTAATTGATCAGCTTACTGATAAAACCTACTAGAATTGCAATTTTACAAGACGATTTACATTATTGTGATATCGAAAAGTTTTAAACTACGAGGGCTCTTGCAAATGTTTAAAAACGGTAATTCTACGGAAATATTAGTTACAGGGGGTCTTGCAAATGTTCATAGATGGAAATTAATTTTAGAAATTAATTTATGGAATAAATTAATGGGAATTTTAGTGACTTCGTCACAAAATGAAGTGTCGTTATAGTAATTTTTCCATTCCCTCTTATTTTTCATTGTGAACCAGGATGTGTTCTAAATAATAAAAGCACTTTTTTACAACTTTTACAACTAAATTGCCATCTAATACCTAATACAGCAAGTACAATTTGTAAGGTATTTTTTTCTAATTTATTTAATTATTTTAAAAATAAATCGGATTCAAAGTTAGGATTCCCCATTCAACCATTTACTATTGGATTCTTATTAACAGTGCTGTTCCTAAAGTAGCTCTGCGAAACAGTAACAAAACCTACATTACGGAAGTACCTATAATACTTCTCCGTAACCTACACAAATTTTGTCTGTCTTTCAAATCCAATAAAAAATACAACTTGTATTGTTCTCGAGTTGTTTTTTGTATTCTTTTGGAATAGTTCTCAGTTTTTTTTAATATATCCATACTCATTTAAATAAACCCTACATACAATACGACCAGCAAAAATCGCCCGCGAGAAACAGAATTCCTACGAATCGAGAATCGACCCCCTGATCGTGTTGTAGGTTAAGAACAATAATTAATATATTCTGAAAAACAAATGAATATATCTACTGGTAGAATTTTTATTTTACGTTCCAAAAAAATCTCAAATATACCGGGTGTTCAAATTAAAGGGTTACAGTTAAATACCGAATTTTATAAAAAAAACAAAGTTTTATAGTTTTTTTGGGTGTTACTCAATAAGTAGAAATCCAATAAAAAAATGTTTCCTTTAGAAGTTTCTTATTATTTTATGAAAAAATAGGGTTCCAATTTGAAAAAAAAATCCACCTCGATATGGCCATATTATGGTCAGCTATAAAAAAATTAATTTAGCCAAAATGTTTCCCCTAAAAAAGTATAAAACTTTGGTCTGATACTTTTTTTTATAAAATGCATATTTTTGGCGATATTTAACTGTAAAACTTTAATTTAAACACCCGGTATAATCATCAACATACGTTCTTTTATCACAAAACACTAAATTATAATACCAACTTACTAGAAATCATCGTTCAGATTTGGTAACTAGAAACAACGTAGCGACTTTGTTATTGAATAGAGTTTCAAAAATTATCGTTATAAAAGTCGTTGGTTGAACTGTCGTTAGCTTAACGATGTCGTTCATAAACGATGAATTACTGAATAGGGCCCTTGTCTGATTTACATAGGGATGAGCAATCTATAGCAGCATATCATTGATTCTATGTTGGCAAGTGACAAATGACAATTGACTTTGAAGTTAGTTAATGTCAAAAAATATAAATAAGTATAAAATTGTTTTATATTTTAAACTACAAATAACTTATTCTACATGAAATAATAAATAACCGAATAAATTAAAATCTTAACAAGCTCTCTAGACGCAATCTCAGGATGAACAAACTAAGCATAAAAGCTGTTCTTGGATGTACCCTCTTAATAACGACTCTTCTGTCGACGATAATTCTAGTTTTATATCACGTTCTAACCGGCAAGGGAGAAAGAATAAGTATTGGATGGTTTCTTGAGAATACATCGCCACATATGTGGTGTTGCCTGGGCATAGGTCTTTCTGTTTCATTATCCATTGTAGGGGCCGCTGTGGGTATTCACACAACAGGAGTCAGTATTATTGGCGGAGGAGTTAAAGCACCTAGAATTAAGACTAAGAATCTCATTTCTGTAATTTTTTGCGAGGCAGTTGCTATTTATGGTTTGATTATTGCCATTGTCTTGTCTGGGTACATGGAAAATTTTACATGGAGCCTGGTTTTAAAAGAAGATGATTTGAAGAGTAAAAATTGGCTTGCAGGTAAGATATATTACATTTCAGCTGTTGGTCCTTAACTTTGACTGGACTATATTGGATATGTTCGATTCTATGTCATTCGAGATGATATTTTTATGGTTCCCAAATATTGTACATCCACTTGAAATGGTTTACCAGTTAGTAAGCTAATACCTAGACAAACCATACTGCCCGTAATAGTCACCTCCAACTTTTAAATCGATATTACTCAAAATTACATTTTTGGACATACATTATTTGTCCTCTTGGCCATCGATATATTTATATCTTGTTTGAATGTTATTTTCTAAGTTTAATATCCCAAATCCTCCTTTACTGCTAATAACAATTTCCTTTCAATACTTTGTTTTGCACTAATCTCTATTCAGTTGAAATTTTCAGTATTCTGCATTTTTACTTTTAGCAAGCTCCCCAAAGACTTTGTTTCATACATTTGGTTTTAATTTTTCAAACTATTCTGCTGGTTAGAATAGTATAGTAGGAAAATAGTGTTCAGCACATCTTTCTCCGACATATAGCTTTAAAATTGAGTGTTTGTAATATGATTTCATGGAACAGTTACTGAATATCATTTCCTTGAAAACTAGGTAAAAACAGAGAGGCCTTACTTTGCTATTTAATATTATAATTGAAGAGCACACAGCAAAAATGATGAAAGTCACTTTTATTAAAAAAAAATGACAAACGCACAATAAACCTTACAGTTACGGAGTTATTTCAGAAACAAAAAATGGTAAACACAGTAAAAAACGATGATTTTCATATGCAAACACAGTAAGGTCAGTGTATGACGTATGCAAAGAAGAACAAGAAAGAAAATATGTTTTTCATGTAATGTTATTCAAAGAATGCTGGAACAAAATGGCTACTAACTCATTTTAGTTAATATTCCTACTCTATTTTAGTTTCGAAACTTAAAATTTAATTAATGGAGAATTAACTTTTAATGGTCTTCATCGTTTTTGCTTTGTACTCTTCAAATAGTAGATGTAATTGCCCTGAACTCCTTGAAAAAATAAATCTTTTTCAAACTCGTTCAACTAGGCAACCGCAAACATTTTGTGTACCTTTTTATAGATCAAACCAAGCTTTTAACAGCTGCATTACAAGAATGCTTAGATAAGCTAACTTGCACAATGATCTCAGGCTGTTCAATATTCCCTTTTCATCATTCAGCTTTAATGCTGTTTTACTATGTATTTTCTTTTTTTTAACCTTTGAGTAACCTATTTTATTTTAAATATTTCTAGTCTGTATAACATGTATAAGAAGTAATGTCTCTGTTTGTGCTAGAGTACCATAAATATTTATGATAGCCTAATTAATTCGTAATTTAAATGGGCTTGGCCGTAAATAAATAAATATAGATGTATTTCTCTAATCTCATAATAGCTATATTTTAATAATTTATGTTCATTTGACTTTCTTTTTTTATCAAAATTTGGCTGATATAATAATATAATTTTTCATATTACTCCTGATTCCCCAAATTTTTGTACCTACTTTCAGAAGAGTACATTATTGTATTAACATCCTTTTCTCATTAATAACATTCTGTTATGTCACTTTTTTGAACCATTTGTTTGGCATTTTTCCTTTTGCCCAATTTCGCTTATACTTACATGAGATTTAGAATAATTAAAAGTTGTTGGAAAAATATTAAACATTTTTTTTTTATTTTAGGATATGTAATGTTTGGATCAGGCCTCTCAGTGGGAATGGTCAATCTATTCTGTGGCATGGCAGTTGGTATAGTTGGTTCTGGAGCAGCTTTAGCTGATGCTGCTGATTCGTCTTTATTTATGAAGATTTTAGTTATTGAAATTTTTGGAAGTGCAATAGGTCTTTTTGGTCTAATTGTAGGCATTTACATGGTGTCCAAAGTTCAAATGGGAGACAAAATTCATTAAATAGCTTTTACCTTTAAATGGTTTAAAACAAGTATTAAACATTGACAACTAGTCATTATTTTAGCATTTTCATGATGACAAGACATGAAACACTAATTAAAATCCCACTAAATTTTGTCATGAATGTGAAAGAAATAAAATTTTATCAAATTAAAAAATTTGCTTCATACTTGAAAAGTAATTTAGTGTTCTTATATTTTTTTATTAAAAATATAAATTGGCACAATCTTAGTTTTAACAGTTTGTTTTTGTTGCATAAATTTTTGGAACATCTCTACAGTAATTGCCTAAAATGCTAAATGGACTTATTGGAATACCCAAAATAATTTATTAATTAACTGAATCAGACTGATCAATCTACCTATTTATTTTTTATAGTATTTTATTTTTTGATGTTTTTATTTTCGTACTTTACGTATGTTACTATTTTTTGTTTTTAAGATTACAAAGCTTAATTTTTCTAGTCATAATTTATGTGTAATTTTTAACTTATAAATGTATGTTAAATTGTTTACTAAAATAAACATTGATCTCTGCCTTGAAAAATGTATATACCTAAAAATTTAGACCTTGTATTTAATTATTTCATGTAGATGCATATCTCCCAGACTATCTTGTAATTATGGTCTATATCTCGCTTTAGGTATTCTAATATTCAAATAAAAATATAAATGTATACTTCGTTGTTTATAAATATCTGTTTTTGAAACAACTTCCTGATTAACCATTAATGTGTAGAATCATGTAAAATATAGAATTAAGAGATAATATATCTTCAAATATAGAATTTCTGTAAATCAAGATTCACAGATTGTTGGTAACATTCTTACAATATTTTGTAAGTAATTTCACAAATAAAGTATTGATGTATATGTGTAAAACAAAAAATTGTATTTATTTGTAGACATTAAAATTGCACTACTAGCTTGGAAGTTTTCTTATTTATTATTTTATAATATTCAACATTTTATCAATCGAAATTTGAATTTCCAAAAACTTCTTTTAGGTTTCTCAAGAAAACACTATTTTTAATAATAAATTTAATCAGATCTTTAAAAACATTAAAAGTAGAGGTGTAGTTAAAACACAAAACTTTGTATACAAAAACATTACATTTTATAAAATAATATAAATTAAAAAGCATTATAATGAAAATCTAATACTGATAAATCTACTCATTACATATTGCACCTGTTTTCCGCCATTCTATACACAGATATAACATACATATTAGTAAGTATCAGTAATGAAGTGTGTGAATGTTTTATAGACTGTTACTTGAAAAAGTAAGTACATTTTCTCAATCTTATAGAAGTACACTGTAGTTATGCTAATTTTTCAGTCATTTATATCTGCCTTATGGCTGATACTTTGATATAACCTGAACCAGTGCTCAAATCATTTGAATTCACAATCAAAAGTTAAATTTTTTTAACGTGCTAAAAAGCTAAGATTGCCAGAACCTTCTCTATTAGGAAAAACATTTTCTTATTAGTAATAATTATCTAGAACATAGAGCCTTTGCTTTTTATTGTATTATTAAATAGCAATTATATGAATTTCGGTCCAAAAACTTGACAAATGGAAACTATTAAGTGAATTTTAAATTATCTAATTGTATTGCTGTCTTCTCCTTGCTCGTTGTTTATCAAAACGCAACTCCATCTCTTCCAGAACTTTAGGAGTGTATCTCACTACTAGCTTTACAGATCCATGTGCCTGTTTCAACAGTTCCACAGCTTTTTCATGGTTTTCTCCATCTACAGACTAAAAATATTACTTTAGTCTAAATGCAACTAAAATAAATAATAGACAATTTAAAAACTTACCACTCCATTTACACTCAAAAGTTGGTCACCCCTCTTAAGTCCACCATGTCTATCTGCCACTCCCCCTGGTATAATCCTCGAAATATAAATTGGAGAATTTTGTTCTTTGCCTCCCATTACATTAAACCCTAATCCTTCATCAGTCTTTGGTAGCTCTACAACTCTGGGATGGGCATGCCCTTCGCTAGCTGCAAATGCTGCAACTGTAGCTTTAGCTGTGGCTGAGGCTCTTACATCTTGTGAACCTTGTATATCCACAGTTTCATATACATGTTCATACACTTCACGTACTGCATTTAGGAAATCGCTTTGAAGAACTTTTTGGAGGGCAGCGAGTTTTGTAGCTGGTACTTCACCACTTTTTTGTAATTTATCCAGGAGTTCTATAGATCTCTTAATATCTGAAATACCGTAATAAATAAAAAAATACTAATATAGATCTGGAGTCTTACCTCGAGATAATGTTAATGGTTCACCTATCTGAGCCATGATTGTGCACTTAATAATTAAATCCTAAATCTTATTCTTTTAACAAATTATTATTGACTTGATTTATCAACAATCAATCAAAAATCAGGTCAAGTGACATTTGACCACTGTCACCACACCACTGACCAGTGACATGACAGTAAAACATTGCGTTCGGTCTGCCACGTTCTTTTAACTCCTTTAACACTTTTTACTCCAAAGGGGCGTTTAGTACCATAGCTATGGTATTAAACGCGATTAAACCCTTGATCTGGATTAAACGTGTACGGTGCATACGGGCGTAACACGCTTAAATGTCATTTAAAAGCACCCTAGAAAACTCCGCTTTTGTCCCGCTCCAGCCCCTGACTATCCGAACTCGCCTAAAGAATGAATTAGCCGAGTTTGGCAATTCATGATTTGCTAGGCAGAACCGAATCAGAACCCATAATCCCTAATCGTTCAAGCTGTTTTTTCGGTTTCGTAATAGGTTCTTACATTTAAAATTTTTTTATCGTTGTCATACATAAAGATTTTCAAAACAATAAAAAATAAGCTCACATGAGATTTACAATTTTGACTATTGACTGCAAATGTTAATAGTAATTAGAATTTTGTATTGAATCCTCACAAACAAAAATACCAAACAAACACTGTTAGAAACATGTGTCGAATATAAAAGTGTTATAAAAAGAGTTGCGAGGTCAGTATCCCATAAGGTAATGTGATGCTTTTAATAAAATTGAATATTGAATGGAGCTGACTTTAGAATATAACCAATAGTATGGAACATATATACCGAAAAAAACCGTTTGGAACGAAAAAAATGTCAGAACCTATTTAAAATATTTTTTAAGCCGATAATGAACCATACCCAAGATGTTTTGTTTACTGGAACCCGAACCAGACCCGTTTATTTTATTTGGGTCCCTTAACTATCAACGGAACGCTTGGAGCACTTCGAGTCAAAAGTGTGAGGGAGTTTTGATTGCCGAACTCATCTGTTAACCAACTCTGTTTTTGTTGGAAGTGGCTAGAGATCCGTCTAATCGGACCTAACTAAAACACAACAGGTCCGTCTTAGCGTTATTCATATATTGTTAATAAATATTAATTTATGCCAGTTTTCTAAAATATTACACAAATTTTAACTAATAACCTCACTAGAAGTGTTTTTGTTACGGGAAACACTTTTGTTGTTTTTGCTATCATTTAAGGTCACGTGATTTGTATTATCTAATATTGTCTAATTACGTGTATAAAAACAGGATCTCGTATTTTCTGTTTTTAGCGGTGTCAGTGAAAATGTTTTTCCGAGGAGCTAATATTGGATTTTAAAATCAATAGTATTTTTGATAGTAGTGGTAATTCTATAACAAATATGTTAAAATTTAACGGACGTTCAAAATATAACGTATGTTAAATATGAAAAGCAATTCTGTAAATTCATGAAAAATTTTAACTTGTCATAATTAACATTATAGTTTATTTGTGCCGCAAAAATCTATTCTATAAACAGAAATATGTTAAAAATTTAACATAAATGTGTTAATATTATGCGTTAACTGGAGGATATTAATTAGTTATTAGTAGGCTTTAAAACTTAACATATAAGACTTTTGATTGTTTAATGGCCGATTCCACCGTTGTGTTAAACGGAGATTAAAATGACATCGTTAATGAAAAAATGTCATTTTAAACTTCGTTTGACACAACGGTGGAATCGGTCCTAATTCAACTTATAATGCAAGAAAATCATGAAAACGAACCATTTTGAAAGTACTCACGTAATTTTAACAGTTAAAATTACACAAATTCTATTTAGAAATTATATTTTATTTATAGTGTTTATAAATTTTTTTTAGTTAGTAATTGATTTTCTGTAGAAGGGCACTATTATAAGGTTACTGTGGTTAGTTTTATTTGTATTGAAAATTGATGGCCTACCAAATAGTTTATAAAGTACATTCGGCCACTACTTTTTTTCAATATTCTTGTGCAAAAACACAGATACAATAAACATGACAAAAGGAATAACATTTATTTGACAGACCTTTAAACTTAACCAAAGTTTTATTGAAAATTTGAACTACTTTTAACGTATGTTTATTTATTTATTTTTTTTTAATGTAACATATGCTTTAATTTTATTTTTACAAAATTACAATTTATATTAAAATCGTAAAATTTAACACCCGTTAAATATAAACGTATTGAATTACAGAATTACAAATAGTATAAAAGATTTTGAAAAATTACTAATAAACATTTCAATATTTTATTCAATTTTATCTGCGTCTGTAAGATAAAAAAACTAAAAGGGCTGTATATTAATAAGAATTTTAGACAAAACTGTGCCAAATAGGTATAAGCGTGTATTTATAAAAAAAACCAATTCAAATCCAGAGGGAAGGCAAATAAACGGACAAAGTATGTTCTTGGCTATTTATTTGAATGTATAAATATATGTATGTGTATCTTTTGTAGAATATTTTGAAAAAATATTCATGTCCTGCTTTTATTTCTCTCAATGTCTTCAAATGTGGAAATACATATTATACATTAATAATTTTTAGATGTTGTTCAGCCAATTGCTCCATAACAGAACATTTCTGAAGAGACGGCCAAAAAAACTTCTAAAAATGAACATTTAATGCGAAAAGAAATTAAAAAATTGCTCATATGCATGTAATACTTAAATATTTAAGTAAAAGAGTGAAGTTAAATTCCAATTTACCAATTGTGTATCAGTAGTATGTAAAAAAGTTGGATATAAGTTTGGTAAGTGCATTGGCTTATTTCTAAAATCTCATTTTTTACTATAATTGTTTTAGATACTGATTGTCACTTATTTATAAAAGAAAATGATTTTAAGGGACTTATGTTTTGCACTGAATCTATGAAGAATTCCATAGCAGCCTATACAGATCTATTGTGTTTTGATGCTATATACATATTTGGCTTAAATGTTTCTTTTGTTTAATGCAAAACTATAAAGAGCAACAAAAAGAAGACTATTCGTATGAAGCGAAAATAAGCGAGAAATCAGAAGAAGGTGTTGCAATCGCACTATTCTTCGTGACGCCGACGAATCTCTTCCGTTGATTCTGACACGCAAACCAACAATTAATTCAGCGTAGACCAATGATGCCAGCATATTACAATTGTAATACATTTATTACTTTTTGATTCATGGTAGTACGGTATTATCCCTTTTACACCCTATTTTAATGAACTTCGGAGAGGTGAGGACCTTTTTTTTAGAGAAGAGTTCGATCGACAATTTTAAGTAGTCATGTATTAAGTTTTGGTCTTGTTAATAAATGTTAGGTACCTGATATGTCCTTTAAACCACATAATAAAACATGTCCTGCGTTTAGTTAAATAGATATTTTTAGATGTTTGTGTAGGAACCAGATAAATGAAGATTTCCAACGAGTTAGTCATACACACATGATAAATATTATATTTATGACGATAGCACGGAAACTAAACTTAATAAATGAAACTCAAAAACACTATTTTAATGAGAATATTAACTAAAAACAGTTAAAAAAATCACAAATACAAAATCCCGCCCAAAATAAACACAAAGTAAATTGACAAACATCCTTCTTATTGGTGACAAGTGACAGGCGCGCGAAAATTAATTTAAATCGCGAATATACTTTGTTCTATCTCGATGCCAATGGCTGCGTTCATCCGCGCCATTTCAAGGAGCGCTACAAAAGTAGCGATCACTTACGCTAACTGATCGATCTTTATGCACGGATGAACCATGTTTAAAAGTGACATTTGATTGTGGTGTATTAATTTTACTTTTGAGTTGAATGTCTCTGGTTGAAAATTTGTTTGTTTATTTGTGGTTTGTTTATTTTTCAATTGCTAATATAACCCTACTAGTCACCAAGCAAACCGTAGACGTAAGTGCGTAAGACAGATCAGTGATCACCGATCAGCGTAAATAAAATGCGCTACTTTTAATGGCGGCCGCTCCTTAAGCGAAATGTCAAAATACACCGTTCATACGTGCCACTCGAGAGCGCTACCAGATCGATCAGGTAGCATGTGGCGCGGATGAACACAGCCAATGACTTATTTTGTTTGTTTATTTGTCTTGCCTCTGGATTAGGAATTAATTTCCTCTCTGAATACACCCTTATTTGGCAAAATATTATTACAAATTATCATTAATGTAGCGCTTTGTGTTTTCTTACAGGCGATACTGTTTCACTGTATCGTCTATAAAATTAAACAACTAATAATATTTTTGGAATTGTTTGTTAGAAATTTTTCATTATTTTATACTTTCAAATAATGTATTGATTTTAAAACCAATATTACTTCCCGGAAAAATAAATTTTTACTAATAATGATGACACTCCTCAAAAAATAAATTACGAGGTAACATTTCTATGTCAATTCTAAGGGTCTATTTATACTCCCTTAGTATTAGTATTTGTATTAGTATTATGATTAAGCATTAAATTTGTTAAATCATTCAAAAAAGGTATTTATACTCGTTTTATAATTAGTATCGTTGTATGAAGATAATATAGTAGGATAATGCAACAGTAAAAAGTGTTGGATGCAATCTCGAGCGGCATCTAGTGACGATTTAATGAAGTAGTCAATTTTTAATGCTATGCAGATACGCCATCTACGTCTTCTTTTCGTTCAGGCACATGGCCTCTATCACCTACCTATTATAGTTAAAAACATCTTTATTTATTTAAAAATAACAATTTATGATAAAAGACATGAAAAATTAAACATAATAATGAAAATTTATTCCAGTTGACAAAACCGTACGAATAAAATTTTTGGATTAAGGTGATAAAAAGTGGTTAAGGACTTTGGTCAATATTTTGGTTATGTGCGGCAGGGGTGGGAAACTGGTATGCGCAGGCCTGGGATCAATCAACCACGTCCGCGTGGCGCTGCAGTCGGGTGGTGGGGTAGGTGGTGGGAGTGTAAATGACAGGTGAATATTGATTTTTGTGGGGGGTGTCATGGCGTCTTGGCTTAAACCAAACGTAAACTTTGTTTATTTATATTGGCGACTGTTGTATTCAGTTGTTTTCATTTCCAATTTGCTTAATTGATTTAGTTGACCACTGTTAATAAGCTTGTTTTTCCATTATAAATTTGTGCTTTTTCCGCTGTTATTTTGTGGTTTTTCATAAAGATGCGTAATTATAGAAAATGTGTACCGAATTGCCTTGTTGTGGACAACAAGATGCATCGCCTGCCTCACCTCACCCTACGAATTCACCCGATTTATTTGATATTTGTGCACTTGCTGTTCGTTGTCCAAGATTTAATAATAAAACAAGACTACAAATTTATTCCACCTTTGTAGTATGTCATAAACATTTTGAAGAGAAGTATAAAGTAGTTGGCTCTCGTCGAGGTCTAACACCTGAAGCATTTCCAACGCTATTCCTACCAGCAGTTCCTGGAAGAGTAGCGGATGGACTTTCCTCAAATAACGTAGAAATTGAATATGTTGATTAAACACCTTCTACTTCAAGTAAAGGTTCGAAGAAGAAGCAGACTAATAATATATGTTGGACTTCTTTTCGAGAAGGAAAGTTAGTAATCTACTCATTTATTTTATACTTATACTGTGTATTTTCTGTTTCATGACATTTGGGGTTGCAAAGCTGTATCGTAGAAGAAGAAGCAGACTAATAATATATGTTGGACTTCTTTTCGAGAAGGAAAGTTAGTACTTATTTATTTTATACTTATTGCTGTGTTTGAGAATCCACATCTGATGCATTTTTTACATCTCGAGCGTTTTTTTATCCACATACCTATATATAAAACGTTTATTTAGTCAAAAAAACTATTTTTTACATGTCAATACATCTTCACGTTTAAAATATAAAAAATACATAAATATAGAATCAACATACATTTAAAATGCAATAAAAAATACATAAGATACAGTACACTTACATGTCAACTATACAAAACAATAAACAAGAAAGAGAAAAAAAACGTCAATAGGTGAACAGGTATTCATGCAGTTTTATTTTAAATATTGCCACATTTGAAGAACATTTAATATCCTCAGGCAAATTATTAAAAGCCTGTACACCTTTAAAAAACACTGAATTTTGTGTACATTTTTCTTGTTACCTGTTTAGGTTCATGAACATCCTGATTATAACTTAAAATATTTTGTAAATATACTCTGGAGATTCCTGATTTAATTTTAAATATAAAAAGCAGCGAATAGAATAGCAAATATTTTTTAACAGTCAACCACTGAAGCACATTCAACATGGAATTGATTGGTTCCAATCTCGAACAGCTCAGTATTATCCTCAGACCTCTATTCTGCAACTTTTGCAATCATTGCAACTCATTCTGGTTGAGGAAATACAGTATAGTGGCACAATAATTAAAATAAGGTAATATTAAGAGTATTATAAATTATTATTTTAGTCCATTTGCCGAGATGTGGAGAACAGCGCCTCAAATAGTTTATTTTAAATCGGACACATCTGTCCCATTACATTTACGTAAATTGAATCACGTGATCAAAGATTTACATCTCAGTTGCATCCGATGTGGATTCTTAAACGCTGCATATACTGTGAAATTTGTGTTTCATGACGTTTGGGGTTGCAAAGCTGTATCGTAGATGTTGGACTTATTAAAAAATAAAGTATTCCTCGGACTTATAATTTTTTATTAATACATTTATTTTAATGAGATTGTACTTATACTGTCTTTCTTTTTTCACAGCTAAAGTTCTTCACAAAATGATGGACAGTGTTTTATCCTGGAATATGTAGCAGCCATCCAGCTACTTCATACATAATACAATTTTCATATACATTACATTTTTTAAATATTGGATTTGTATTATATATATTCTTTAATAAATTTATTTTTTGAATATTCTTGTTTTTTTTATCTAAAAACTGTTAGCCAAATTAAGATTTGTTCACACAAACTGCATTTTTGCTTTATTATAGCGATATTCGCTATAATAAAGCAAAAATGCAATTTGTGTGAACAAATCTTAATTTGGCTAACAGTTTTTAGTGCGGATAATTTTTACTGTCAAATTTGAATAGCCCCGCGCTTTTCTTCTCTTCTTTTTATTATTTTCTCTTCTTTCATATGGCCTCTTACCAGACAAGGACTTAATTGAAAAAAAATCAACCACGTCCACCAGGTGCCGCTAAAAACTCTATCATCCTTTTTTAACATGGGAGTTACCGTTCTAAGAGTAAGTGTTCTGTGATGTGCGGTTATGTCAAAATATATAAACAATAACAAAGAATACCTAATAACAACTTATAACAATGTTCAATGTTTTAAATAAATTGAAAAGTTCCAAGTAGAAAACAAAAAAGGAATAAGCTTCTGAAAATGTTGCATGTAATCTAAGTACCTCTAATTGGACTAAGTGTTGGAAAAGTTTATAACCATAAAAATAGCTGAAAATTTTTATAGTTTTCAAAATTTGAACAAGCTTTGCTACAAAATTTCATCAAAGCTATCAACAGTTTGCAAGATATTGAGTTAAGGAACAATAAAATCACACTAATCAGGGAAAAATCAATCAACACTGGAAAACAAATTAAAAAAAAATAGTCACAGGGATATATTAGCGACTTTCAAATGTATCTTGGCTGTTGATCATGAAAATAAGAAAAAAATGTTCTCTCGGCTGGCTCTGAGTGTTGAAATAAATCACCTTGAAAGGAAGTTTTCAATAGCTCAAGACGAAATCAATAGACCTACAAGTGGTCTATCTGTGGCAGACATATTCAGTTAGTCTTTATATTTCATTATGCAATGTTACAAGGTTCAGCAACTTGCCAAAACGGTTAAAATTTATTTCCAAAATCAGTGCTCTTATTTAGTACAGAATTCTATGAACGACACAATAATTATAAAGTCCTAACTTTGAACATAAAAGAAAATCTTATAAAAAAACATTTTTTTTATATAATTTATCACTGTTTGGAAAAGTATATTTGTTTGTAAAATATTTGTATTTACAGTTATATTTAATCCAGGTTAAGTGTCAGTGCGCGAGTATAATGTTAAGTATGAACAAAATCCGCCCATTCTGTTTATATGTTTGGTTACCGACCCTAGTAGATAGGCTATTTGTTATTACTTTTAATTTAGATTTTGGATTAACGTTTTTGTATATGACTTGGCTGTTTAGTAATAAATGAAGTCAAAACTGTAACACGTGGTTTTATTCTGGAAAGTATTTTTAAATTGAATCACGCACGCCGTTCGAGTGAAAATGTTTTAAGTAGTTCAAAACAACAATCACTCTTTTTCATTGTTTATAGAATAGAGCCTTTTAGTTAGCTCAGACAAAACTGATTAAATAAATAAATTAATGTCTTATTATTTTTTGAATTTTTTTTATTTTGACTGGTTGACTATCTCAAAAATTAAAGCCAATCAAGCAAAACGTGAGTCACATTTCGCTTTTTTAGAAGAACAATAATGCAAAGTGAAAATTAATGATTCCACAGAAATAGCAAATTAAAGAAAATGTAATATAAAACTTACAACTAAGATGTTAAAGAAAAGTTTGGAAATAATCGATGGGGACTTCGAGATAGCAAATTTATTTTAGTTTTAGACAGAACTACTTTATTTTATTCGTTTTGAAACAATTGAAGATTTATAGGCCGGAAAAGCGATTTTAAACTGAATATTCAGTCCAATAGACTCTCGACTGAAATCCTTTCCATTTTTAGAATATTATCTTTCAAATTCAACAATTTTATGTTTTGTTCCAACACGGATTTTAATAATAGATTTATAAATTGTTTTTATTTGAATGTTAAAAGTTCTTAAAACTAACTTTAACATATATTTCCCATGCTGGCGCTTAGTGTTAAAATAATGAGACGTTTAAACGAAAAAGGCTTACGAGAGCCAGTTGCCCTCTTTTGGTACACATTTGTACAAGGCAACTTTACAAATGTTTCCTCCTTTTTTCTCTTGTAGAAGATGGACACGCAGTGGAGCGCACAATGATGGTATTTTAAAACGCCACGTCACATATTTGATTAGATAATTAACTTGATATAAGTGCCTTCAAGACTTAAGTCGTTAAGCATTCAAGTTTGGATTTCCCAACCCAGATTCAATTACATATAAAAAAATTCTTTCTTATTTTGGAAAAAATATGAAAAATATAATTAATGCAATCTTTCTGCTAAATTTTGTAGTATTTTGATAACAGTTCAGAAAAAAATAGTAGTAGTCAGTAACTGATCTTTACCAAACCCAAAGTTGAGCACTTAACGTCCTCTGAGCAATGAAAGCTTATGTCAATGTTAATTATCTAATCAAATATGTAACATTCGCATTTTCTATAATTTATTTTTTAAGACGCCTTCGCTGAGAGCTTCATCATTGTAGGACATGCAGCAGACATGCAGCAAAGTATTTCCATGTACAAAAAAAAAAACAATGAAAAATTTTTAATTTTGCCTTTCGAAAATAATACTCCTAAATGTGCCTACCATAAATTGGTACTCGATTCGTTTTCAAATGGTGTCAATAGTTGAAAACTGAAAATTAGTGGCTTACATGTTTTTATTACTTAGTATAATTTCACTAAACGTGTTTGGTATTGTTATAAGTTTACCTAACAGCAAAAAAATCTGTTAGTTAAATTTTGTCAGTGCCGATTTTAGTAAAATTATATTGAATAAAATTATAACTACCTATATATTTACCCATTATTACTTTTTTAATTTTCAACTTAACATCCTGTATTTCAGAACATTTTATCCAAACATTTTTTATTTTCGTCTATTCGTCTCATTTTGAACAATAATATTCAGTTGTTCATGTCCTATTCTTAATTTGATGATACCATTAAATAAAAGTGAATATAAATTAACAGCGTACAACTCAAGTTTAATTAACCATCAGCGATATATCCAAAATCCAACCACAATATAGAAAAAAATGTTCCCTACTCCGTTCCCTATTATAGTAAAATTCCACCCAATCTCAACTAATTCATTCTTTTTCAAACAAAAACTGGTTTATTTTATTATATCGATTATTTTCGCATTTTATGTGACCTTCAAATACCCTGTATTCTGTGCTTTTGTAATAATTTGAAGTAGTAAATTGTAACTATAAAAATACATTACCGAAGACAAGTAGAAATGAAAAAGAAGATTTTAAATTATAATTCATACTCAAGCACAGACATGACCTAAAGACCTGACTTGGACATAAGTACAGTATCGCCATCTACATTCTATGTCCATCGTCCTCCAATGATAAGTCCATAAGGTTACCCTACTATATTTCTTCATACAACGTTAGTATTAATAATTCTTTTTTAAACCTAATACCTAATAAGATATAATTCTGCAGTCAACAAAATATATGGTTACTGAAGAAATATGTAAGAGGCCAAAGTTGCGTTCTTTTAAGATATTTGAGTTTTAAATGTATTTTTATTAATATTTTTACTAGTTAATTTTATTTAAAAATATTATTATTCAAAAATAGGTTTAATTAAGGACATTTTAACGGATTTCAGTCTCAAATTTAAAACAGATAAAAAGAAGCAGAAATTTGATACAAATCAGACAGAAAAGAGGCCTTTGCTTCCTCGTGGTGACATGTCATTTGTCAACTTTATAATCGGTAAACACTGCTGATACACAAAAATTGTATACAGCGCATGATTTGTACCAAAATATTATCGTTTTCGAGCTTGTTGGAACAAACATATAAACAACATAATCATATGTGTATTGTCAATTATCCCTATCCTTTGTCTATTAAAAACAAAGGCCAAATACGTTATTGATTCATTTTATAGAAAAGAAGAAATTTAATATTTAATTTAAAAGTTGAACCTGTCAATTATTAAGCATAAATATTAATGCTAATACTAATCATAAATCGAGTATAAATGTCCCCATTACATTGTGAAGGTTCAACTTAATGCTTAATCATAATACTAATGCAAATACTAATAATAAGGGAGTATAAATAGACCCTAATAATTAATAGCTGATTTACGATCCTTTTCTTTTCGAACAATATCCGTCAAGACGGACCTGTTGTTTTCATAGGTCCGAACGGACGGACGGACGGACCTCTAGCCACTTCCTTTTTTGTTTTCCCCACAGACAAATCTGTTCCATCCTATATCTATCTAACCTCACTTCTAATGTTATTTCGAGTTATTCTAATTTTTGAATAGTTGAATAGTCATTCTAAATTTCGAAATTTAAATTAATAATTACAATATTCCATACAATTAAAGAAACTTCTAGAGAATGGCTTCTCTGTTACAGTTTTCCAAACCAACTGATTTAAGTGGCTATGTGTTGATGATACCCAGTGTTTCAGTAGGAAATCTTCCGCAATTAACTATTGATCTCTTAATAAAGACATACAGTTTTGAAAAAATAGCTTCAATTTGGCATCCAGCGATTGTATCCATGGTGGGAAGTGATCCATATAATTCAAGTTCATCTGAAGTATGCACAGCATGCGAATTCTATTCAAACGAGAAATTAAAAATAGCCTGCATACAGTTAAGATCTACACTGGACTATAAATTAGCAAAAAAGTTTTTTGATGATATTTATAACGTGATAAAAGAATTGCAATTGAAAAAAGTTATAATCTTATCGAGTGCATTTGATTACGAATTGCACAATATTAATAAGGAAAGATTTTATTTCTTAGATAATACTCAAAATAACAGCTTTGCAACAATTTCTAATATCAAGCAATTAGAAATGAATAATAATGGCAAATATTTAATAAATGGATCAGGATTTTCTCTAAACTTGTATGACGTTATTTCTAGAGGCTTAAAATGTGTTTTATTGGGAAAGTACATAAGTGAAGGAGATAACCGACCAGATGCTCAGTCATTGCTAGAAAAAACGTTTCAAATATTAGATATGCAAAAGAAGTTAAAGAATATCGAATACCCTAGTTCTTGGGCTTATGTATTTGGAGGCCCACCACCTATTGGAATATATTAAATTACGGTTTTCTCTGAATGTTTTTATTTAATAAATTATGTTTACTATATCTGTATTGTATTTTATAATTAATCCATAATACTTCTCACCTTAAGTTTCCATTAACATTACATACACAAATAAAAGCAGAATGGTTGTTGGGATAAGAAAACTAAAAAAAAAAATGGATGAGATTTGTTTATATATTTAAATTATTATTCAATTGCCATACATTAAAAAAAATAAGGTAATTATCTCAAATCTGTAATTATATACTTTATCTACCATATTAATGTTTGACAACTAAAACCTCTCTGATGTTTAGTTTGGCACTTAGACTAAGTAATAAAGAGAGGACGCGTAACAAGTATATCGAGCACACATAGTATTCTGTGCCGATTATCTATTGGCCGCCATTATTTTGGTGCTAATCATTTCAGTGACACCAAAGTTTTTGTTCGTGTTAAAGTTATAGCGGCTAGAAATAAGCACGTTTTACAGGTAAATGATAAACATCAATCGTTTTCACTTTATATATTTTCTTATATTTTTCATTTTATTTGGTGTTATACAACTTGGTATTTACATATTGTACATGTCTCACTCCAGAGTAACAAATTTTACCCACCAAGTTTGTTCATTTTATACTTTTCATTGATATTTAAGCAATTAATGATATTAAAATGGCCAAACATGTAATTTTTTCCAGTGGCGTGTCGTACAATTCTAAATATTAACTTTTATTAAATCCTAATTTACCTTTGCTTTTTATTTAATTGCAGCAATGTTTATTTGTTGTTTTATTTTAGATTTCCTGTGGAACAAGCAAAAAATCTTTGGTATCGAAAATTGCAAATTGGATGCCTACGCCAAATGATAAATAGTGTTCGAAACATTTTGAAAGACATTTTTTTTATGGGACGGACTGTAAAAGACGTTTACTAAATGGAGCAGTTCCCACTATATTTCCTGAATTCTCTAAATACATGCAGCCGAAGAAGGTGTGTATACTCTAATATGTAAATGTTACACAACATGCGTGGGTCGTGTCTTGTCAAAAGCGTTGTATAGTTTTCACTTCACGTTTATTTGGGTGTGGCGAGTTGTAACTTTATGTGAAAACGTTGTTAGAGCCAATAATATATAAAATAGAAGACAAACCGTAAGTAGAACAATTTATTATCTATTTTGCTAACTGGCGCATATCTCGCCGAATATTGCACAAGGGTAAAGTTAGCATTTGCATTCGTTAAATTAGAAATTAAATAAAAAGCTATGTTTTAGTCGATTATGTGCTGCGTTTGAGAATCCACATCGGATGCATCTGAGATGTAAAAAATCTTTGATCACGTGGTTCAGTATACGTAAATGTAATGGGACAGATGTGTCCGATGTGGATAAAAAAACGCTCGAGATGTAAAAAATGCATCCGATGTGGATTCTCAAACGCAGCAATAGTAAACATGAAAATCAGACGTCAAGTAGAAAACACAAAAAACAAAAAAAAAAGATAAAACTTGCACAGATTGTGATAAATTTGGTAAATGTCTAGTTTGAGCTCATTTCGATTACACAAAAACTAATGCCGATTTAGTGTAGGTCGATAAAACTGGAGCTGTAGCCATACGCTTTGGTTGCAGGATGTTTTGGTTTGTCTTAATGACACAATCTTCTGACAGTTTTATAATGCCTGTAATGTTCAATAACACGTCTTCTCTAATACCACTGCATGTTACAGCTATCCTATAGTAGGTTTGTCCGTGAGAAACAGCCATGTGTTGGGCATGTGTAGCTGTTGCCATACAGCTGAAGATGTTGAAAATTGCCTTACGTGACAGTAGTTGCGTCCTGGTCTCTCATAAATTTCATCGATAACACAATTAGGACTGGTCTCAATATTTCTTACGGCAGAAGGTGAACATATATACTGATGATTTGGAACTGGAATGCAGTGGTTAATTTCTTCTTCGCTGAGTTCGAAGTACAAATTATTATTATAGTCGATGGCAATAAGATTTCTTGATATACCTATCTAGTAGGTAGTAGGAGCCATTTGCCAGATGGAATGGTGTAGGTGTGACTCTGATCAGCTCATATTTTGAGATGTCTAGTATCACAAAGGAACTGAAGATCTGGATTTCTTTATCGGTGTTTTCTAGTGCTATGTTTATCGTTGGAGAGGAGAGTATTCTTAAATTTGCTGGCAGCTTTTGGTTAGCTCACGCAATGATTTCTCTTACGTGAGCAGGCGACATCAGATCGTACAGAGTTCCTCTATTAAACTGAATATCTAGAATCCGGGAATAGTGATGTGTTAATTCACTTAGGAAGTTTGATCCAATCTGGTAGGCACTTAAAGTATGAATGTTTAGGGTGTTGACATCGATTTTATTGTACCAACTTTGCATATCATGTATTGCATCGAGGCCTTGGTTGAGTTTTGATCTAAAGCGTTCTAGTTGGTTTTGTATTCTAACTTCTGTGTCGTTGATTTTGGATAATGTAGATATCATTATCTTACTTTGATGGTTAGTTGTTTTTATGAGTTCTTCTTGATTTTGTTGCAGTGCTTCAATATCTTGATACACTTCGTCATTGACACCAAATACAGATGTTAGCAGTTTTCCAAGAATACCTCTTTTAAAACGTTCTACGTTTGTGGTTAAGCTTGCATTTAATTTTTGCAACTGTTTTTCTTGTTCTATTAAATGGCACAGGAGAATGTTGCAATGGGTTTCTTGAGACAGTTCCGTGGTATACTGACAGAGATTTGTGAAATCTTCCACCACTTTTGATGCATCACTAAAATCTTTAGCAATCTGTGACTTGTTAAATTTTACTTCTATCCTAAACATTCCTCGGTCTAACCTGCCTTGTCCTAAGTGCTCTATGTATAGACCTGGTTTGGGATATTGTATGCTGTAGGTGGCTTGAATTTGGGGAACTGGGAATATGAGAGCTATTAGGAATAGTAGTTTAAGGCATGAGTAGGTGGTGAAGCTTTGTGGTCTTTTCTCAGGCTGTGTACGATGCACATAGACTTTCGCTAAATGACTGTTTACAGTCGCATCAGGAGACATTTTTATAGGTTTGTGAGATTCAGCATCAGTAGGTAACGGAATTAGAGTGTGTATTGATCGTTTTAGCTTGTTACCTCCTGCTTTTGTTAGGGTCACGACAAGGACTTTTTTATCATCTCCTTGGTGAACTTCAGCAACTCTTGCCATAGGCCAACGGCTTTTATAAGCACTAAGGTGCCGATTTTTATATTTTCTTCAGGTTTACACCATTTATATCTCTGTTGTAGTTGATTTAGATATTCGGATGTCCATGATTTCCAGAAATCGGCCTTTAGCTTTTGAACTAATTTCCAGCGTTGTTTGAGGTTGTTGATGTTGATATCTGTATTAATTGGATTGGGATGGGATAGTATTTCTCTTCCAATTAAGAAGTGACCTGGCGCCAAGACGGTATAATCATCTATATCTTCACTTATAGGACATAATGGTCTTGAATTAAGGCAAGCTTCTATTTGATGCATGAGGGTTGTTAATTCTTCGTAAGTTAATTTTAATTCTCCAACAATTCCTTTCAAATGGTGTTTCATTGATTTGACCCCGGCTTCCCATAATCCACCAAAATGCGGGGCTGATGGTGGAATAAAATGCCAATCGATTCCTTGAGTAGACATGGAGTTTTGAATATCTAACTTCTTGGTAATTTGGAATATTTCATTTTGCAAATAGGTATTGGCACCGACAAACGTTGTACCATTATCACTGTATGTGTACATGGACCTCTTCTTGAAGTAAATCTTTTTAAAGCAGCTAGAAATGAGTCGGTGGTCATATCGCTTACTACTTCTAGATGGACTGCTTTCGTTGCTAGGCACACGAAAATAGCTATATATCCTTTATATGACTTATACCCTCTTCCTTTTGTTGTTCTTATTTGCATAGGTCCTGCATAATCTACTCCAGTGTGTGTAAATGGAGAAGTCGGTGTGACTCTAGGCTTTGGGAGTTGGCCCATCTGTTGCTTTGCTGTTTGGTTCTTGAACCTTATACATTTGACACATTTATTTATTACTCTTTTGACAGCTTGCTTTTCTCTAATAACCCAATATTGCTGTCTACAATATGATAGGGTTACTTGGTTTCCACCATGTAGTGTTCTGTTGTGACAGTTGCGAATTACAAGATCGGTGAAGTTACTCCAAGTAGGAAGTATGATTGGATGCTTCTGCTCATATGGTAGTAACGACTTCTCTAGTCTCCCTCTGATTCTAAGTATACCTTTCTCATCAATAAATGGACATAGGTTATGTATCTTACTTGATTTCTCTAAATATCCACCTTTTTTTCAGGGTTTGGTATTCGTTTGAGAAGTGTTCTAACTGTAGCACTTTTATTACTTGTTTTAATGTGGTGTCTATTTCTTTAATTGTTAATGGACCTTTTATACGGTTTCTTAGTCTTCTACAGTATGATAAAACTCGAAGCATTTTTGTTAATTCTGAGAATCTGTCCCATATTTGTGGCTTGTTTGCTGTATTAATTGGGTGGCACATTTTGGTTATCTTGATTTCTTCATTGGTCTGGGGTATCTCTAGACCTTTCGGAAAGTCATCATTATTTTGCAGCCATTTTGGTCCTTGCCACCATAGTAAATGTTCTTTTAATTTTTTAATATCCATACCTCTGGATAGGGCATCAGCAGGGTTGTCATTCGTTTTAACGTGATTCCAGTATTCTTTTGGTATTAACTTTTGGATTATTGATACTCGGTTGGCTACAAAGGTTTTCCATTTCATGGCATCTCCTCGGATCCATCATAGGGTTATCATAGAGTCTGTCCATGCAAAGATTTTTGGTTTCTGTATCTTTAGGGCTTGTATCGTTTTTTCCATGAGTTTTCCTAGGAGCACTGCAGCACACAGTTCCAACCTTGGAAGTGTTGTTTTTACTTTTACTGGAGCGACTTTTGATTTGGCATGTAACATAATGATATGTGGTATTCCATTTATTCGTGTTTTACTGTACATTACGGCGCCATATGCTTTTTCAGATGCGTCGCAGAAGCCGTGAAGTTCAATTTCTGTTTCATCTAAGTGAATCCATCTTTGAATTGTAATGTCTTCCACACTGTTCAGCTGCATTTGAAACTCTTTCCATCGTAGAGGCTATTTTCTGGGTGACTGGTTCATCCCAGCTGAGTTTTTCGAGCCACAACTCTTGAATGAGTAATTTTGCTTGAATTACTACTGGTGACAACCATCCTAATGGGTCGAAAAGTTTAGCGATTTCAGACAGAATGAGTCGTTTTGTAACAGCTTCTGTCTTAGAGTTGATTTTGAATTGTAATTGGAATGTGTCATCTACTGGAGCCCACATCACTCCAAGCGATTTTCTGGTTTCATCTGAGATTAGTTTGTCTATTTGATTATGGAAATTTTCTGGTAGAGACTGTAGGAGTTCTGGACGATTGCTCGACCATTTTCTTAGAATGAAACCCTGCGGATTTTAAGAGCTGTAGTAAGTCTTGTTGGTGATTGTGTGCCTCTTTTAAACGGTTTGCTCCAGATAGGACGTCATCTACATAAAAATCTTCTAGCAGAATCTTTGATGCTACAGGATATTTTGATTTTTCATCCAAAGCCAATTGGTTTAACGTTCTTATGGCTAAAAATGGAGCTGCTGATGTTCCATATGTGACAGTCGTTAAGTCATATTCTTGGATTTTCTGAGATTTGCCGAATCTCCATAGAATTCGTTGGTAAGGAATACTGTCTTCGTGGATTTTTATCTGTCGATACATTTTTTCAATATCGGCTAAAATACAACTCGATGTTTTCTCCATCTTAAGAGTATTTGGGAAATGTCTTGTTGTAGCTTCGGTCCAGAAAATATATACAGTACGGGTTGATGTGGTATGTAATACTTCCCCTGTCCGTATTTGTGTAATGACACTTTCTTCATGTGCCCTAATTTTATGTATTCGTCCATGAACTGGTGGTATTGTGTTTTTAAGTGATTATCTTTTTCGAGTTTTTGTTCCAGTTGTAACAATCTCGCAGCTGCTCTTTTCTTGGAGTCTCCCAGTTCTGGGTTTGCAGTTTTAAATGGTATGGATACTGTTTATGTTCCATCCGGGTTTCGTGTAGTAGTTTGGTGATAGAATTCTTCGCAGACTTGGTCGTCTGGGTTTAAGTATTGTGGCGTACTAACTTCTTCGATTTCCCAGAATTTAGTTGACATCTTATCTTCCTCGGTGCATGCTACCATGCTTGTTATCTTTATTGTTTCAGTTTTTTGGGCGGCAATGTGACCCGAAAGAATCCATCCAAATTCTGTATTTTTTCCAATGATACCATCGTTTGTTTCGTGAAGACCATCCTATATCAATTTACTATATTCTTCTGCTCCAAGTAATAAATCGATTGGACCTGTTTTATTGAATGTTGTATCCGCTAATAACCTATTTTGCAAGGTTGCTGTATCAAACGTATAGTAATGGGTTTTTTGGGATAGCTTGTGTCAACTTTGACATTACCATCAGTTGGACATTCATGGCAAAGTCACTGGAGAATCTAGGTTGCAGATGTGCTTGAATTCTCCATTTTGAAAGTTTAGGCTTTCCATCGGCTAGACCAGATATTTCTGCTTCGATTCTTTCTCTTGGCAGGGCTAGCATTTGGGCAGCTTCTTCAGTAGTAAAGGAGGCTTGAGATCCTTGATCTAGGAGTGCTCTTAATAGTACCATTGTGCCATCATTGGTTTTTACGTGTATCATTGAAGTTGGAAGCAAGACTTCATTTTCTTGTGTTCCTTTTTGTTGAGGTTTAGTAGTTGAGTTCGCTTGATACGAATTTCGATTTGAGGTTGAAGCGTTTAAGTTGCTTCTTGGGCTTGAGTTTGGATTTTGTTTTAATCGATCTCTGTTATCTAGGTGCAACATGGTATGATGATGACGTTGACAGATGTTGCATTTGAATGAACTTTTGCATTTAAATTTGGATTCATGAGCCATACAGTTGTAGCATAATTGTTTACCTTTTATGGCGTTGTTTCTATCTTTAACATCTTTGAAAGCTTCACATTGATATATTGTGTGGTCTTTGTTGCAATACCCACAAGTGTTATAACCATTATTTTTATAGCTTGTTTTTATCTCGGATTTTGGATACATAATCCTGGCTTTTGGCATCTCTTGATTTTTTGATGACTCTAGTGATTGAAATCTTCTTTCTAAGAATTCCATTACTGTGGCAAGGTCTGGAACTTCATGCGGCTTGGTTAAGTTTTGTTCAAACAGTTTGTTTGTTGTAGGATCCCATTTCCTCATTATTATTCTGGTTACAATGGGTCCCCAAGACATTGTTTCAATACCTATATTTTTGATGGCATTAAGGCATTCCATGGTAACGTCATGAAGTTGTTTAAGTTTTTCAACTGACTCATCGTGGCAAACAGGCAAATCTAGTATTTTGTCTACTAATGTTGATATAAGCAATCTCTTATAGTTCCCATGCTGATAGATAATTGTCTTCAGTTATTTCTAGATGTTCTATAATTTTGCTTGCTTCTCCTCGGATATTTGTTTTTAGATATTGCATTTTCTCAATGGTTGTTAAGAAGCTGCTTTGGTGAATAACTTTTTGGAAAATGTCATGAAATGAGAACCATTTATCGTAAGTTCCATCAAACAATGGTAATTTAATTTTTGGGAGTTGTATATTAAGTTTATTATTTTCTCGGATGTTTTGACGGTCTTTATTCGCTATTTGTTCTTCCAATAATTTCATGGTGTTACTAACCTTTATTTCAGTTTTCAGAAATAACTCATTTTTGAAATATTCGTCTTGATTGGTTGGTTGGTTGGTTGGTTGGTTGGTTGGTTCATAGATCATGATATTTTCATGTAATTCCTGAATACTTTCCCATAATCTATCAATGTTTGTTATAAGCCAACTCCTGGATGTCAGTTTAGCTTCTGATATTTCTTGATCAGCTTGTTGGATGAGTCGATCTACTTGTTCCATTTTTATTAATTGCTTTTTTATTCTTATTTCTTGTTCTTTGCTTTCCTGATTACATTCTAGAGGCGTTAATTGGCTCTCGTCTGTGGCTTTTGGACACATTTTTAAGTACTGCTTGGCTTCATCATATTTTAATTTTAGTTGGTCGTAGTATAGGCATTTAAAATAATTATGGTTTGGGATGTCTAAATCTTCTAGTAATTCATGATTTTGTTGTACTGCTTGCCATAGTTCCTCTAGCTCACTAAGCCGATTTTCAGTGTATTCTTCCGTTTTTCTTGACCTGGAATCCTTTTTTGAATTTGTTAATAGCTGTATTATTTGTTTGCCCAATTTTTCTTGTTTCTGGGAAAATTTGTTAGCTTCTTCCATTTTATTTAATTTTTTCTACCGTAGACTTTTCTTGACAACACTGTATTTTTTTTTTGTATAATTTTTCAAAATTTTCTAAAACTTTTGCTCGAAGGACCATGCATAGATTTCAAAGATAATTATTGTAATTAATACTACAAGATGGTTTTCATGAATCTCTTTATTATCTCATTAACACCTATATTTATAATATCACAAACAATAACAATAAAAAATAACAATTACAATTATTTAATAATTTAAATACACATTCAAAACATATTATTCCAATTTCGACCTCGTTCAATGTTTTGCAAATAGTTTTTATTTTGATTTACTCAGCATTTTTATTATTATAATTTACACATCGAACTAGATACGAAATTGGAACGCTGTATGAAATTAAACATTTTAAATAAATAAAATAATTAATTTAATATACAAGATGTTGATTTTATTATGTTCAAATCTGAACACTTGTAGATACTTGTACTTGTAGATATTTAACAAAAAGTTCCATATTTTGTGCTAATGAATAATAAAGACACAAATAATATTTTTAAAGAAATATATTCCATTTTGTTCTATTAATTTTATCAATTTTACGAATAGGGATGCTTTATGGGTAAAACAACGTCAATTATAATAGTATAAAATATTGTTGGGGTAAAGACATTTATTACAAATGAATTGCTTTTATTTGTTGTTATTAATTATGTACTATGTATTTCTATGCAAATAAACATTATTATTATTATTATTACTATTATAACTCACAATTCGAATTTATTTATTACAATTTATCTTTTCTGTCCAATACTTACATTGAATCTTATCGTCCGTCGACAAACTTGCGCTATTTATATAAAGCCAGCTGTGTACCAGAACGCTCGGCTTTCCAAAGGGATCAATCCGGCAGCTTCTCGATGCGGTGTGTTTGTCTCTATATGGCCAGCGCTAGACTTCATACCGCGGCAAGGAATGGAACTAAGATATATGAAAAACGAGCATATACAGGGTATTTCATAAGGAATGGTACATATTTTAAGCATACTAATATTTTGTTAAATAACATTGGATCAAATGTTATTTTCTGAATGAAGAATAAATATTATTTAAAAAAGTATAATTGGGGTAATTAAATTTTGAAAATTTATATTTTATCGGGCTTAGATTAAATTAAACAAGTTTGTAAAACGTATTTTATTTTCGTTAAAAATTTACTAATATGTGTAGTATTTTGAATAGAGAGTTATTACAAGTTCACTTAAGGTCAGTCACTGTTAGTGCCGCTCTTATTTTGACATCTAAGCATGCGCAGATCACTTACATTCTAGAACTGACTTTAATAAAGATTGTACCTGTCGTTAATTGTGGATGTTTAAGGACAGCACGGCTGCCCCATTCAAAAACACAGTATCCAACATTTTAAAAAAAATGAGATTATTGCATAAATGGAGTTACAGTGTTGATCTGCATCTTTTAGCAAGTGTTTGGAACCATTTAAAGCCCTGGGTATTAAGATATTAAATGTGCCAAACCCAGTATCTACACCCTTCATACCCATGATACTATTACTCGAGAAGATAAACCCACGCGCATGCGATCAGCTCATCCCTCTCGCACGCCTGACGTCACTGGGAGACTACCCGACTCAGCAACAGCCAGTTCTATATACGGCGCAAAGCAGTTGTGCGTGTATTTTAAAATCTGTTTATTAAATAGGGATATCAAAGAAAAATCCAAAGGGAGAAAGAGAAAAATGACAAAAATTGTAAAATAAATTAAAAGTGTAAATTTGTAAATATTTGTCCTATACAAATTAAGTACTTAATAAATTGTTTATCATTTAAAAAACATTTACCGCCTTCTAAAATCCCAAAAAAATACTGCTGCAAATTAAATCAATATTTCCAAATTTCTGTTGCTGTTTAACTTTTAACGATTTATTACTTGTTTATCCAAACATTTTTAATTTTTACCCCTTCTTTTTTACATTCATCCGTAATTTTTGTAAAAATATTAAATTGATTGTAAAATGAAAATGTCTATACTTTAAAAGCTCTAAAATAAGATTTAACTTGAATTTTTTTTCAAATATTTTGAATTTTTTCCCCCTTCCCTTTTTTCCCGACCTGTAATTTTTTATTAAATCACTAAACGAATTTTAAAATTAAAATAGTACGAGACAACTCGATTTTTAAATATTTAAAATTTTTACTCCTTCCCTTTTTACTCTTTTTCTAATTATCTATTAAAATATTAAACGGATAATAAAATCAAAATGTCCATAGCCAAAAACCTATATAACGACATATCACTCGATTTTTTACGAAAAATTGCAATTTTTTATCATTTTCCCCGACATTTCACCCACTTCCTCTTTACCAATTTTACTCATAAATAATCCAATTCGACCCCTAATGGAATAACACCTATCTATAGCGCAATTCATTTAAAAGTTATGGTGAATACCGATAGAAAGAATTTTTTTTGCTCATAATACTTTTTTTACACATTTTTTTGACATTTCAAGATGATTATGCAAGCTAAAAAATATTTAATTTAATAATATATCAATATTATAAAAATAATTTATCTAAATTATAATAAACCTAAAATATTGATTAAAACCGCTCTAGCGTAATGCTTTTCCATGCCCACGAGCTGGATTATTGTCATCGGGTGACGTCATGCGCAAACGTGGTCGAAATTGGATCATCAAGTGGGCTTATCTTCTCGAGTAATAGTATCATGCTTCATACCGGTTTACCATCTCAAAACACAGTATCTTCCAATTACTGGCCTAAAACAGAGCATATACCAGATACTGCGTATTGGCACGGTTTTTTTAACACGCGGGAAGATAAGCGATGTCGTTAAAAACCGTTACAAGAAACCGCTATTGTTTGTTGTTTTACATATCCTGCAATTTCTGATGCGGTGGTGAATAAGCTCAGAGCAAAGTGCATTTGTTTCATTTACTAAAAAGTTTAAACATTTTTGAAAGTATGGCATCTCGTTGTAAAAGAATGGTTGCTATGTGTGCTGCAGATAATATGTAAGTATATACCTACCTAGTGTTAGTTGTTTGAATATAGAGTACTAAATAGTGGACTTTAATAACAAATACCTAAGTATTTTACTTAGTAAACTTTTAATTATTTGAATTTATTATACAGAGTGTCTCACTTTTCGTATACAGAACCCTGTAAAGTTTGTACATTACAAACCATATATATGTTTGTACAGGGTGTCCCAAATTATGGGAACCCCCTCTTTTTTTAGACAGATATTTCTTATTATTTTCCTATTTATATTACCTCCCTACGTTAATAAATTCGCAGAATTTTTAGGGAGGGTTTAAAATTAAGCTCCGCAAGCAACCTTTTTCTGGCAAGTGTCAAACTATTAAACCCCTTACCAGACAATATTTTCCCCAAGGAGTTTAACATTGTTTGTAGTAGGCATGAATTAATTTGTTTTGTTTTTTAGAGAAATACAATACGAAATTGATCCTATCCATTCTGCCGAAGATGGTGAAACAATAATTACAACCTTTAGCGATGACAGTGTTGCGGATCCAGATTTTGTTATGGAGGTAGAGCAAACTCGCATCTCTATTGACGAATCATTCAAAAGCTTTAACTCAGATCTCTTAGAAGAAGGGCAGACAGAGGAGTCACAATATGCTGCACCTGAATTTCATGAGGCAAATCAAGTAGGTACCGAAGCAATAAATTTACATACTCAGGCAACAACTACTCAAGAACCTGTTATAAAAAGAAGGACCAATAATGAAAAAAGAAGTAATCATGAAGAGAAAGTCAAACGCGATAAACTTAAACATGTTATGAGGCCGAGCTGTCCTGAGCCGTGTAAGAAAAAGTGTTCGTCCTTGTTGGTGGATGCAGACAGAGTATACATTTGGGAAAATTATTGGTCACTTAAATATTGTGACCGACGAAAATGGCTTGCAAAGAATGTCCAAATAGTACAAATTCAACGAAAAACCGTAACAAAGGCTCCAGCTGAACACTTTTTAAAAGCCGATAGCCGAAAGTTTTTCTTACCCAAAAATAATCAAAGTGTCTGTGTCTGCAGAAGATTTTTCTTAAACACTTTGGTATATAGCAATGACTCTGTAATAACGGAATTGTGTGCGGCTATCAAAAGAGAACCTCTTCTAAATAATATAAGAGAAAATAGAGGAATTTCCAATCCTGAAAGAGCACTATGTCGCACTGTACTTATTAATCATATTAATAGTTACAAACCTTCTGTTAGCCATTACAGACGTCATAATGCTCCCAATATGCGATACGTGCCTCGAGAGCTTACTGTTAAAGCAATGTACAGTGATTTTATTGTAAAACACCCAGGATTTTGTAAACTCGAAACCTATAGAACAACACTGAAATCTATGCATGTGTCTTTGCGCATGCCCAAGTCTGATGTGTGTGTTGACTGTGAGACCTACAAAATATCAATTGCGTGAGAGAACCCTAACGGGAATATATACATGTTTGACACTGAAGAAAAATGGAATGAACACAAAGTTAAGGTCTCAAAAGCAACCGCTAAATACAAAGCTAACTCGTTAGTGCCAGAAAATGAAAATTTAGGAATTTATTCAATGGACCTCCAAAAAGTTATTCTATTGCCCATTATGCCAGGAGTAAAAGATGCCCTATTTGTAAGTCGCCTTGTGGCTTTTAATTTAACATTTTGTTCATTAAAGCAGAATCCAACTACTAAAAATTATTGCTCAATGTGGCACGAAGGGATTGCTGGCCGTGACGGTCATAATATTGTTGATGCAATTTTTAAAGTTTTTCAAGTTGAACGTGATGTTAAAGATTATATAATTTGGTGTGACAATTGTACGGGCCAGAATAAAAATTGGATTCTGTATACGGCATTAGTTTATTTAATAAATCAAGAAAGTTGTGGAATTAATTCCGTGTCATTAAGATATCTAACAAAGGGGCACACGCACATGAGTGCGGACGGTATTCATGGCAATATTGAAAGGATACAGAAACTTGGTCAAATTTACGATTACGAGGATTTAAAAGAAGCCGTCTCCTCTTCTAGGAAAAAATTGTTATGTACTTGATGTAAATAAGTTCCTTAAATGGGAGAAGAAAAAAAGACAACCACAAAAAAACAAAGAAGATCCCATGAATGGATTTTTGCTACAAGATTTGGTTGAAGTGGAATTTGAGAAAGGATCTACATTGTTGCAGTATAAAACCGACTTTGATCAGGAAAGTTATGCTTCAGAGGATTTTTTGCAAAAGAAGTTTAGAAGAACTATGCAGGAGCCTGAAGCCATACCAGTTAGGGGAATACCAAAACAAAAGAAAGATGCGATCATCGCGGTGTTAGGACAATTAATGTCTAAAAATCGGCTGGAATTTTGGAATAGTATTAAAGAAAATGACTCGGCTCAGGATTTGGTAGACAGTCAAGGAACAGAAAATATTGATTAACAGTAAAGAACGTGTTGGTTTAATTTTGTTTATTTGTTTAGTTTGTTCTTTTAAAATAATCAAAAAATATAAAAATAAAAACACGTTTTAAAATAATTGAAAAATCTTTTTACTTTAATCTAGTTCAGTTTTAGTACAGGTATTTTTAGCTTTAAAGCCTTTTTTATACCCAGAGTAGTGTATATGCTGTGTTTTGATTCAAAAGTTAATATGTACAAGTTACCATTCTAAAACACAGTATCTACTGCTCCGCAGTACATACTGTGTTTTGGTTAAAACATAAAGATAAGTTTCCAGTTTCAAAACACAGTATGTGCTATAAGATAAACAATATCAAAAAAATCTAATTTTTTTTCTGGATATGGAAAATAGTATTTTTTTACCTAGTAACACAAAAGCCATATTATTATCTAAATAGGTTTGCGAAGGCCAAGCAAAAACACTAAAATAGCGTTTTCTCTGATTTTTCAAATTTGCAGATACTGTGTTTTGAAATGGAGCAGCCGAGCAGTTGACGACTTTATAGTTTTCGGGTGCGCTCGCTACCATTCGTATCAGTTCGAAATTTTTTAATATTAAATATTTAATATTATCGTCATCTAAACCTTCTAAAATGTTAATGTCTAATGCCTCTTCCATATTATGTACTATTATAAACAACAAAAAAGATTAACTGTAATTTTAAATTTTTAAAATGACATTAGAAATATGTATAAGGATAAGGACTCATGTCAAAATTTCAGGTTTGCAATAAGTCTTATTTTAGCAGGGAATTTATTTGCCTCTAATTACGTTGTCACTATTAGTGGCTGACGTTATAGAAATTTGCAATAACTCTCTATAATATCTAAATTTAGATAAACATATATTGTAACGGACAATTTTTTGTAGAAATATTTTATAGTCTAAAAATGTACAAGGTACAATAATAGTAAATTGAGATTTTTAATTAATGTTTCCAATAATTTATTCATAAATAACTTGTGTAAATAATGTTAAAAAGATCTAATTTTAAGCTAAAAAAAGCACAATAAGTTTATAAGAGTGTAGGTACGATGAATTGTAAATTAATACAAACTAATAATACTTACAGATTTGGAATACCTATCAACATAGCAAATTTGACTTTACATGCAATTTTATATCATTAACAAAGTTTTTTTGAGAAAAAATTTACTGGAAACTTTTAGAATGGAGTCTTGTGATTAGTTACTGACACAATCCACACTTTGGTAAGTCCAATCCTAATAGCTGGATACAAATTAAGATGTCAGTGCAGACTCTACCTCCGATCCTAAAAAATATTTAATTTTAAAACATGTAGATGAGATTTAATGCATATATAATATTAAATATGGTTTCTAGAAGAGTCTTCAAATATTTAGAATCCCAAAATAACTAAATATCATTAAAAAAAGTAAAAAATAAAGTAATTTGTAGGTCAATAATTTTATGAAATATTTTACAAAAATTTGTATATAAAAGCTTTAATTTAAGAAAAAGCTAGGTAATCTTTGTAAATAATGTAAATTATAATTGTTAAAACTATTTAGTGAAAATGACTAAATTAGAGTAAAAAACATTTATAAAAAATAATAAATCATCCTCGTACATAGATTTTGAAGGAAAAATCAATGAAATTCACGTCTAAGTAGGCTGTGACATCAAACTTTATTAAAAGCAATTTCCGCGGAAATAGAAGACAGTCTCTCATTATCTGTTGTACAATAAACATTAAAAAAGTCTTATCGTAAAGTCGATAAAAAATATTCCTGTATTACCTGTTACTTTTCTTCTCGACATTAGGCATTAGGCATTCCAACGACCTGTCCAAATGGCTACCAGTGGGTAATGACAGTATAGATATGGCAACCCTGTTGTCATGTTGTCATTAAGAGGGTCAATGATACATATATAGTTATATAGATTGCTCAAAGCTGGTCGTTTACGAGCGGCCATATTGCCTGGCAAATATTTATTAATAGAGGACTTCTATACAAGGGAAGTGCAACCAACTTGACAAAATAAAATTGACACTAATGACATAAGAAATCGGGTCACATAAAGAGGCTGTTTTTTTGTTCAATTTTTGGTTTTTCTTATATACTTTTATGGCATTTACATACCATGTTGTACCCGTAACGTAAAAAAGACTTTTTATTTTAGGGTATTTTACATTTAAAGGTTGAAGACATCTATCAATAGGTTCTTTCGTTCGTCCCACTGGTGTAGGAATGAACTACACCAACGTACACTAAACCTTTCGTTCGGCCCGGTGTAAAATCCACTAAACCTTCCTGTCGGCGATGTGGTGTCCACTGGTGGATATTTTCTCCACCAGCTATTTAGCAGGAGTGAATTACACTCGAAATGTGTATAAGGAATAAGGAGGGAAGTAAACTAAGGTAAATAAGGGGGTGTAACTGGTGTAATTTACACTGGTGGAAACTGCACCAACAGCGAACGAAAGAACCTAATATCAGCTGTCGATAATGTCAAAACATAAGCGTAGCATTGCAATTTATTTTTTTATTGTTAATAGTCTATTTGTGTTTCACCCGGTTTCCTTAAACATTTTTTTCATTTGGTTTTATATATTTATGTCAAATGCAAAAATGCTGCTGCTACAAATACAAGTTCCATACACTATACAACCATATACAATACTAGTTACGTTATGCCCATCTATGGTTACGCCTGTGTTCTACCAACAACATAATTGACAGCTGACACTGACAAATTTTTTCAACCTTTAGATGTAAAATACCCTAAACTTAAAAGTCTTTTTTACCTTACGGGTACAACATGGTATGTAAATGGCATAAAAGTATATAAGAAAAACAAAAAAGTAAACTTAAAAACAGCCTCTTTATGTGACCCGATTTCTTATGTCATTAGTGTCATTTTTATTTTGTTAAGTTGGTTGCACTTCCCTTGTATAGAAGTCCTCTATTTGAATCGGTTTAGCAAAAATGTGTTTTAAAACCAATTTTTAGCCTTTAGATATTTAAAAAAAATAATTGCTTACATTTTTACTTCAAGGCATACGCTTATGTTTATTTTGAAAAATATGGATAATCAATCTATGTAACTATCTATTTCATTGACCTTGTCAAAGTACCAGGCCTACAGGGTTGCCATAATTTTGCCATATCATAACCCATCAAAACCCACTGGTAGCCATTCAGTTTGGAATGCCAAATTCCAAACTGAATGCCTACCAGTGGGCTTTGACGGGTTATAATATTGCAAAATTATGGCAACCCTGTAGACCTGGTGATTTGACAAGGTCAATGAAATAGATAGTTACATAGATTGATTATCCATATTTTTCAAAATAAACATAAGCGTATGCCTTGAAGTAAAAATGTAAGCAATTATTTTTTTTTTTAATATCTAAAGGCTAAAAATTGGTTTTAAAACGCATTTTTGCTAAACCGATCGAAATTAATAAATATTTGCCTGGCAATATGGCCGCTCGTAAACGACCAGCTTTGAGCAATCTATATAACTATATATGTATAATTGACCCTGTTAATGACAACATGACAACAGGGTTGCCATATCTAAACTGTCATTACCCACTGGTAGCCATTTGGACAGGTCGTTGGAATGCCTAATTGGAGCTGTGATGACAGTAGAAAATCTGCTGTCGAATTTTTGAAAATCGCCGCTTAAAACTTCAAGAGCTGAATTATAATTTCCACAATAATATAAGAATAAGCTGAGACATTACATCGCTGGAACATCACGTCCAATAGGATTATAAGGTACCTCTGCACAAATTTGAAAAACAAGTAAATCTTTTGAGCTCTCAAACTGATGAATATCTTCTTTTAAAAGGCCTAGAAATAGTTAATAGATCATTAATAAAAAGATAAATAAGAATGAATTCTATTCTACAGTAAATTCTGTTAATTTTAATTATTATACAGAACTTAAAATAGAAGGTGATCAAAGAAAATGATACTTGACATGATTAAATTTTAAAGAATCCTAACCAAATTTAAGCTAAAGTGAACTTTAATATTAAAATTTTTGTAACTAGGCTAAGACATTATTTATTCTTTATTACTAATTAATTTATCTGTTTAGAACTAAGTTTTATTGTTATTAATCTAAAGACAACTAGTTTTTAGATCAATACCTAACTCATTTTTTGACTAACACCTTTCTTTTGACATACTAATCAGTTTAGATAAAACATTTCTATAAAATTATACTAAATGTTGGTTGGTACTTACATAATTTTTGATTTATTGCATCGTACACTGTTATAAAAAGGTTATCACTTATCACATAATACTTAAATACATTTCCCTATTAAAATTGAATGGATACATTTATACAATGTGACCCATTTTGATTGTTGAATCTGTAAAATTTGAAGGTATTAACCAATTAGAACCAATTTTTTTTTAATTATCAGGTGACAAAAAATCTACTTTGGGACAAAATTTAAAATGTTTATTTTAATTTTTAGAGTACCTATAATACGATACTTTTTCGTAGTCGAAAATGGAGAATTTTTATTAGCGATTTTTTTTATTTAAAAATTACTACGCCACTAAATTAAGAGTGTATTCTAATAGCTGTGACCAAAATTTCATAAAAATATAATTAATAACGAAGCCATAACGGTCACAGAAGAACACACAGTATCAACAAATATTCATGGAAATTATTATTTTTTCCAATAAATCACCACTGGATAAAAAAAATTAAAAAAAGCACCTAATATTATCTTAATTTAAATCTTAGTTGCCGTGAAGGTGATGCTACTGTTTGACACTTTTGTAGTAGAGGCAACTAGGATCTAATTATTTTTAGTTAGGTTTGTTACATTATTCAATTTTGTTATTAGTTTCATTAAACGTTTATGCTATTTTAAACATTTTTTCATGCAGTGGTGGTTTATTGTTAGATTTATTAGAGTAAATAATTTCCATGGCTATCTGTTGATACTGAGTGTTCTTGTGACCGTTACTTTTAGTAAGTTTTCGAATTTTAAGTGGTCATAACTTCGTTATCAATAATTATATTTTTATGAAATTTAAGTCACAGCTATTAGAAGGAACTCTAAATCCAGTGGCGTACTTGTTTAATTTGGTGCCATCGACATCAACTACTAAGGTTATTAGCCTTGTGTTCGGTGTAGGTTTTGTTACTGTTTCCCAGCGCCACTGTAGGAACAGCACTGTTAATTAGAACCCAACAGTGAATGGTCGAATGGGGAATCCTACCAAGGCATCACAATTAATTTTAAATAATTAAATTAAATAAAAAAATCCCGGCCAACGGTGGGATTCGAACCTGGGACCCTTGGATCCGCAGGCAGAGACTACAAATATGAAGGTTTGGACGAATTTTGAATCGAAAGTCAGCATACCGTTAGAATAAGGTATTTTCCGCGGCATAACCCAACATTAACGTTTATGGTAGATTATGTTATTTAGGCATGATCTTCCATTTTGGCTGACATCAAGGACCGGAGGGGAGGTTGTAATGAAGTCACTGTTTAGCATACTCGAACATGATCTCATCCACAAGCGGCTATAAGCTATTTTTGGCGTGCTCCCGTTGATAAACAGTGATACAGAAACCGTGACATGTCAAATGCCCCCACTATTATGTCTCGGTTTCTAAAAAATTCTTCGCAAAAATGAACCGGTTTACGTCAATCGTCAACGTTTTAGATAAACGAGGTTATGTTATGTGTATTTAAAAGGTATTTTACAATAAACAAACTGTGAAAAATCTAATATTGAGGAAGACACACAATTTTTCTTTTAAATAACAAATTTAAATAGAATTTAGAGACAGTTCAACGAAAACTATTATACATAAAATAAAAATATGAACGCACAAAATAAAATGCAACTCTGACAGCTACCAAAAATTCCAAAACAAAACGGTATTACAGAATGCTATGAACATCAACTGTCACTATCAACCGTTTGTTCACCACCTCAAGAGGCCGGGAACAGATTCATCACGGCGGTAGCAAACAATGACGTCAGTGAATGACGTCATTACACTTCCCCTTGAGCGGTTCACGTCGCGAAAATGATGCGGGTAATACCACAAAGCACATAGAGGTTCCACGTGAATGACCAAGGTCAAAACCGACAACTGACATTTTTTATGCTATTTGCTCCAAACTCTAGATGGGGCTACTGGTGAAATTATGATTTCTTACTCCATTTTTAAGCCTTTTATGGGAGACAAACTTAACCAAAGACTCCAAAGATGTGACGTGTATTTATTTATGTTCTTGGTTAGTTTCATTTTTCCGTCTGATTTTAGTGATTTTTTGTTGCTTTGGCTTTTGGTTTCTGTTTATAGTTTCGTCTTAGTTATTTGCAAAATTGTGATGTTTCGCTTTTTTATTTCCTACTATGTTTTGCAATAATTTTGGTGCTACGTTGAAAACTTCGAGAAAAACTTCATTGATTCACCATATATTCACCATGCATCTGCATCATAAAAAGACAAACGGGGACAACAACTAATTGATAATCAATTTATCACTGGACTAGATTCCGAAATCATTTTTCACATAAGAGAGTAATACCACCATCTGTATTTGGAAGGAAAATACCTATTTATCATTGAATGAATAGTTAAAAGGATTCACCTTTTAATACAATACCTATATTACATTTGTCCTCAGTTAAAAAGACATTTATAAAATATATAACTTTAGTGTTAATAAAATGTAATATCCTAGTCTCTACTTCACATTTAAATTATTGATAGGTATTTTAAAGATTTGAGATTATATATCTATTTGCTCCAAGTAAGTATTCGTTAAATATGTATCATTATTTGTATTTATTTTTATCTAATAATATTTATTTAAGTTATTAATAAACATATTTTAAGAATGTTCTATTTTATTATTTATTGATATATCTTATATTTATTTAATAAAAATATGCAGAACCAACTCTCCACATTAGACCCCTTATTACAAATTAATTCTTCAAATTTGGTATAATCGACCTAAATTATTTTGTAAAATAAAAGTTTCGAACTTACTAGTTCCATACTTTATTTTATAAAATAATTTATGTGGAAATCATTTAAAATTTTATTTAAAACTACTACCTACTCCTAAAAATTACAATTTGAATTTACCGCCATCTGTCAATTGTCATTTTAGTTCCAGCTCCAAACACAAGGTGGCGCTAATTTGGTTTAAAAGTTTAACATTGGCGTGGGGTCTCTAGAAGATACATGCTTTGTGGGTAATACCGTTTGATCACCGGGAGTTCGCCAAAAATTGGTATATGTTAATTCATGTGTTTGACAAATGACTAGAGACGGTATACAAAGATAAAAGATGGCTTTAATTTTAAAATTTAAATTAAATAAGATTGACATTAAAGTAGAGGAAAGTGACGAAATTATTTAACAAAATATAGTAAATATAAATAAATTGAAATAGCATTAGCAAAATTTGTTGTAATCTTAGACAATATATTAGGCACGTTAAATATTAATATAAAATAATTAAACTGTTTTTACTCTTAGGAAAAATTGTGTGGTATACACACACATGAGTAATTGAAGCAATAAAAAATTGTTACTTAAACTGACTGCCCACTTTCAGAACAGCATGAATTTTCCATGTTCGCGCCAACATATACTATTTGTGGTGGGGTGATAGACGAACATGATCGATTAACATAATCCGTTTGTCGCGAAAAATACCTAAAGCCTTGGTTTCTTTGAACACTCCGTCGCGGTGAGCGGACAGTCCGTCGACCGCTGAGGACAGCAATTTTCGCCCGAGGTGGTTTGTTAAAAAATATAGAAAATGATACTTTCTCTAGGTCTGTACGTGCTGTTTATGTATTATGAATGTAAACGAAAGGTACTAAAATGGATGCAAATAAATTATTTGCGTTGTTATTATTGTTGGAAGAGGAAGAACAAGAGGAACTGGCAATTGCAACCGTCAAAGTTTCCAATAAGCCAGTGGATGAGTTGTTTTTGTGTCGCGATACAGAAAGTGCCTTTAATATCACTGTGCAGCGGAGGTTTTTTGGAAATGAAACCAAATTTAGGGAGTATTTTAGACTTTCTACAGATCTTTTTGAATTCGTGTTGAGTTTTATAAAGGACATAATTTTCAAGAAACCTAAAAATAAAGTCATGATGTCATCTGTATGTGTGAATTTGTCACTCATTGTTTTAAAATTAATAACAATATAGTCTCCGCACACGCCGACGATTCCGCTGATATCAAACTCAACAGATATCAACCGACTCTTCGCGACAAATCAGCGGCATGACACCGTCCTGCTCAGCTAAGCGGATTCAAGAAAACCATTCCCATTTAAATACTCTGGTTGAATAAAATCGTCAAAACGCGACGGTTGACGGACTGTCCGCTCACCGCGACGAAGTGTTCAAAGAAACCAAGGCTTTATTAAATCATGCCCGTGGCAACCAAACAAACACCCTACTTTGACCAAAATGTAAAAAAGTCACTGTCAAGTCATTCTGACATTTATAGGGTACTGAGATGCAAGTAGCTTTGATTTGATCACAAAACTTATTAATTATTATCTCATAAAAAACGAGTTCTTCCACTTGTTTGTTGGATAAAACATTGTATACCACTCGTGTGTTATGTTTCCTAAGTCACTTGAGAATTTATATCACTCGGCCTGACGACTTCGTGGTATAAATCTTTTTTCGCGTGACTTATTTTCAACATACAGTAAATAACTATTAATAGCTAGAGCCAGGAGCAGGTAAATATTGTTAGGTGGTGATGTACTTACTGAGGCTGGATAGGTGTAGCAGGTACGATGAGCTTTTGCTGGCACACAGGGTATTTAATTTGGTATAGATAATTTTTTTTAAATAAAGTTTCCTATTGTATTTTATTTATAAATTTCTATTTAATTATATTTTATGTACAATTGAAATGATTTTTATGCAAGTCAACTCTACACACTGGTAAGTTTCAGTACATAAATACAACAATAATAATCATTACACAAACGCATACACAAAAATTATCCATTTACAGGATGAGAGTACTTTTAACTTTTAATATTATTTTGTCATAGAAAGTTTACTATTAAAATACTACTAACACCAATTCTTTTATTATTAATGGAACTATTTATTATAGTTTTAATTTATTTGCCAAGTAGTAAGGTAAAAAATAAAATATTAATTTAAAAAAAGACTTTGAACGGACTTTTTGTATAGACTTTTGTTTTAAAGGTGCGAATGAAATTTAATAGCACCCTATATAGTTGGGTCCTATTAACTTTTTTTTAACGTCTAAATTTCTAAGCAGAGATCGTTTATTTGAAAAAATAGGAGATTAATTAATATTCTAAAATGCATGGGGTCGGCTAAACGTTTTTCGATTATGTTTAACTTTTATTTAAACAATTTTTATAAAAAATTATTTTTTTTTACATTTTGTCAAATTTCTTGAATACGGACCATTTTAGGAAAATTTTGTATGGAACAAAAAATATTGATAATAATATTGTAAGTAATTTTTAATTCAAGAATGTTCTCCAAACGTAAATAACAGATATATTCCATAAAATATAAAAATGACCACCTCTAAAGTATCCCCCAGATGTTCCGACTCTGCCCAAAATCTAATCAATTCATTGGACGCCGGAATAGCTTAAGTTTAAAATTTAGTGTTTTTCTTTGTATCGGTTCATGAGTTATGGATACAGAGAGACAGACAGAGACAGAGAAAGAGACACGGACAGAGACGGACGGACAGACAGACACATACAGACACAGACAGACACATAGAGACACAGACAGACATAGACAGACACAGACAGACACAGACAGACACAGACAGACACAGACAGACACATACAGACACAGACAGACACAGACAGACACAGACAGACACAAACAGACACAGACAGACACAGACAGACACAGACAGACACAGACAGACACAGACAGACACACACAGACAGACACAGACAGACACAGACAGACACAGACAGACACAGACAGACACAGACAGACACAGACAGACACAGACAGACACACACAGACAGACACAGACAGACACAGACAGACACAGACAGACACAGACAGACACAGACAGACACAGACAGACACAGACAGACACAGACAGACACAGACAGACACAGACAGACACAGACAGACACAGACAGACACAGACAGACACAGACAGACACAGACAGACACAGACAGACACAGACAGACACAGACAGACACAGACAGACACAGACAGACACAGACAGACACAGACAGACACAGACAGACACAGACAGACACAGACAGACACAGACAGACACAGACAGACACAGACAGACACAGACAGACACAGACAGACACAGACAGACACAGACAGACACAGACAGACACAGACAGATACAGACAGACACAGACAGACACAGACAGACACAGACAGACACAGACAGACACAGACAGACACAGACAGACACAGACAGACACAGACAGACACAGACAGACACAGACAGACACAGACAGACACAGACAGACAGACACAGACAGACACAGACAGACACAGACAGACACAGACAGACACAGACAGACACAGACAGACACAGACAGACACAGACAGACACAGACAGACACAGACAGACACAGACAGACACAGACAGACACAGACAGACACAGACAGACACAGACAGACACAGACAGACACAGACAGACACAGACAGACACAGACAGACACAGACAGACACAGACAGACACAGACAGACACAGACAGACACAGACAGACACAGACAGACACAGACAGACACAGACAGACACAGACAGACACAGACAGACACAGACAGACACAGACAGACACAGACAGACACAGACAGACACAGACAGACACAGACAGACACGGACAGACACGGACAGACACGGACAGACACGGACAGACACAGACAGACACAGACAGACACAGACAGACACAGACAGACACAGACAGACACAGACAGACACAGACAGACACAGACAGACACAGACAGACACAGACAGACACAGACAGACACAGACAGACACAGACAGACACAGACAGACACAGACAGACACAGACAGACACAGACAGACACAGACAGACACAGACAGACACAGACAGACACATACAGACACAGACAGACACAGACAGACACAGACAGACACAGACAGACACAGACAGACACAGACAGACACAGACAGACACAGACAGACACAGACAGACACAGACAGACACAGACAGACACAGACAGACACAGACAGACACAGACAGACACAGACAGACACAGACAGACACAGACAGACACAGACAGACACAGACAGACACAGACAGACACAGACAGACACAGACAGACACAGACAGACACAGACAGACACAGACAGACACAGACAGACACAGACAGACACAGACAGACACAGACAGACACAGACAGACACAGACAGACACAGACAGACACAGACAGACACAGACAGACACAGACAGACACAGACAGACACAGACAGACACAAGCATATTAAATTGTCTTTCAAACAGCATATTTCTTTATTTGATCTGATGAATAATTTAAAAAAAAATATAGTTCAAGTTTACAGTGGGAGCCGATTTCTATGAACGCAAGTTTATATAGTTATGTATATTTCTCACCAAATATATGGAGTGTAGAGGTAAGGGTATAGCCTAAAAACTACATCAAGAATAAGCCATCCTGAAAAGCGACTGAGCTTATAATCGTAGAGAACATTTTTTATAATAGACGACAATAGTACTTTTCGTGTCTGATTTACATATGGATGAGCTACCTATATAATTATATATCATTGGATCTTTCCCTTCTAGTATACGAGCGCCATCTTAATTTTATACATTTTAGGGAACACTGTTTTAGATAATCCACCGTATTAAATTGTTCTCCTTTCTTCTACGGTCCATATTATGAATCTTATTTAATGTGACGCATGCTATCTATCTCTTTTCCTATCCCTATTCCTATCATTTTGGCTCATGGGAGGCATAAAATTCGACGCGAAAGTATTGTCCGCTGATGGTATTCTCACTGGTGTTTGAGGAGCCCTGCGAGGATTAGAATGACTTCTCGGTTGAACGCCCATCAAAATTTGACATAAATTTGTTAACTGCTTTGTATAATTTTTCTGTTCGCAGATTTCGGAATAGTGATTTTCTAAAAGCAATTTTCCTTGCAAATTAAAAATTCAGAAGACAATAGTTGTGATACAAGTTGTGGTAACGGCTGATGAGTAAAATTTGTTGGAAGGTACAACTTGCGAGTTTCTTCCTGAACAACAGGATCAAACGAATTGGTTGGTCAAATACACGAGCTGGTGACTCAGCAGTCTCTGATGACCAGAAATGTTATTAGTCAACAACTGGAATAGAATGAAAGTGTATTATGCATCCACACAGACATTTGTCTTCTTAGCTGCAGTGGCCGTATTGACATCAAAAACTATACCAGGCAATGCCTTAGTAGATGGATGTTTTATCACTATGGTACATGCTACATGGAATTATTTTGCGGAGTCATTTGGTGAGAACGTTCCTCTTATTCTTATTAGTTCTACAATTTCATTGCATTATATTCTATCGTGGGTGGGGGGTGTGGGCAAACGAGTATAAGTCAAACATTTAAAAGCAGAGTAAATCTATGTTATATGTCTTATAAGTCGACTTATACTGATTGTTCCACCAAAAAAGGTATTTTTGTAATTTATATTATTAAGTTCAAGTTCAATAGCGACCTCTATAGAAAGTATTGACTTATCCCACGTTTTACACTAAGTATAGAGGACAAATTAATTTACACCAAATTTTAACTTATACTTCTTTGCCCAAGCACGATAGTATTATATATAAAACAATAAAAAAAAAATGCCAGAAAGCTCAGATAATTCTTGGAAAACAAATAGCCATGACTTTTTTTCAACATCTCTACATCAAACAACCAGAACCTAGGGCGGCTCCAGGGAGGTAGGCTATGGGGGCGATGCCCCTCCCCCCCGGGATGTAAATTCTTAAGATTTATGAGCCTTTTATTCAAAAAAATATGCTAAAAAGGGAATGGCTAGAGGCAATGCCCCCCCCCCCAAAAAATTAGTCTTAGGACCGCCCTTGTCAGAACATCTATATTTTAGGTCGGCGAATCGAAGTAACCCAGTCATTTTCTTTCAGACACTTTATAGATGGTCACTTTTCTACTCTTTATATTAATTTTCTGTCTCTTAATTTCCCCCCACCCCTTATATGACAACAGAGAAGAAAATTAATCTAGACAAAATATGCGAAATTTTCTGGAAATTCCAACTATTACATTTTTAGGAGACTTAACTTGGCACATTTTATATAACACGCCGTTTACTATTTGTTATTTAGTTACGCAACGATCGTCTTACGATTCTCTAAATAATTTCTGTGTTTTTCTTGTGATCACTTCAGTTATTAAATATTTTTCCAAAAGCTGACCTATTAACGGTTCTTCAGATATGGACGCAAGCTGTTCTTATTAGGACACCCCGTGCAATATAATATTTAAAAAGAACCTAATTATGTCATAAATTCAACCGTTTGTCAAAAATACACGTGTTTAAATAAACATTTTTACATAATATTCAATATTAAAGAAATTCCCTATAGACTATCTGGGGAATCGTTTGAAGAACGGCTTCTGGAAAAAGTTTAATGACTAGAGTATGGTCACAAGAAAAATACCGTAGGACGACCGCCAGGTGGCGTAACTGAGTACTAAATAATAAAATGCGCAATTTTGTATAAATAACTCATTTTACTATTTGGTATTTAGTTACGCAATCTAGCGGTCGTCTTTCGATTCTCTAAATAATTTTCTTGTTTTTATTGTGATAACTTCAGTCATTAAATATTTTTCCAAAAGCTGTCCTATTAACGGTTCTTCAGATATGGACGCAAGCTGTTCTTATTAGGATACCCCGTGCAACATAATATTTAAAATGAACCTAATTATGTCATAAATTCAACCGTTTAACAAAAATACAAGTGTTTAAAAAACATTTTTACATAATATTCAATATTAAAGAAATTGCCTCTAGACTTTACTTTCATATATTCAAAACCTCAGTTTAGTACTCTTACGAGGGGAAACACCCAACTCTTGGTGTTGCTAATTCCACTCTGAAACGGTGGTTGTCACCTCTAAGGAGCCAGGTGTCTGAGTGTTTTTGGTTATGAAAAACCGTCTATAAGCAATTTATTTGACATTGAATAAAATGTACAATTTCCTATTTTTACACGTGTCTTTCTGTCAAATTGTTGGATTTTAGGACATAATTAGGTTGTTCGAAAATTATGTTGTACCTGGTGGTCGGTCAAATAAGAATGGATTTCTGCCATATCTGGGGAATCGTTTGAAGTACAGCTTCTGGAAAAAGTTTAATGACTAGAGTGTGGTTACAAAAAAAATACCGTAGGACGACCGCTAGATGGCGTAACTGATTACGAAATAATATAAAGCGCAATTTTGTATTAATGACGCATTTTACTATTTGGTATTTAGTTACGCAATCTAGCGGTCGTCTTACGACTCTGTAAATAATTTCCGTGTTTTTCTTGTTATCACTTCAGTTATTAAATATTTTTCCAAAAGCTGACCTATTAACGGTTCTTCAGATATGGACGCAAGCTGTTCTTATTAGGACACCCCGTGCAACATAATATTTAAAATGAACCTAATTATGTCATAAGTTCAACCGTTTAACAAAAATACAAGTGTTTAAAAAAACATTTTTACATAATATTCAATATTAAAGAAATTGCCTCTAGACTTTACTTTCATATATTCAAAACCTCAGTTTAGTACTCTTACGAGGGGAAACACCCAACTCTTGGTGTTGCTAATTCCACTCTGAAACGGTGGTTGTCACCTCTAAGGAGCCAGGTGTCTGAGTGTTTTTGGTTATGAAAAACCGTCTATAAGCAATTTATTTGATATTGAATAAAATGTAAAATTTCCTATTTTTACACGTGTCTTTCTGTCAAATTGTTGGATTTTAGGACATAATTAGGTTGTTCGAAAATTATGTTGTACCTGGTGGTCGGTCAAATAAGAATGGATTTCTGCCATATCTGGGGAATCGTTTGAAGTACAGCTTCTGGAAAAAGTTTAATGACTAGAGTGTGGTTACAAAAAAAATACCGTAGGACGACCGCTAGATGGCGTAACTGATTACGAAATAATATAAAGCGCAATTTTGTATTAATGACGCATTTTACTATTTGGTATTTAGTTACGCAATCTAGCGGTCGTCTTACGACTCTGTAAATAATTTCCGTGTTTTTCTTGTTATCACTTCAGTTATTAAATATTTTTCCAAAAGCTGACCTATTAACGGTTCTTCAGATATGGACGCAAGCTGTTCTTATTAGGACACCCCGTGCAACATAATATTTAAAATGAACCTAATTATGTCATAAGTTCAACCGTTTAACAAAAATACAAGTGTTTAAAAAAACATTTTTACATAATATTCAATATTAAAGAAATTGCCTCTAGACTTTACTTTCATATATTCAAAACCTCAGTTTAGTACTCTTACGAGGGGAAACACCCAACTCTTGGTGTTGCTAATTCCACTCTGAAACGGTGGTTGTCACCTCTAAGGAGCCAGGTGTCTGAGTGTTTTTGGTTATGAAAAACCGTCTATAAGCAATTTATTTGATATTGAATAAAATGTAAAATTTCCTATTTTTACACGTGTCTTTCTGTCAAATTGTTGGATTTTAGGACATAATTAGGTTGTTCGAAAATTATGTTGTACCTGGTGGTCGGTCAAATAAGAATGGATTTCTGCCATATCTGGGGAATCGTTTGAAGAACAGCTTCTGGAAAAAGTTTAATGACTAGAGTATGGTTACAAGAAAAATACCGTAGGACGACCGCCAGGTGGCGTAACTGAGTACTAAATAATAAAATGCGCAATTTTGTATAAATAACTCATTTTACTCTTTGGTATTTAGTTACGCAATCTAGCGGTCGTCTTACGATTCTCTAAATAATTTTCTTGTTTTTCTTGTGATAACTTCAGTCATTAAATATTTTTCCAAAAGCTGTCCTATTAACGGTTCTTCAGATATGGACGCAAGCTGTTCTTATTAGGATACCCCGTGCAACATAATATTTAAAATGAACCTAATTATGTCATAAATTCAACCGTTTAACAAAAATACAAGTGTTTAAAAACCATTTTTACATAATATTCAATATTAAAGAAATTGCCTCTAGACTTTACTTTCATATATTCAAAACCTCAGTTTAGTACTCTTACGAGGGGAAACACCCAACTCTTGGTGTTGCTAATTCCACTCTGAAACGGTGGTTGTCACCTCTAAGGAGCCAGGTGTCTGAGTGTTTTTGGTTATGAAAAACCGTCTATAAGCAATTTATTTGACATTGAATAAAATGTACAATTTCCTATTTTTACACGTGTCTTTCTGTCAAATTGTTGGATTTTAGGACATAATTAGGTTGTTCGAAAATTATGTTGTACCTGGTGGTCGGTCAAATAAGAATGGATTTCTGCCATATCTGGGGAATCGTTTGAAGAACAGCTTCTGGAAAAAGTTTAATGACTAGAGTATGGTTACAAGAAAAATACCGTAGGACGACCGCCAGGTGGCGTAACTGAGTACTAAATAATAAAATGCGCAATTTTGTATAAATAACTCATTTTACTCTTTGGTATTTAGTTACGCAATCTAGCGGTCGTCTTACGATTCTCTAAATAATTTCCGTGTTTTTCTTGTAATAACTTCAGTCATTAAATATTTTTCCAAAAGCTGTCCTATTAACGGTTCTTTAGATATGGACGCAAGCTGTTCTTATTAGGATACCCCGTGCAACATAATATTTAAAATGAACCTAATTATGTCATAAATTCAACCGTTTAACAAAAATACAAGTGTTTAAAAAACATTTTTACATAATATTCAATATTAAAGAAATTGCCTCTAGACTTTACTTTCATATATTCAAAACCTCAGTTTAGTACTCTTACGAGGGGAAACACCCAACTCTTGGTGTTGCTAATTCCACTCTGAAACGGTGGTTGTCACCTCTAAGGAGCCAGGTGTCTGAGTGTTTTTGGTTATGAAAAACCGTCTATAAGCACCTTCTTTGATATTAAATATAATGTAAAATTTCCTATTTTTACACGTGTCTTTCTATCAAATTGTTGATTTTAGGACACAATTAGGTTGCTAGAAAATTATGTTGTACCTGGTGTTCCAATAAGAATGGATTTCGGCCATATTTGGGGAATCGTTTGAAGTACAGCTTCTGGAAAAAGTTTAATGACTAGAGTGTGGTTACAAAAAAAATACCGTAGGACGACCGCTAGATGGCGTAACTGATTACGAAATAATATAAAGCGCAACTTTGTATAAATGACGCATTTTACTATTTGGTATTTAGTTACGCAATCTAGCGGTCGTCTTACGATTCTCTAAATAATTTCCGTGTTTTTCTTGTTATCACTTCAGTTATTAAATATTTTTCCAAAAGCTGACCTATTAACGGTTCTTCAGATATGGACGCAAGCTGTTCTTATTAGGACACCCCGTGTAATATAATATTTAAAAAGAACCTAATTATGTCATAAATTCAACCGTTTGTCAAAAATACACGTGTTTAAATAAACATTTTTACATAATATTCAATATTAAAGAAATTGCCTATAGACTATCTGGGGAATCGTTTGAAGAACGGCTTCTGGAAAAAGTTTAATGACTAGAGTATGGTCACAAGAAAAATACCGTAGGACGACCGCCAGGTGGCGTAACTGAGTACTAAATAATAAAATGCGCAATTTTGTATAAATAACTCATTTTACTATTTGGTATTTAGTTACGCAATCTAGCGGTCGTCTTTCGATTCTCTAAATAATTTTCTTGTTTTTATTGTGATAACTTCAGTCATTAAATATTTTTCCAAAAGCTGTCCTATTAACGGTTCTTCAGATATGGACGCAAGCTGTTCTTATTAGGATACTCCGTGCAACATAATATTTAAAATGAACCTAATTATGTCATAAATTCAACCGTTTAACAAAAATACAAGTGTTTAAAAAACATTTTTACATAATATTCAATATTAAAGAAATTGCCTCTAGACTTTACTTTCATATATTCAAAACCTCAGTTTAGTACTCTTACGAGGGGAAACACCCAACTCTTGGTGTTGCTAATTCCACTCTGAAACGGTGGTTGTCACCTCTAAGGAGCCAGGTGTCTGAGTGTTTTTGGTTATGAAAAACCGTCTATAAGCAATTTATTTGACATTGAATAAAATGTACAATTTCCTATTTTTACACGTGTCTTTCTGTCAAATTGTTGGATTTTAGGACATAATTAGGTTGTTCGAAAATTATGTTGTACCTGGTGGTCGGTCAAATAAGAATGGATTTCTGCCATATCTGGGGAATCGTTTGAAGTACAGCTTCTGGAAAAAGTTTAATGACTAGAGTGTGGTTACAAAAAAAATACCGTAGGACGACCGCTAGATGGCGTAACTGATTACGAAATAATATAAAGCGCAATTTTGTATAAATAACTCATTTTACTATTTGGTATTTAGTTACGCAATCTAGCGGTCGTCTTACGACTCTGTAAATAATTTCCGTGTTTTTCTTGTTATCACTTCAGTTATTAAATATTTTTCCAAAAGCTGACCTACTAACGGTTCTTCAGATATGGACGCAAGCTGTTTTTATTAGGACACCCCGTGCAAAGAATATTTAAAAAGAACCTAATTATGTCATAAATTCAACCGTTTGTCAAAAATACACGTGTTTAAATAAAAATTTTTACATAATATTCAATATTAAAGAAATTGCCTATAGACTTTACTTTCATATATTCAAAACCTCAGTTTAGTACTCTTACGAGGGGAAACACCCAACTCTTGGAGTTGCTAATTCCACTCTGAAACGGTGGTTGTCACCTCTAAGGAGCCAGGTGTCTGAGTGTTTTTGGTTATGAAAAACCGTCTATAAGCACCTTCTTTGATATTAAATATAATGTAAAATTTCCTATTTTTACACGTGTCTTTCTGTCAAATTGTTGATTTTAGGACACAATTAGGTTGTTCGAAAATTATGTTGTACCTGGTGTTCCAATAAGAATGGATTTCGGCCATATTTGGGGAATCGTTTGAAGTACAGCTTCTGGAAAAAGTTTAATGACTAGAGTGTGGTTACAAGAAAAATACCGTAGGACGACCGCTAGATGGCGTAACTGATTACGAAATAACATAAAGCGCAATTTTGTATAAATAACGCATTTTACTATTTGATATTTAGTTACGCAATCTAGCGGTCGTCTTACGATTCTCTAAATAATTTCCGTGTTTTTCTTGTTATCACTTCAGTTATTAAGTATTTTTCCAAAAGCTGACCTATTAATGGTTCTTCAGATATGAACGCAAGCCGTTCTTATTAGGACACCCCGTGCAACATAATATTTGAAATGAACCTAATTATGTCATAAATTCAACCGTTTAACAAAAATACAAGTGTTTAAAAAAACATTTTTACATAATATTCAATATTAAAGAAATTGCCTCTAGACTTTACTTTCATATATTCAAAACCTCAGTTTAGTACTCTTACGAGGGGAAACACCCAACTCTTGGTGTTGCTAATTCCACTCTGAAACGGTGGTTGTCACCTCTAAGGAGCCAGGTGTCTGAGTATTTTTGGTTATGAAAAACCGTCTATAAGCAATTTATTTGATATTGAATAAAATGTAAAATTTCCTATTTTTACACGTGTCTTTCTGTCAAATTGTTGGATTTTAGGACATAATTAGGTTGTTCGAAAATTATGTTGTACCTGGTGGTCGGTCAAATAAGAATGGATTTCTGCCATATCTAGGGAATCGTTTGAAGAACAGCTTCTGGAAAAAGTTTAATGACTAGAGTATGGTTACAAGAAAAATACCGTAGGACGACCGCCAGGTGGCGTAACTGAGTACTAAATAATAAAATGCGCAATTTTGTCTAAATAACTCATTTTACTCTTTGGTATTTAGTTACGCAATCTAGTGGTCGTCTTACGATTCTCTAAATAATTTTCTTGTTTTTCTTGTAATAACTTCAGTCATTAAATATTTTTCCAAAAGCTGTCCTATCAACGGTTCTTCAGATATGGACGCAAGCTGTTCTTATTAGGACACCCCGTGCAACATAATATTTGAAATGAACCTAATTACGTCATAAATTCAACCGTTTAACAAAAATACAAGTGTTTAAAAAAACATTTTGACATAATATTCAATATTAAAGAAATTGCCTCTAGACTTTACTTTCATATATTCAAAACCTCAGTTTAGTACTCTTACGAGGGGAAACACCCAACTCTTGGTGTTGCTAATTCCACTCTGAAACGGTGGTTGTCACCTCTAAGGAGCCAGGTGTCTGAGTGTTTTTGGTTATGAAAAACCGTCTATAAGCACCTTCTTTGATATTAAATATAATGTAAAATTTCCTATTTTTACACGTGTCTTTCTATCAAATTGTTGATTTTAGGACACAATTAGGTTGCTAGAAAATTATGTTGTACCTGGTGTTCCAATAAGAATGGATTTCGGCCATATTTGGGGAATCGTTTGAAGTACAGCTGGAAAAAGTTTAATGACTAGAGTGTGGTTACAAAAAAAATACCGTAGGACGACCGCTAGATGGCGTAACTGATTACGAAATAATATAAAGCGCAATTTTGTATAAATGACGCATTTTACTATTTGGTATTTAGTTACGCAATCTAGCGGTCGTCTTACGATTCTCTAAATAATTTCCGTGTTTTCTTGTTATCACTTCAGTTATTAAATATTTTTCCAAAAGCTGACCTATTAACGGTTCTTCAGATATGGACGCAAGCTGTTCTTATTAGGACATCCCGTGCAACATAATATTTGAAATGAACCTAATTATGTCATAAATTCAACCGTTTAACAAAAATACAAGTGTTTAAAAAAACATTTTTACATAATATTCAATATTAAAGAAATTGCCTCTAGACTTTACTTTCATGTATTCAAAATCTCAGTTTAGTACTCTTACGAGGGGAAACACCCAACTTGCTAATTCCACTCTGAAACGGTGGTTGTCACCTCTAAGGAGCCAGGTGTCTGAGTGTTTTTGGTTATGAAAAACCGTCTATTAGCAATTTATTTGATATTGAATAAAATGTAAAATTTCCTATTTTTACACGTGTCTTTCTGTCAAATTGTTGGATTTTAGGACATAATTAGGTCGTTCGAAAATTATGTTGTACCTGGTGGTCGGTCACATAAGAATGGATTTCTGCCATATCTGGGGAATCGTTTGAAGAACAGCTTCTGGAAAAAGTTTAATGACTAGAGTATGGTTACAAGAAAAATACCGTAGGACGACCGCCAGGTGGCGTAACTGAGTACTAAATAATAAAATGCGCAATTTTGTATAAATAACTCATTTTACTCTTTTGTAATTAGTTACGCAATCTAGCGGTCGTCTTACGATTCTCTAAATAATTTTCTTGTTTTTCTTGTGATAACTTCAGTCATTAAATATTTTTCCAAAAGCTGTCCTATTAACGGTTCTTCAGATATGGACGCAAGCTGTTCTTATTAGGACACCCCGTGCAATATAATATTTAAAAAGAACCTAATTATGTCATAAATTCAACCGTTTGTCAAAAATACACGTGTTTAAATAAAAATTTTTACATAATATTCAATATTAAAGAAATTGCCTATAGACTTTACTTTCATATATTCAAAACCTCAGTTTAGTACTCTTACGAGGGGAAACACCCAACTCTTGGTGTTGCTAATTCCACTCTGAAACGGTGGTTGTCACCTCTAAGGAGCCAGGTGTCTGAGTATTTTTGGTTATGAAAAACCGTCTATAAGCAATTTATTTGATATTGAATAAAATGTAAAATTTCCTATTTTTACACGTGTCTTTCTGTCAAATTGTTGGATTTTAGGACATAATTAGGTTGTTCGAAAATTATGTTGTACCTGGTGGTCGGTCAAATAAGAATGGATTTCTGCCATATCTAGGGAATCGTTTGAAGAACAGCTTCTGGAAAAAGTTTAATGACTAGAGTATGGTTACAAGAAAAATACCGTAGGACGACCGCCAGGTGGCGTAACTGAGTACTAAATAATAAAATGCGCAATTTTGTCTAAATAACTCATTTTACTCTTTGGTATTTAGTTACGCAATCTAGTGGTCGTCTTACGATTCTCTAAATAATTTTCTTGTTTTTCTTGTAATAACTTCAGTCATTAAATATTTTTCCAAAAGCTGTCCTATCAACGGTTCTTCAGATATGGACGCAAGCTGTTCTTATTAGGACACCCCGTGCAACATAATATTTGAAATGAACCTAATTACGTCATAAATTCAACCGTTTAACAAAAATACAAGTGTTTAAAAAAACATTTTGACATAATATTCAATATTAAAGAAATTGCCTCTAGACTTTACTTTCATATATTCAAAACCTCAGTTTAGTACTCTTACGAGGGGAAACACCCAACTCTTGGTGTTGCTAATTCCACTCTGAAACGGTGGTTGTCACCTCTAAGGAGCCAGGTGTCTGAGTGTTTTTGGTTATGAAAAACCGTCTATAAGCACCTTCTTTGATATTAAATATAATGTAAAATTTCCTATTTTTACACGTGTCTTTCTATCAAATTGTTGATTTTAGGACACAATTAGGTTGCTAGAAAATTATGTTGTACCTGGTGTTCCAATAAGAATGGATTTCGGCCATATTTGGGGAATCGTTTGAAGTACAGCTTCTGGAAAAAGTTTAATGACTAGAGTGTGGTTACAAAAAAAATACCGTAGGACGACCGCTAGATGGCGTAACTGATTACGAAATAATATAAAGCGCAATTTTGTATAAATGACGCATTTTACTATTTGGTATTTAGTTACGCAATCTAGCGGTCGTCTTACGATTCTCTAAATAATTTCCGTGTTTTCTTGTTATCACTTCAGTTATTAAATATTTTTCCAAAAGCTGACCTATTAACGGTTCTTCAGATATGGACGCAAGCTGTTCTTATTAGGACATCCCGTGCAACATAATATTTGAAATGAACCTAATTATGTCATAAATTCAACCGTTTAACAAAAATACAAGTGTTTAAAAAAACATTTTTACATAATATTCAATATTAAAGAAATTGCCTCTAGACTTTACTTTCATGTATTCAAAATCTCAGTTTAGTACTCTTACGAGGGGAAACACCCAACTCTTGGTGTTGCTAATTCCACTCTGAAACGGTGGTTGTCACCTCTAAGGAGCCAGGTGTCTGAGTGTTTTTGGTTATGAAAAACCGTCTATTAGCAATTTATTTGATATTGAATAAAATGTAAAATTTCCTATTTTTACACGTGTCTTTCTGTCAAATTGTTGGATTTTAGGACATAATTAGGTCGTTCGAAAATTATGTTGTACCTGGTGGTCGGTCACATAAGAATGGATTTCTGCCATATCTGGGGAATCGTTTGAAGAACAGCTTCTGGAAAAAGTTTAATGACTAGAGTATGGTTACAAGAAAAATACCGTAGGACGACCGCCAGGTGGCGTAACTGAGTACTAAATAATAAAATGCGCAATTTTGTATAAATAACTCATTTTACTCTTTTGTAATTAGTTACGCAATCTAGCGGTCGTCTTACGATTCTCTAAATAATTTTCTTGTTTTTCTTGTGATAACTTCAGTCATTAAATATTTTTCCAAAAGCTGTCCTATTAACGGTTCTTCAGATATGGACGCAAGCTGTTTTTATTAGGACACCCCGTGCAATATAATATTTAAAAAGAACCTAATTATGTCATAAATTCAACCGTTTGTCAAAAATACACGTGTTTAAATAAATAAATTTACATAATATTCAATATTAAAGAAATTGCCTATAGACTTTACTTTCATATATTCAAAACCTCAGTTTAGTACTCTTACGAGGGGAAACACCCAACTCTTGGTGTTGCTAATTCCACTCTGAAACGGTGGTTGTCACCTCTAAGGAGCCAGGTGTCTGAGTGTTTTTGGTTATGAAAAACCGTCTATAAGCACCTTCTTTGATATTAAATATAATGTAAAATTTCCTATTTTTACACGTGTCTTTCTGTCAAATTGTTGATTTTAGGACACAATTAGGTTGTTCGAAAATTATGTTGTACCTGGTGTTCCAATAAGAATGGATTTCGGCCATATTTGGGGAATCGTTTGAAGTACAGCTTCTGGAAAAAGTTTAATGACTAGAGTGTGGTTACAAGAAAAATACCGTAGGACGACCGCTAGATGGCGTAACTGATTACGAAATAACATAAAGCGCAATTTTGTATAAATGACGCATTTTACTATTTGATATTTAGTTACGCAATCTAGCGGTCGTCTTACGATTCTCTAAATAATTTCCGTGTTTTTCTTGTTATCACTTCAGTTATTAAGTATTTTTCCAAAAGCTGACCTATTAACGGTTCTTCAGATATGGACGCAAGCCGTTCTTATTAGGACACCCCGTGCAACATAATATTTGAAATGAACCTAATTATGTCATAAATTCAACCGTTTAACAAAAATACAAGTGTTTAAAAAAACATTTTTACATAATATTCAATATTAAAGAAATTGCCTCTAGACTTTACTTTCATATATTCAAAACCTCAGTTTAGTACTCTTACGAGGGGAAACACCCAACTCTTGGTGTTGCTAATTCCACTCTGAAACGGTGGTTGTCACCTCTAAGGAGCCAGGTGTCTGAGTATTTTTGGTTATGAAAAACCGTCTATAAGCAATTTATTTGATATTGAATAAAATGTAAAATTTCCTATTTTTACACGTGTCTTTCTGTCAAATTGTTGGATTTTAGGACATAATTAGGTTGTTCGAAAATTATGTTGTACCTGGTGGTCGGTCAAATAAGAATGGATTTCTGCCATATCTAGGGAATCGTTTGAAGAACAGCTTCTGGAAAAAGTTTAATGACTAGAGTATGGTTACAAGAAAAATACCGTAGGACGACCGCCAGGTGGCGTAACTGAGTACTAAATAATAAAATGCGCAATTTTGTCTAAATAACTCATTTTACTCTTTGGTATTTAGTTACGCAATCTAGCGGTCGTCTTACGATTCTCTAAATAATTTTCTTGTTTTTCTTGTGATAACTTCAGTCATTAAATATTTTTCCAAAAGCTGTCCTATTAACGGTTCTTCAGATATGGACGCAAGCTGTTCTTATTAGGACACCCCGTGCAACATAATATTTAAAATGAACCTAATTATGTCATAAATTCAACCGTTTAACAAAAATACAAGTGTTTAAAAAAACATTTTTACATAATATTCAATATTAAAGAAATTGCCTCTAGACTTTACTTTCATATATTCAAAACCTCAGTTTAGTACTCTTACGAGGGGAAACACCCAACTTTTGGTGTTGCTAATTCCACTCTGAAACGGTGGTTGTCACCTCTAAGGAGCCAGGTGTCTGAGTGTTTTTGGTTATGAAAAACCGTCTATAAGCACCTTCTTTGATATTAAATATAATGTAAAATTTCCTATTTTTACACGTGTCTTTCTGTCAAATTGTTGATTTTAGGACACAATTAGGTTGTTAGAAAATTATGTTGTACCTGGTGTTCCAATAAGAATGGATTTCGGCCATATCTGGGGAATCGTTTGAAGTACAGCTTCTGGAAAAAGTTTAATGACTAGAGTGTGGTTACAAGAAAAATACCGTAGGACGACCGCCAGATGGCGTAACTGAGTACTAAATAATAAAATGCGCAATTTTGTGTAAATAACGCATTTTACTCTTTGGTATTAGTTACGCAATCTAGCGGTCGTCTTACGATTCTCTAAATAATTTCCGTGTTTTTCTTGATGATCACTTCAGTCATTAAATATTTTTTCAAAAGCTGTCCTATTAACGGTTATGGATATGGACGCAAGCTGTTCTTATTAGGACACCCCGTGCAACATTATATTTGAAAAGAACCTAATTATGTCATAAATTCAACCGTTTATCAAAAATACACGTGTTTAAATAAATTTTTTTACATAATATTCAATATTAAAGAAATTGCCTATAGACTTTACTTTCATATATTAAAAACCTCAGTTTAGTACTCTTACGAGGGGAAACACCCAACTCTTGGTGTTGCTAATTCCATTCTGAAACGGTGGTTATCACCTGTAAGGAGCCAGGTGTCTGAGTGTTTTGATTATGAAAAACCGTTTATAAGCAATTGTTTTAATATTGAATATAATCTAAAATTTCCTATTTTTTTCACGTGCATTTCTGTCAAATTGTTGATTTTAGAACATAATTAGGTTGTTCGAAAATTATGTTGTACCTGGTGGTCGGTCAAATTAGAACGGATTTCGGCCATATCTGAGGAATCGTTTGAAGTACAGCTTCTGGAAAAAGTTTAATGACTAGAGTGTGGTTACAAGAAAAACATAAATATTATTTATAGAACCGTAGGACAACCGCCAGATGACGTAACTGAGTACTAAATAATAAAAAGCATAATTTTGTATAAATGACGCATTTTACTATTTGGTATTTAGTTACTCAATCTAGCGGTCGTCTTACGATTCTCTAAATAATTTCCGTGTTTTTCTTGTTATCACTTCGGTCATTAAATATTTTTCCAAAAGCTGTCCTATTAACTGTTCTTCAGGTATGGACGAAAGCTGTTCTTATTGGGCCACCCCGTGCAACATAATATTTGAGAAGAACCTAATTATTTGATAAATTCAACCGTTTGTCAAAAATACACGTGTTTATATAAAATATTAAAGAAATTGCTCATAGACTTTACTTTCATATATTCAAAACCTCACAGTTTAGTACTCTTACGAGTGGAAACACCCAACTCTTGGTGTTGCTAATTGCAAATGTCAAGGTACAAAAAATAATTAAAAAGAAAAAATGTTATTTAGATGGAAAATGGAAAGTTAGGAACAGGCACCACTAAATGATAATATTAAGAGCTCAAATTTTTAGAGGCTTCTTTTTTCACCTTCCTGAAAGTTTTTAGCCTGTTTTTTAGTTGAAAAAAAAAGTTGCTCAAAAATGACACCCTAATATATATTTTTTTAATTACTTTTCATTATTATATTACGAACTTTTAAGAATTTAGCAACCCTTTTGTGTTTAATTCAAAACATTACCGTAATAATTGATTGTAGTACTTAAAAAGAAGAGCATTGCATTTGGAAGCTGATCCAGGCCCTTCAAATAGAACTTCAAATAAGGAATCTATCCTAGAAAGCCCTAGCATAAAACGGCTTAGAAGACAACTTTTACAACAGATAGAAAAGAACAAAGAAAAAAAACAAGACAATTCAATTAAACAAAAATTTAAAAGATATAAAAAAAAGAGTTGTTCGCTAAAACTTCTTGTTATTGTACCAAATTAGTATTAGTTAAGGGTCAGAAATAAATTTATCTTCATTTATGTATAATTTTTCTTACTAGCTTAATTTAATAATATCTAGAGAGCACTGTTACCTTCTTTCTAGATTTCTATATGTTGTTAATTTATTTAATAAGTGATTAAGCTCAAATTGCTGATATGCGTGGATTCAAAAATTGACCAGGACAAATAAAATCAGAGTAGCTTGACCTGTTCGCGGGCCAAGATCTACTTTAAGATAAAATGAAAGATATTAAAATAAGACAACGACAAAAAAAAGTTGAGAGCCACCAAGTTTTTCAGTAACTTGGAAAACTTATCTGATTTTAAATGTCCCGTTTAATTGAGTCCGTCTCTGGTACTTAAAGTTATCTGTATGGGTTCTGGCAAATAAAAGAAAGTGAGAAAATTTAATACATTTAATAAAAAAAAGTGAAAGATTAAGTTTACATAAGTCTACAAATTAAATAGTTAGTGAATAGAGTTGAATGAATCAATGATTGTTTTAAATTTACTGATAGATACTTCGATAAATGGTGGTATTTTAGTACGTAGGTACGGTACTTCCCTTTTTTTTTAAAGCTAGAGGCAACTAGGAGCTTCCTGGAGGAGCTTGGAGCTTCTTAATACGTTTTCATAGAAGAGCCTGGAGCTTCTTAAAGGATCTTAGAGCTTCTTCTTAGAGGTACTACTTGGAGGTACTACTTAGAGGTACTACTTGGAAGTACTACTTAGAGGTACTACTTGGAACCATTACTTGGAGGAGTAGCCTCTTCTTGGAGACAGTACTTGAGTACTTGGAGGAGTAGCCTCTTCTTGGAGCCACTGACAGTTATCCCAACGTTCACACGATACACATAAATTAAAGATAATTACTAGAAACTCATTTTATTATATTTATTGGCACAGCTAGGCACTTTTGAATTGAAACACCAGAAAGGGAAAATTAATTCAACGTTTTAGGTCTTATATGAACTGGTTGTTAAAGGAACCGCTATGGGCTATGCGCTGGACATGAGCAGATCATGCGCGAACGATTCTTTGTAAAAATCGATAATGGTAAATGTTGTGCTACGAGGGGTTATGGAGAAGTTGTTGTTAAAAATTAATTTGAAATTAATTTAAAATTAATTTCACATAACAGCACACTACATCTTAAAGACGTCGTTCATGTCTTACTTTCGTCCAAACGTCCTGGTACGTAAAATGGACAGTTTTAAGACGCTCTGCTCAGGACATGCTTAAAACGTCTTTGTTGGGATGTTTTTAGGACGTTTTAAATATGTCTGTAATGTGGACGTTCAATTCTTTTCGCTATATTTGAATATGGCGCCACGACAGCGTTCTTGGTGCTGCCTGCAGCGCATGTAGATCGTCATTGTCATTGGCTGATTGGAGTCTCGCGCGCGCTTATCGAGTCGTGTTCATCCTCTAGCTGCCTTCTTCTCGGGTCGTATAATATTTTTAGAGTCAGTCTGTGGACATTGTCATTACTTTTATTTACAACCATATATGTAATGTTGTCATTACTAACGTTATTAAAGGTTGGGAAGTGTCACATTACACACCTCTACTTCCCGCCCTCATTTTATCTATTATTCTAGATGAATATTTTTTATATTTAAAAAAAAATAACACATTTTTTTGACAAATTTTATAATACCTATTTAATGGCAAACAATAAAAAACAATGAACTAAAATATAACAAATTACTTATTGATATTTATTATTCGCGAATTTAATATCCGGCTTTATCTGACATTTATTTATATTGGTGACAGTTGTTTACCTCGTAATCACAGTAACAATATATTTACCTACTTGATTATTCTGAGAAAACCGCGCGCTTGGTAATTTGTCGTTAAATGTAATATTTTAGGTATGTTCAGAACAAAACAGAGATTTATTAACTTTGATCGAAATATGATGGTTGTAAATAAAATAGTATACAAACCTCGGTAGGAAGTTTCATTCCTGTCTCGAGATCATTGTTATGATACACGGGCCGCAATATTTTTGGGTGATAACTAGAATTGTCACCTTTTTGAAATGTAAATAAGGGACAATGGGTGACGATAGGGATCCGATTTAAATATTTTCTAAAACAAAAAAAAGGTCCTCATGTTGTTTTAGTAAACATTTTCTAACAAAATGCCTCATGTTGTTTTAGTAAACATTTTCCAAAAATTCTCAAGAAAGGCCTCATGTTGTTTTAGTTATTTATCGCCTAATGTTTTCGCGCATTTCGCTCAAAATTTTAAAAACAAAAAGCAATAGTTTTAAAAAGCACCTTCCTAATAATAGTGTTTAGGGCTACACAAAAAAGCTTGGAGGGCCACACAAAAAAGTTTGGAGGGCCGCATGCGGCCCGCAGGTTGAGTATAGCTGCTTTACACCCTATAAAGAAATGAAATTGCGCGGGTCAATGGAAGAAATTATAAGTAGGTAATGACGGTGAGATAATTCTAACAAAGTGGGTTAACAATAAGCCTGTAATTATAGCTTCTAATTTTATGGGGCTTGGGGACAAAGATAATTGTCGCCGTTGGGATACGACCAAAAAGGAATATGTCATGATACTTTGACCAGAGTTATAAAAGAATATAACCTAAATATGGGAGGTGTTGATAAATTGGACTGTACGATTTCCATGTATCTAACGTTCATTAGGTCAAGAAAATGGACCTTACGTATGTTCACCCACGCTAAAGACCTGGCTTGTGCAAACGCGTGGTTTGAATACAGAAAAAATGCACCTGAAATGGACACTCCTTCCAAGGATAATTTAGATTTAGTACATTTTAGAGCCTACATGAAACTTTAATCTCAATAACTCCAACGTCCAGAAAAAGAGGACGCCCTTCCAGTGGAATACCCGAAAGTTCAGTTTCCAAGAAAAGAAAATATCGAGAAATTAGATTTGACAACACAGAAAGTTTTCCTGTACGCGAAAATAAAAAAATTGCATCCAGATGCAAATTGGCAGATTGTAAAGGAACATCGCATATTTGTAGTGAAAAATACATAGTAAAGTACATTTATGCTTAAATAAATCGAAAAACTGTTTGCTAGATTTCCATAAGCCCTAAGTTTTCTTAATATTTACTTCTTGTTGTATTTAAGAAATAAATATGCATTTTCACTTAAATTTTGCGTTTGCGATATGGAGGGGGTGATTTTTTTAGAGAGCGACTAAGGTTATTATAAGAAGCCAAAACGATTCAAAAATATAAAAAAAAAATTATACCAAAAAAAAAGTTACTTAAAGGGTTAAAATAAGCAGACTAGGAGTGGTGTACACAGTACTAGTGAGATGAAACTGAAAAGAATACGTCAGTGTGTAAAAATTGAATTTTTTGTATTAAAAGTTAGACAGAGCGCTCTCGGATTACAAAGCCATCATCAAAGCTGTCGTCTAAAATACACTCCACATAGATCAATGACAAGATATATTAAGTTGTGTATTAAAACAAATAAAATAATAGTGGGGGTTGGTAAAGGCACCGAACCCATGGTAAACTCTCTATAATTAAACATCATCTGTACCGATATGCAACAGGTGACAAGCTTTTTTATATGTAAAATTATTGTTATACCTTATAATGTATCTTGTCATTGATCCCATGTGGAGGATTTTTTGACGACAGCTTTGATTATAGCTTTGTAAGTCGAAAGTGGTCAGCCTAATATTTAATAAAATAAATTTCAATATTTACACACTGACGTATTCATTCGACTTGCATCTCACTTCACTTAAAGACCAATTTTCGTTAGATTTTGCTATGGCCTCTGATTTTATTCTTTTGTAGTAAATGTAGATTTATGTGTTCAAATGTTGATTTTATATTATAGAAAATAAACGTTTTTTGTAGTTTTATATTCCCAGATTTTGTATTACGGCAGCAGTTAGTTTTAACCAATCACTTGCGAGTCGGGACTCACGTGAGATTATCTATTGGCGTTTGTATGACAGATCTTTCGCACCGAGAAAGGGCGAGGTAATCATCTTCGGTTGAATCGAGAAATGCTAGAAACGAAGTTAGAAGTAAAATAATGGTAAAGAGCAAAAAATGGTAAAACGAACAAATTGCTTGAACAAAAATGTTGATTTGAACAACACATATTATAATCAAAAATATTCTATGCATACGATCATTCTGTTCTGATCAGTTGCATTTAATTATCTTTTAAGGCAGGTTAAATAAACACACAATAATTTAAAAAATATTTTATTTTTACATTCGAATGTAAATAAATCTGGAAACATAATATATCTAAACTAATAAAGTATTTATCTAAATATATTATTTACAATATTTGAAATACATATTAATGACAGTTTACATTGCTGTTAAATTTATAAAAGAAATTTACGTAATTTAATTTTTGGTTTAAACTTTGAACAATTTTCAATATCTGACTGTGACTAAGAACAGTCGGGATAATTATTTAAATATAATCCTAAAAAATTATTGACACGTTATAAAGATAGGTACATATTATGATATAATTATTTCTTCAGAAAATTGCTTTTTATGTTGAAACCACAATCATTTCATTTCTTATAAAATTTGAGATCAGAATTAAGTACTACAACCAACACACTTAAAAAATAAAATAAATACCTATGTATTAGTGTGTAAAGTTATCAAATAAGAGAAATCGATTATACATAATTCTATTTTTACATACATGATTTGCTTTATAAAAAATGTAAAGTTATCAAATAAGAGAAATCGATTATACATAATTCTATTTTTACATACATGATTTGCTTTATAAAAAATATATTTACTGGTCTAGGAATAATGGGGCAATAAAAAACAACCCGTCTACATGTCATTGAAACAATAACATGCTTTCCACCACTATATTGCTTTAAGGAGACGGAAAGATTAGGTGTTTACATATTAGAAAACACTTGAGAAAACAACATTGACCAGCTCACATAAATATCACAAGGTTAGTAACAGGGAACTTTCTAAACATGAGAACAGAAGATTATATAATGAAGCGATACTCCTTTAACACTCCATTCGAGGTCCTGATATTGAGCAGAGAGAAAGGTAGGGAACCCTATCCAGCCGGTATGACTGGGGCTGGAATACTATTCAAATATGGAGTGGACCAACGTATTGCAATATTTCAAGCGAGAGTTTATGTAATTTTGTAATGTGCCAGAAGAACAAACAATAGAAGAGCTACCGAAAATCAGCAGATCCATATCCAATCAGTAAGTGATGGTGTCAAACAGATCCGAAGAATTGAGGACATGTGGCATGCCAAAATAAGATAAAACTAATTTGGATGTCCGATCACCGGGTCGACAGCAACAAAAAGGCCGATGGACTTGCAAAAAGTTTATAAAAAAACATAGCAATTACTGGTAAAATGTCTCAAAATAAGACCATGTTCAAAAAGACGAGGAGATCTATCTAAGAATAGGAACCATTTCGCTACCTTCATTCCAATACCACGTATGAGGAAATGTAACGTTTAGAGCGAGATGAAAAAACTACGTGCTATTAGATCATCTTTTTCTCATACCTATGAAATTATAATCAATCGATAGAGAAAATAGGCGTGTATAATGATTATATATTGTGCCAATTATGTCACAAGAAACCAGAAACAGTCAAACATACAGTACTTATTTTTTCTCTTCTGGTATGATGTTATAGTTAAGAGATAAAATTTGTATCAATGCGTCCGTTACATATCTGCGTTGCATAGCTAGAAAGTTGGAGAAGTCGGTGAATACGAGAAGGAACAGATCCCTGTTGCCGATTTCCCTGGTCCACTACATTCAATTCCAGGCAGGAAAATAAATTAGATCTGTATACAATTTTTGTTGCAATTGACAAACCATATAGTATACACTAAGAGAACTGTGCAAAATGCTTTTGGAAACCAAGTCAGACGAGCTCAGGAAAAAATCATTTTTTTCGCATCAACTCCAACAATTTGTCACAACAGTATTGTAAATCAGTGAAATTTTATTCAATTAATATGGCTTTCTGTTGAATACTTTTTTAATTAATGGGTAGTATATTTTTCCCAAGTTATAGGGAACGTACCTGATTACTGTGTAGAAACAGAGAATTAGATTTATAACCAAATAAATAAAAATATCAGTAATTTTAACCCAATCGTGGTAGCGAAAGTAGCTGTTATACAATTATTGGATTCATGTATCCAATCGAAAAGTAAATTTACCTTCAAATAAAAAAGAACGATCATTTTCTTAGTGATAGTCTTATATTTTATCATAACTATTACCATTTTGTTGCCAGTTATCTAAACTATATGGAAAGGCAACAAAGCATTAGATGAAAGAAGGAATTAGAAAATGATAAAAAGGAACAATAAGATATTAGACATTATTAGTAACAAATAAACAACATTTTATTAACGAACATAATGAAAATAAGCATAACTAGAAATATTTCTATAAATGAGGTCTTAGTTCTTCACTTCCACTTGAAATCTTTTCCTAATAATCGTATTTTATTATTTTGGAAAACACTATATCCCATTAATTTTTCTTAACAGAATTTACAATACCAAAGAATAACATACAACACTACATTAAAAAACAAACCTTTTTTTTTTTTCTAGATTAAACAAAATGTTTTAGGTCTGTAAATACTATCGAAACTTGAAAATACAAAATATCAATTGTGAATTCAAATTTTCAGGCCGGCACTACCGCTTTCTACGTGACCTAACGGATATTATTGCTAAATAATGTGCCCTTCGAAACAAAGTGGGTTGCCAATCTATTTATACCACTAAAGTTTTGCGTAGGATTTAAACCTCTGATCTCTCTCTGCAGCAATAACATTGATTATCCAATTTTATTGATCTGGAATGATGTAGTATTTGTTGGACGGAGTTAAATATGTAGACTAGCATCGAGGTAATTATGAAATAATAAATTGCAAAATCCATTATTGAAAAACATAATATAAATTTGTTACTATAGTTTTATAATACAATGTATATACATTTTTTATTTACAAATATATAATTTTTAAAGAACTGTTTGAAGCAGCTTTTTTTTTGCACAACTGGTAGAAGATTAGCAATATGAGCTTTGAAAACCAGAATGAACAACAATAGACCATTGGGAAAAACAAGAAAAGGATGGGAAGTTCCAGGACGCCGCTCTCACCACCAATTTTTATTTCCTTTTAAGACCTACTTATTTTCTGGTGGTTAATATTGATCTTATTGCTGGAGTAACAAAGCGAAAATAACCAAATAGCAAATATTAATTTTCACATACATTTTGAAAAGGATTTGAGGTGGACGGTTTTTGTAGAAATGGTTCGTTATATGAAAACCTAGAATTAGAGACTTGTGGAATCTAGTCAATTTAAATAGTTTGCAAAATATAAATTGTATTCATTAAAGTAATTGAAAAGTAAAATTCAAACAACGGCAATGTGTGTAAAAAAAGAATTGCTGTTAAATCTAGATAATAGGCTCATTATTTTAATTTATGATAAATAAAAAACAATAAGATTCTCACAAATAATCGATTTTAAACGCATGAAATCCTATTTTTCTTGTAGCCATCATAAGATTTCATTAAAAATATTCTTCTTAAAATATACACTGCACCGCAAATTGAACGCTTAAACTTTTCTTTTCTAATGTAAGTTTTATTAATAATTTTAAAAAGACGCACACAGCTGATAAATGTTCATCCGCGCTATCTACAGGGAAGTTGGCAGCGCGAGTATGCAAACAAGTCGCTCGCGCTGCCATTGCTCATGCTACTACCACACGCTCCCTTTAGTGGCGGTATTATAAAAGTTAAAGTCAAAGGACTGACAATAAGAGCGGTAAGCGACAGTTTACATGCAGCCCGCTGTCCTGTTGCACAAAGAGAAACTTATTTGTTTGTTGTTTAGTTAATTATTAGCGCCAAAAACATTTTAACCATGATTGAGTGGAGCAAAGAGCTAAAGTTGTCAGAAATGTATGCAACTGAGAGATTATTATGGAATCTTTCACATAATTATCACAAAAAAACACAAAGTACACGATGCGTGGAAAAGGTTAAGTGAAAACCTTTTTCACCTTCTCGACGTCATCTTTTTTTTTTTCATCACATTTCTTTTTAAAACAATATAATTTTGAAATTTCTACGCCCTCCAATATTGCTAGAGAATAATGGGTAGGCGCAATAGCTGCATGTAAACAATCACTTGCTTCAAAGGCTACCGTGGAATTATTCTGGGCAGGACAGTCATGTAGGCAGCGCGAGTAGCAGTGACAATGGCTGCATGTAAAGCCGGTATACGACATTTTTAAAGCAATTTAATTACGCTATCTTGAAAAACATGCATATTTTCATAACGTTGGAAAAATAATTTTTTTGATAAAATTCTTGAATCATATCCCTCTTTATTTTGCTTTGAAAGCTTGCATAATGAGTTAGGCAAATTTTATTAAAGACTCTTTTCAGGACGCAAGTTTTATGGTATGAAAGTTTACTGTAAAAAATTTGTAATCATTCCGCATGCTCACAGGAGAACACATTTCTCTCAAGATTTTTATGAGAAATGTCATATGTCAGTGAGAACTTACTGACTGTTTCTCTAGGTTTATTTTAAGAGAATTCAAACTATCCTAAGCATTTTAATTCGCACTAGCTTTTAAAATACTGTTTTACGTTGACATATATTTTTTTATGAAACTCTTTAAAAATAGCCGGCCTGGTATGTTTGATGAAAGTTTCACGCCATAAATTAAATAGAACCTGTTCTATTTTTATGTAATTTCCGCGTCTGTTTTATAGTTATTATAGGGATACCAACCCGAAAAAAATGTACTAAAGTATATCCAGTACTCTCAGTAAAAATGTTATCTTTTTTATGGCGTTTTGCATTGACATTGGCAGTACGCACCGAGTATATTTGTGACCTTGTTTATCGATATGGAAAAGAAGAAAGTGAGAATACATTCAGAACGCACTAAGCATTCCAATGGAAAACGCCCTTAAGCCTTGGTTTCTTTGAACACTTCGTCGCGGTGAGCGGACAGTCCGTCAACCGTCGCTTTTTGACGATTTTATCCAACCAGAGTATTTAAATGGGAATAGTTTTCTTGAATCCGCTTAGCTGAGCAGGACGGCGTCATGCCGCTGATTTGTCGCGAAGAGTCGGTTGATATCTGTTGAGTTTGATATCAGCGAAATCGTCGGCGTGTACGGAGACTATATTGTTTTTAATTTTAAAACAATAAGTGACAAATTCACACATACAGATGACATCATGACTTTATTTTTAGGTTTCTTGGAAATTATGGCCTTAATAAAACTCAACACGAATTCAAAAAGATCTGTAGAAAGTCTAAAATACTCCCTAAATTTGGTTTCATTTCCAAAAAGCCTCCGCTGCACAGTGATATTAAAGGCACCTTCTGTATCGCGACACAAAAACAACTCATCCACTGGCTTATTGGAAACTTTGTCGGTTGCAATTGCCAGTTCCTCTTGTTCTTCCTCTTCCAACAATAATAACAACGCAAACAATTTATTTGCATCCATTTTAGTACCTTTCGTTTACATTCATAATACATAAACAGCACGTACAGACATAGAGAAAGTATCATTTTCTATATTTTTTAACAAACCACCTCGGGCGAAAATTGCTGTCCTCAGCGGTCGACGGACTGTCCGCTCACCGCGACGGAGTGTTCAAAGAAACCAAGGCTTTAGACAAGGTTTGTTGCAACAACGATCTTGGAACCATACATAAACCAATCCACGACCCATTGTTGACAAGCTGTCGACAACTAGTAATTGAGGATTGAGACTCAACTCGGAACTCTGTTAAGGTGAAACACATTTTTAATAAATTCAACAGACTCACTATTACAATAATAAACCACAAAATAAAAAAAAATGATAATGAACAAAAATTATAAAGGCTAGACTCGATTGACAAATACAAAATAAAGCTGTCAGAAATGATTTTATTAATACTTGGTGGTGTTTATATTTTTATTTTTGGACTATAGATAAGCTACAAAACAACTAGGAAAAATCATGTAATGATTTCCATAAAATTTCGAATGAATTACCCACTGAAATATTTTGAAATTTTAGCATGCCTGGAGCGAGCTGTAGTGTTGCTGTTTGTAGACATAATTTTTACGAACAAAAATCATCAGAGGAATGAGACTGAACCTAAACTGAAATTAAAGGCTAATGGTAAGATTTAAGAGTATTATTCTGCAATTACTAACCACTATTTTTAATTAAATGTAGCTTTATCCACCCTACATTTAAACCCAGATGAGATGGGTTCCTACAAGCATTTAACACAACCAAGAGCACTTTTGTAACATTGAAATCGCCAACAAAGGATACTTAAGAGTATTTCTGAGGTAAAGAGAGCACCTTTCACTCAAATATCTTATCGTGAATGCTTTAGATTTGTAACTCATTTTTACTAAAAACTTTCTGTAACACCATTTTTTCAATAATGTATGTTCTTTTGGTAAAGCCCATTTATTTTGCGTTTAAATGTAGGATGGACAAAGCTGCAATTAATTAAAAATAGTGGTTGATAATTGCAGAATAATACTCTTAAATCTTATCATTAGCCTTTAATTTCAGTTTAGGCTCAGTCCCTTTTTTCTAACGATTTTTTTGTGTACAGCTCGCTCCAGACATGCTAAAATTTCAAAGTGTGGTCCGAGTTCGGCTCAGGGGTCGTACCCCAGAGAGCTGGGGAGGATTCGAATCACATATCATTCGAATCCTTTTTGAGGATCCGAAAGCGGTATTCGAATACTTAAGAAAAAAATGATCCGTGATCCGGATTCGCCGATGAAATCCTAAAGGATTCGTATTCGAATCATCAATATTAGTCTCGGATCCTTTTAGAGACCAAACTGCGCTGGCACGAACGGTCGACTCAAGCTTTGACTTGTCGCGAAGTGTAAACTGAAACAGACTGAGACTGAAGACCGATTGTGAATATTTATTTAGAAGATAAACGTATTTTTATGCACGTTATAGTCCCTAATAGGCACATAGTTGATAGTAAACAATATTAGATTCGAAAGCATACTTAATACCATGGTATGACACTGACAGTGATTCGTATTCGGGATCCGATAAAATGGATTCGAATCACTTGATTCGAATTCTTTTTTTTTTTGTAAATAGGACATAGGATCCGTGATTCGAATAACATTTCGTGATTCGAATTTATTTTTTGAGGATTCGTCCCAGCTCTGCCGTATCCTAACCCAAAATGTTTAAAATAAACCAAACACACAATAATATTTCTCTTTATAATTCAAATAAAGAGTAATTAATTTGAAATGTTATGGAAATCATAACATGATTTTTACTTGCCGTTTTGTAGCTTACCTTTTAAAAAATCAAACTACTGATATTATAAAAACTCCAACAAATAGTTCAAAAATAAAAATATAAATACCACTAAATAACAATAAAATATTAGATTTTTTTAACAAACTAATGTACGAACCGAAGTAGAATATTTTCCGTCAACTCACTTTTTAATTCCGTGACGTCACTCCGTCCTTAGCAACCGGGATGAGGCCACCGTTTCAGTCTACGAACCGTGGGCTTTGCGCATATCTTGACAATTCGCTCCTATTCAGACCCAGGAAACGATTTTACAGTACATAAAGTGGTTCGTGATTAGTTTTAGTTGTGTTGGAACACTCTTACAGTTTTGGGTCTGAAGTTTATTGGAACACGAATCCTATACTTCGCAGAATCCCGATAGTAGGTAAACTGATTTGGTTTATGTTGGAACAAACCATTAACGAAAGCATGACTAGCACATACTTTGATTTTCTTTTACTATACGGAGAATGGTCGCACTGCGCACCTTTCTGAGTGCCTTTTAAAAGGAGATAGAAAACTCCGCCATTTTGATCCCTTATTACGTGTTGCTTACATCTTGGCACAATATTTTTAATAGGTGCGTTTTAATCATCCGCTTCTGCTTCGGAATTGTCGGTTTTCTTGTTTTAATCTGACAGGTTAAAACGACTAAACCGACAATTACGGAAGCAGAAGCGGATGATTAAAACGCACCTGATATTTTGCTTGCTGCTGTCAGTGTCAGTAAATATTATTTTTGGAGTCACAGTTTATTGCTAAAGAATCAGTTAGCTCACTCGGACCAGTTGAAAGTTCCAAAATAACACCACTCCAGGGATACAAATTCAGGATACGCAGAAGATTGCTGTTTTATTATAGGCGGTTGTCATATATTGTATTATCCGAGTTGCGCAGTGTATAAACTGGAACATTGAGATCAAAAGTGCCGACGCAGAGTGAGCGATTCTTTAGCTATAAACTGTGGCATAGGAATCAAAATGGCCGCGTCCTATGTTGGGTGTGTCGGACCTCTCTCTTGCACCGTATAGTAATCAAAGTATGTGATGACTAGACAAAAAATCCTTACAGAACGGTACGTCGTAATTAACTTATGTTGTAGTGGATTTTATTTGTTGCACTAGGTGTAAGTATTTTGCACTAATCGCATTTGATTTGTTCAGTGTAGTAGCTTCAAATATTTGAGTGTAGCATATACTTTTGACAAGTATGACAGTTCGAATACAGTGCGAGTGTGACACTAGTGCAACAAACAAAATCCAATCTTAGCCAAATTTGTCATTATCTGTCATTAGCTCAATAATGATTAGTTTTCTGTTTTCAATTAAAAAATATACGCTGTTGCTAGGTACACGCTAAAGTGTACACAAATCAAAAAATTATATACACGCGAAACGTCATATTGCTGTGGTGGGAGGTGTTTGTGTGAATGCATCTTGTTTGTTTTCATTTACGCCGTGACTAGCAATAGTATTTTATAAACCTTAGAAGCAAATTTCACATACATGAACAAATAATAATATTAATAATGCCGTGACAACAAGAAAACGAAGCAACTTCTCGTAGGGTGGCGGCTTCGCCGCCACCAGAAAATTTCAATCCATACCTGGCTACGCTGACCGGCATAAACAACAACGGCCTGGACACAGCTCACCTACTCTGTCAAGACGTTTCGCGTGTATATAACTTTTTGAATTGGGTACAAGTTAGCGTGTACCTAGACACTGTGAAAAATATATCAATATAATTAAAAGGTTCCAAAAATCATATTTTGAATGTGTTATATTATTTTGAAGCCTCTAAAATTAGACATTCCAAACAAAATGGTTATCTGTACATTGATATAGCAACCCTGTGGGGCTGGTGGATTTAACAGGATCAATAATATAGATAGTTATATAGATTGATCATTAATGTTTTTCAAAATAAACATGAGCCTTGAAGTAAAAATACAGGTAATTATTTTTTTACTACATACAAGGGACAAAAATTGGTTTTAAAACTATATAATCACTGACCCTGTCAAAGCCACCCGGCTCCCAGGGTTGTCATATCAATGCCCACATGCAGCAGTTTGACAGGATGTTGGAATGCCTGATAACTGCAAATCCCAAGAAAAATCTCCCATTGGGGTAGCTGCAGAAGAATTTCAGAAATAATGTTGTACGGTATGAAATCCTCCTCTTCGTTATCGATGAATATAAAAACGGCAGTCGAAGAGAACTAAAGATAACAAGTTAAAAATAACAACCCTTATGTTAAATGACCTTCGTAGAAATGTTTACAAAATTTATAACCGAAAACAACAAATATTTGACTTACAGGTGAGGAAAACCCCATTCCCATCATCGAAACGCACTGCGATTTGTAATATGTATGTCGTAACAAGAGAAATTAAACTAGTATCGATAAAGTCGGCCGCGAACACCTTTTATAATACTGTAATCTAATGTCCTGTTGACATATAGCACTGGACGTAGTTTGTGTTATAAGAGGGTCGGACTTTCTCCCGAGTTATAATCGGGACTGGAGGTATGGTAATCGCCTTTTATTTTTGAACTAACCTAATTTAACTTAATCTGAGCGGGCTGAGCCATCGATAAAACCGGGTGCCATTACAGGTTGCTTCGCAACCTCTGTCTACTTTTTTTTAAACATTTTTCGGCTTCGCTCTGATTTCTCGGCATGCTGCACGGCAGAGACACATACGGTCGGGAGTCATTGCGGGTTGTTTCGCAACCCGTGACCTTTTTTTCAAATATACTCTGGCTTCACTCTAATTTCTTGGCTGCCCTATTCGACCTGAAGCCCTTGCGGGTTACTTTGCAATCCGTGAACTTTTTTCAAGCATACTTTGGCTACACCCTGATTTCTCAGCTATGTTGTATGGCCACTTAAGCCCTGGAGTAGCCATTGCGGGTTGCATTGCAACCTGTGGGCTTTTTCAAACTTACTTCGATTTCGCCTCGGTTTCTCAGTTACCCTGTACAGCCAATTTTTATTAACCGGGTCTATTTCCAGTTATACAGGGTAGCTGTTAAAGATGGAACCAAACCTATAGTGCTTAAACGGTTCAACACACAAAACCCAAAATTTTAGAATTTTAACTAAATATATTTGCGCATATTTTAACTCAAAAATTATTTTTTTTATGATAACAAAATTTTAAGCATGGCCGCCATCTTGATTTTTTTAAATAGCAACATAGGTCATGTGATATACCACTTGAAAGGGTTTAACACCCTGATTACAAAAATGTATCACACATGCGGTGTAAACACAAAAGAAATGATATTATTAATAGGGGGCATAGGAGGCTGTGCATTTGACACAAGACGTCAAATATTATAATAATAACATTTATTGTTGATTATGTTGCAAGAGACAGGTGTCGAATAGTAAAATAATTTGTTAAATTGAATCATTTCAAAGTAATTAGTAATAATGAATCAATTGACCAAAAATGAAAGAATTGAAATACTCATGATGGTTGAGTATGGAGAAAGAAAACGCACGCACGAAGAGGTAGCCAATTTCTGTTTAGACCCCATGTGTGATACATTTTTATAATCAGGGTGTTAAACCCTTTCAAATGATATATCACATGACCTATGTTGCTATTTAAAAAAAATCAAGATGGCGGCCATGCTTAAAATTTTGTAATTATAAAAAAAATAATTTTTGGGCTAAAATATGCGCAAATGTATTTAGTTGAAATTCTGAAATGTTGGGTTTTGTATGTTGAACCGTTTAAGCACTATAGGTTTGGTTCCATCTTTAACAGCTACCCTGTATAAGTTTTCTTATTATATTTAGCATCTCCGCATTTATAGAAATGTCAATTGTCATATTGTCAATAAATATATAATTGGGCATTCCAACGACCTACTAAACAATAGCTGACGGAGGGCAGGACTGGTATATTTAAGGGGGGGTTGTGACATAGTCTCCCATCATGGACGCTATTTTTATTCGAGATAGTAGTCGACAAGACTGCCTATTTAAGAAAAATGTATAAGCAATTTTGTAAAAATGACATTCTCATGGTGTTCCGACACAAAATGGGTAGTTTTTTAAGAATAAAATATTTAAATTTAATCCATTATTCATGATTTCACGCGTTGTAGACGGTAAACGAAAAAATGTCAGAAGGTCGAAAAGAAAAATGATCGAATCGAATTGATCGAAATTATAAATAGTCGAGAGTACAAATGATCGAAAATATAATTGGTCGAAATTAAAAATGGTCGAATGTTCAAATGATGGAAAATAGAATTAGTCGAACGAAAAAAAGATCGATAAGTACAAAAAAAATCATTTAGACGCAGAAACATTAAACATAAAATAAGAAAAAATTAAAAAAACTAAGTAATTTACCTAACCTGTGCGGCCTGGAGCTTAAAAAATAGTAATTAATTAAAAATAGGTTGGGATGATTGCGTTCCTAAAGATGTATTAAATATGTGGAGAGACTTTGAAAGTCAACTCAAGTTTCTAAATGAATTAAAAATTCCCAGACAAGTCACAATTCCAAATTATAAAACTATTGAATTGCACGGATTTAGCGACGCTTCTGAAAAGGCTAGTGGTGCCTGTGTGTATGTTAAGTCGATAGATAATGATGGTAATATTTTCGTTAAACTTCTTTGTGCTAAATCTCGTGTAGCTCCTTTAAAAACGGTTTCATTGCCGCGACTCGAACTTTGTGGTGCTCTTTTACTCTCTCGTATAATGCAAAGGGTAAGAGAAGCATTTATAGATCTAAATGTACAGACTTGTTATTATACTGACTCAACGATTGTATTAGCGTGGTTGGCTGAAGAACCAAATGTTTGGAAAACGTTTGTGGCAAACCGCGTTAGCGAAATTCAAAAAAGTACAAATGTGCAGAATTGGAAGCATATTAGTTCTTCCCAAAATCCTGCTGATATTGTATCGCGAGGCACAAGTCCGCTACTGTTAGGGGAATCTAATATGTGGTGGAACGGACCTTCATTTCTTATTGAACCCAATTTAATTGACAACCCGGTAATTAAGACTCGTGATGTTCCCGATAGAAAAAAAAATAAAACAAATAAGTTTAGTCGCGCAAGAGTCTGAAAAAAATGATTTCATGTTGCGTTATTCATCGCTTCGTAAGCTTCATCGAATAACTGCATGGTGTAAGCGGTTTTGCAATAATTCCCGTAAAATAAAGGAAAATCGCACTATTGGAAATCTTGATGTTAATGAACTTCAGGAATCGTTTTTAACTTTACTTCGTTTAGTTCAGAGTCAGGTATTTTTTAAGGAAATCGAAGCAATTAATAAGGGAAACCGAATTTCCAACAAGAGTAAATTAAAATCTTTGGATCCGTTTATGGACAACGATAAAATATTAAGAGTAGGGGGCAGGTTAAGCAAGTCTCAGTTGGAGTTTGATCGTAAATTTCCAATTGTACTACCCTATCGACATTATTTTACTTATCTTGTAATCAAACACGAACACTATAGGCAGTTACATGCAGGTCCCCAGGCTATTTTAGCAGCGGTCAGGCAACGGTTTTGGCCAATTAACGGTCGTAGGGCTATACGCAGTGCGCTCGCGAAATGTGTTTTATGCTTTCGAGCTAATCCTGTGTCTTTAAGCCAAAAAATGGGCGATTTACCAAGAGATAGAACAGTAGGTTTTAGGCCATTCTATGTATCTGGCACCGATTTTGCTGGTCCATTTTTGTTAAAGGAAGGTAAACCTCGTAGTAAAGTAGTGCTAAAGGCATATATGTGTATTTTTGTTTGTTTCAGCACAAAAGCGGTGCATATAGAGTTAGTTAGTAATTTAACAAGTGAAGCATTTTTGAATGCACTTAAAAGATTTGTAGCCCGTAGGGGATTGGTTAAAAAACTATATTCTGATAACGGTTCTAATTATATTGGAGCCTATAATGTATTAAATGATAAGTCTCGGTTTATTAAGGGGATCAACACAGATACTAAGTTTATAAGTTTTTGTAATGATAATGATATTGAATGGTCATTTATACCTCCAAGGTCTCCTCATCAAGGAGGAATTTGGGAAGGTGTAATCAAAAGTGCTAAGTATCATGTAACGCGTATTGTTGGTAATACACTTCTTACTTTTGAAGAAATGTCTACGATTTTTACTCAAATTGAATCTATCCTGAATTCACGTCCCCTCACTGAGATTTCCTCGAACCCAAATGATTTTTTCCCATTAACCCCTGGCCATTTCCTTATTGGTGCACCACTTACTTCAATCCCCGAGTTGAACGTGCAAGAAGTTCCTGATAATCGTCTTTCAAGATATGAGCTGCTTCAAAAGCTTCAACAGCATTTCTGGACCAGGTGGTCTCGAGAATATCTTTCCAATTTGCAAAGTCGTTCAAAATGGAATCAAGTACATCATAATGTAAAAATCGGAACTTTAGTGATCCTGAAGGAAGAAAATCTAGCTCCGCTCCAGTGGCGCATGGGCCGCATCACTGAATTACATCCTGGGAAGGATGGTATTGTGAGGGTAGTTACCTTACGTACTTCGACTGGAACATTTAAACGTGCTGTGCAAAAGTTGTGTGTCTTGCCAATTGAGCAATAAGTGTTGACTCTGCGAATTTTCTTATTCTAAGGTTTCAGTTTTTTTTTATTTTATTTGTTGATTTAAACTAATTATGTATATGCTAGTTTTAACTGTTCACTTTAAGTTTGTTACTTAATTTTGAAGGCTACTCCTTCAAGGCCGGCGGCTATGTTTAATGTTAATACGCCTCTCGGCTCAGTAGCCATTTCCAATTTTAAATATTGCCGCTATTTCCCGGCGAATGCGCGAATAAAAATTGTTACCAGCGGTGATCTGAGAGAACAAAAAAGTCTCTCTCTAGCGAAACACGTTTTGTATGCAAAGGCAATTGTAAATTGTTTTTTGATGTATTTAAAGCAAATAAAGTGTTATGAAACAAAAATGGAAGAATAATTATTACCAGTAAAAAGTTGATACAGTCCACAGAGCCAAGAATAAACGAGTTACGCTTGGAAAATAATGAAAACTTTCGTTTTGATTTTGAGATGCAACACGCAACTTTAACACAATATAGATTGCAATTTGAGTGCTTTTTCGCAAATTTACTTTTTAATATAAACACTATCACACACTATAAGAAATAAACAACTTGTATGCTCATAAATAAGAAAAAATTTGAATTGGTACAAATTAAACAGCGAATATGACGCCAATGATGAACTGACAAAAAAATGATAATTGAACTGCTGAAGATTAAAGAAAAAAATAATAGGTTTGTTCCAACAGCTCCTTTCTGATGTTACTCTGACTCCTGCATGGATGCATTCCTCAACTAATCACTGCGCATGTCAGTCCATTTATTCGTCCGTTGTTTAATCAGTGACCTGTACTTGTTGGAATGCAAAATGCAATGGAATTGGACAAACCAAACACATGTTTGGTGAATTTGTATTTTAAACATTATTTAAAATACAACAAAATACATTTATTTAGCTGTCTCGAACGCTCTATGTGAGTGTATAATTTTGAAACATTAATATGTTTATTTTTATTAAATATAGGTACGCATTTTACATAAAAAAAACCGTACACAAGATAAAAACAAAAATTATTCATTTCAATTGAAAAACAGAAACCCAAGCTACTCCAAGCTAACGTAAAATCACAACAATTACAAAAAAATAGCACAAACGAGAAGAGACGTTCAAATGCGCATGTGCTGATTAATTGTACAAGCGATGAAGCTCTGATCGTATTGACAATCCGCCGACTCATTCATGTACAAATCAGAAAATACGTTAGAACGTTTTACTGACAGTACATCGGATTATCCGCGGCTTTGTAGGAACGGACTATTTTCAATGCGCATGCGTCTAACGTCCTTCTGATGATCAGATTCGCTGTTGGAACAAACCTAATATAATTAAATCGGTATAAAAAGCCTTAAATAAATATAGATAGAGTATAATTACATAATGGTAGACACAAATTTGGATACTTAAAAAAAGTCTTTCCACTGCTAAAAGGTGGAAAAGGCTATTGAAAAACAGGATTTTAAACGCGGACATAATTAAAATTAGACATATCACCAAATCGTTCACTCACTTCGTAAACATAACAAATGATTACAGTCAAATATTACCGGCCTGGTAAGGAGTTGACTGATTTAACCTTCAAGATGACGAACATCTACAGGATGCAGACCCATCGAACACCTGCCTGGATCTAACGATTGTCGGTAGATCCGACGAAGAAATTACTTTCTTTGTTTAATTGAGAATGAAGACGTAAACTGTATAGTGTAAATAAAGATTTTATAATAAGTAAGTGTAACACTGACGTAGCGGAATTCCGCTACTTTTGGCACCACTCGAAAAAAGGTTAGCTTGAAACGCGGATTGGTAAAATATTATGTGGTTATGTATTGAGTTTGTACTAATACGAAGATGATTTCTGAATTTATAAAGGCGGACTCCAACAGCGCGTGGATCGGCTAATCACGAGCCCAGCCCGCCAAACTCCGCGCAATGGAAATGGGATGGCGCGTCATTTCTGGCGCGGCTTGGTCTTTCCGCGTGTTGTCAGTAAATTTGAGGCGAGTCAAATGAAGTCTAGGATTGCCAAGTTTTGTAGATCTCGAGCCGGAACTCATACGTCGTGGGATCAAATTCACTTGCTCGCAAAACCACGTACCATGGGAATCCGCCTTAGATAAAAAGCTGATGGAAAAATGCTGCACCCTAATAAAAGATGTTTCCAAACATGAGATATTTTTAATGATGGTTCAGGTCAAAAGGTCCAACAAAATGTTTGAAATTTTGGCCATGTACATAAACAAAATTGTAAACTACAACTATTTTATTGAAAAAAATCTAACTTTGTTATTTAAGTTATTTCACATAAAAATAGTTGGCTCCAGATACCCAACCCTAACCGAGCCTGCAGAGCCGAACTCATATCTATTTTTTTTGTAAACTTTACCATTTTAAGTCTTTTTGTTTCCTTATCACTTCTGTAAGCATTTGTATTGTAATTATTCATACTTTTTTGTAAAAATCAACTAAAACGGTTCAAAAGTCAAAGATTCTAAAAAGTAAAGTTAGGAACATTGATTTAACATTTTAACCTTTCAGTAGAAGTTAATATTTCATAATTAACTTTAATTTGGAACCTTATCTACCATTGTGAAACACTTATTTCCACATAACCCACTATGTAACTTGAGATTGTGAAACTGGATTCAATAAAATAAGGTTAAATTTCTTTCAGCAGGTTGCAAGAACGTTCATCAGGATTTATAAGCCTGATAAATTTCTACAGATATTTGGATTGTAATTTGAAGTTTATGTCATTTAGCAGATTATATTCTCAAGATTTGTTCAAATGCCCACAAAAAATTCCAACGATCCCTATCTAAAGTAGGCTTTTGCACATTCAAATCTAACTGGACGGTTAATGTTTTCCGTAATTTGACATTATTGACACTCTAGAGCTCCAAAGTTATAACCTGTATACCTGAGATGTCTCGACAAAGTAGCACGTTCTGCTCTTAATATATAAATAGATATAATGATCGTTCTTGCAACTACGTTTTTTTTTGTCTTTAGGTTTCAAGAATGCACCCGTTTTACAAGAGCATACAAAAAAGTAACTCCTCAAAATTTGCAAACATGTAAAAATATTGATGTCAGCGGGATTTTTAAAAATGTTGAGACAGCTTGCGAATTTGCGTAGTCAAAAACTGAGAGAGAACTTTTTTCTTTGACTATGCATTGTGATTTACCGACTTGAAAGATGAAAGTACTGATCACCCAAGCCATTTGGATATTTTTTTTTAATAGATTTATGCGTTAATGTTGCGGTGCAGTCTATTTATAATATATTTTTAATTTTCATAATATTAAAATGTAAAATGAACGTTTCTTAAAGTGTCTAGATCTATTAAGAAATATTCCTATCGTCAAAACTATTGGAAACATAACAAAAGAACAGTACCTATATTTGGATATGTTTAAGTCTGAATGAATTGCACCAAAAATCACAATTATTGTCCATATTGTTCTATAGGGCAATTGTCTGATATATTCATGTCTACTTTCCGTTTTACAGCGAAACCCATAGATCCTAGTGTTTCTCCCACGTCCATGGCTCCATTTGCATTTTTTAGTTGTACTTTCAGGGGAGGATACGAAGACCTTGAAATTAATGGAATATTAAAATAAAATATATCATTTGGTTGTAGCATACAAACTTACATTGTAATGGCAGTAAAATTGTGAAAATACAAGTTTTTATGAAAAAACGCGCTAGCTTCAGTCTTTGAACACTTTTCATTCATTTCATAATTGTGGATGTAACATTCAACAGCCTAAAATAAATCAAAAATATAAATAATGATACATTTTTTACTGATAAACAACTTTTGTGGCAAATCAAGTTAAATGATAACAGTATACTGTTTAACGAGCAAGGAATGTTACTCATTTCCTACGAGTATGATATATACAGCATGAGCTACAGGCGAATGCTGTAAAATTTAAAAGACAGCACTCACTCTTATAGATAATTATTGTTTGATTTTTCAAGATACATACAGCGAGCATCATAAGTCTTACCCCCCTAACTAACTCGTTACTGGAGTCTTGTTAGAAAAATCGTCGAGACACGTCGATTTTTGATTTCTACAATGTACATTTTTGTATGAATAGTTTACCCTTAATTTCATCCCTTACTGGAGGGGAGCAACCCTTTCGAAAAATTTAAATGACATGGGGTGGTGAGTGATAGCTCATTTGAAAGGGGGTTTTATTCTCTATTCAACCGTGCAAAAAATTTTGAAATTTGCTTCATTACGTGTTGATTTATTAATGTTTAAAAATAACAAAACATCACAATTATTAGGAAAGCAACTAAACTAACAGTGACCTTATCTAATGGCAAAAAGTCTTACTTCACGTCTGAATCAAAACCGATATCATGCAGGGCCGAATTTTAATTCTAAGGATGAGTGCGCTACGTTAATTTCCGTTATTCTGAAACAATAATTAGTCGAGAATTAATGTAGCAAATTTCAAATTTTTTTGGACGGTTGAATAGAGAATAAAACCCCCTTTCAAATGTGCTATCACTCACCACCTTATGCCATTTAAATTTTTCGAAAGGGTTGCTCCCCTCAAGTAAGGGATGAAATTAAGGGTAAACTATTCATACAAAAATGTACATTGTAGAAATCAAAAATCGACGTGTCTCGTCGATTTTCCTAACAAGACTCCAGTAACGAGTTAGATAGGGGGGGGGGGTAAGACTTATGATGCGCACTGTATATATTTTAAATAAATAGAGAATTACTATTTTGTGTTATCAGATAAGAGTCTGATATGGAAGAGGATACTTTGTGTTATCATAATTATCAAATAATTTTGTAATCAACAATATTTGGCACTGAATACATTGAAGTATAACTCTTGCAAAATTACATTAAAAAGAGTGGATAATATCGGTGATCTCCGGTCAATGTAATGGGGCCTTTTCGAGAACCAGATTTTCACAAATGGAGTGGTCAGTCTATTTTAATAGCTATTTATGAAACCAGTTGCGAAATACTTCATTTTCTAATTTTGACTAGATTATTTATAAAATCGTGTTTTGGTAAAAAATTACTGACATCTAGGCAAACAATATTACTACTTTATTGTATTGTTAGAATATGATTAACTTCATTATTTTATTGACAAATAGAAAATAATATTAATTTATTCTCAACGACTTGTAATGTGTTTATATTGTTTGTTGGTATCTGTATCTGTAACGTGTGGAGGGTGAGTTATCCCCACGGAACTTAGGCCTCATTAGGCCCATTTTGCATCCTCCTGAGATGATAGGCACTCCCTAGCTCGTGAGCCAGCCTACAGATTTAATGCAGTTGACATCGTCGCCAAGAGGTGCTTCTCTTATATCGGCCGGTATTAGCCGATACTCGCCGAATACAAATCTTCTAATAAATAAGAGCGTCGAGCAATCGTAAAGGATATGCTCGATGGTCTCATCTTCTTGTTCGCACCCAACAATACTTGAAACAATAATTAACAATGATTGAAATAATGATTAAAAAAATATGATTGATTAAAATAATAATTGAAATAATGATTGACAAGTACAATTCATAAAGTTGGATAAGGTCATACCAAATACATCAATATCATTATTGAAACTGGCAAGATTATTATATTATGTTTCACACATGTGGTAGATTAGAGATTTTAACATAAGATTGGTATTTCCTTGGCTAAGATAAAATAATGTTTTTAATCTAGTGTTTGTTCTTGTTCGGAATACGCAAGCATATTTTATTTAATATTTCCGAGCAATTAATTCTCTTATTTAACAACTTATATAAAAATATTAACATTAAATAAAATCTGTCCGACAGCGATGGTACATTAAGGGCCTTTCGCACCGCTTCAGAATAAATTTCCCCTTAGTAAAGGTAAACTTATTATTTGAGTATTACTTATCGTAGTTTAATTCGCACCAGCCGATTAAAAAGCAACAATTAACAATGAATTTTATTTTGAATGAAAGTTTTGGTTGTCACATGCACAGAAGAGAGAACAGCTCTCTTCAATGTCACAGGGCTATTTAAAAAAATTAGATGAACTAAGAAGTAAAAAAATAGATCACGAGATACAGCCATAATGAGAGTAAAATCAGTATTAATTCAATAAGTTAATATAAAAAAAAATTATCGAAATCATACCAACGTTGGAAGATGAGAATGAGGTATACATTAAAATTAACCAATACTACCAAGAGTTTAATGCTAATTTTACGAAAACTATTCGCAGAAAGAAACACTCTTTTAAAAACGGTTATATTTATTTGTCTATTAAAATATTTGAGTTTGAAACGTACATATTTATTTTAAGGATACTATAAACTTGTTTCAATTTCAACAAGGATATTGAGAAGTTTCTTCGGCCAACCTAAATCGAAGTGTAAAAGTAATCGTTTCTCGTATATTTTATATTCTTAGTACTATCCAATATTAATGAAATCAAGTATTTTTAAAGCACTGTCATCTTCCAGTATTTCCATTTTGTGTCTTGTAATTATTTAAAAAGGCGTATTAATACTTATAATACAACTAATTTGTATAACTAGTGCTAATAAATTAATGACACAATGACAATCAAAATATTTCAAAATTATAAAAATAAACATTTTAAGGTTAAGTAATAGTTTAAGCTAAAAAATTACTGGGCTTAGTAAAGTGATTCTTAACGCCTTGATAAGTAGAACTTTAATAAAGGTTCTAACGGTTATGCCTTCTTAATATGCTAAGTAAAAGCGGTGCGCGAATGGACCTATATATACTCAATAAATGCGAGTTACTATATCCTTAGGGATCACTCTTTAACATAAGATATTTTTCGAATTTTCGTTGTATTTTTTCGAGTTGTTGGAATTGTTGTTGCATAAAAAGGATTATAAATTATCGAACAATGTTCTAGGTTTGATCTGACGTAGCTGTAATATAATAGTTTGACAGTATCGATATTTTCAAAATTTTTACAAGAACGATAAATAAAACCTAGCATTTTTGCCGCCCCAGCAGCTACATCAGCGATATGTGAGTTGTATGAAAGTTTTGAGTCAAAATTGACCCCTATATCTTTGAAATCAGTTAGACGGTTGGTACTAATATTTTGTATTTTATAATCAAACAATATTGGAGTATTTTTAAGAATAAATGTAACGATATTACATTTACTTATGTTTAGAGGCAGCCTATTGTTATTACACCAATGATTAAGTACATCAATGTCGGATTGCAGTTGATAACAGTCATCAATTGAGTTAACTACAATATAATATTTAAGTCATCAGTAAAGAGAAGGGATTTACTAGATATATTGCGTAATATCGTTAATAAAGAGAGAAGATAAAAGTGGTGCAAGGTTGCTTCCCGGAGGAGCCCCACTGGTTGATTTAAAAGACTACGATTTGTATCCATTAATTTCTACATTCTGATATATATCGCTGAGATATGAGGATACAAGTGTAACTAAGTTATGATCGAATCCAATATTTTTAAGTTTATGTACTAACAATGTATGGTCGAGTCTATCAAATGCCTTTGAAAAGTCTGTGTAAATCGTATCTACCTGTTTGTGGTTGTCAAAAGACTCTAACGCAAATTGTGTACAACATGTTAAGTTGGTAGCAGTGCTTCTGGTTGCAAAAAATCCGTGTTGTGAAGGGTTTATTAAACTTTTTACCTGTGGAATAATAGTACATAATATGAAAAAGGCACAGGAAAGTTAGATGATGATAGAATAAAATATTTAATATTAGAAAACTTCGAACTGATACGAATGTCGACGAGCGCACCTGGAACTAATAAATTCGCCAATTTGCTGCCAGTAAATATTTTCAACACTCAAAATATTTTCAACACTCTGCCTTTGATTTTGCCCACTAAGGTGAAAGTCATCCTTATTAGGACTTTTTAGGACTCTTCAGAAATAAATGAAAATTCTCGACTCCAGTCTCTAATGAAGTGATTAGGACACACATTTCGATCGAACTCAATTACGGCGGGTAGAGCATGAGTAGATGCGATAGCGGTATCGCTATCTATACTTAGTAAGCAGAATCAAAAAACATCTAGTGGATATCCACGATGGTTTGCGTTCGCGCCTAGACTTTGATATATTTAGTGGATGTTCATGGGATATTGAATACACCTTAAAAAATTAATTTTAAATATCTGAACGGTACTATTAGCCACAATGGCGAGCACAATGGCGTAATTTTTTAATAATTTGCTATATAATTACTATTATTTATGGACATTTGCATGTCTATAAATTACATTTCATGGATATAAAATAGATATCTACCATGGACTGGACATTCAGTGGATATTGTTCAGTAGATATCCAAAGGATTTGGTGTGCTGTCTGGGAAGAGACACATTCGTTTTTAAAAAAAATACAAAAATTTAAATTTCAACGTCCTGTGTATCAAAAACTAGATAGAATTGAGTTATGCCCATGGCAACATATCAAAAATTCAGGAAATTTCACCGAAATTTCTCCATACGGCTGCCTGGTCATTTTTCATAAATATATTTTCCAATATCTAAACAAAATACATAAACGCACGCACTTCTACCACTTTTTAAACCAAGTTTCATCATGTTTAACAGTTTAAGGAAATAAACATAATATGCATAAACCACAAAAAATTCAAAACTCGTCAACGGGAAAAATAAAAAAATAAAAAAAAAACGCAGAAATACGGTTTAATAAATTTGGCATCGATCGAGAGGAATCCAAAACAATGCACGGACAATTATCGCAAAGTCGAGTTATACTTCAGCATATACAGGTAAGAAAGTGTTATGTTGTATTATGATCGTAGAAAACATAATTTGAAAGGATCAAAATAGTTTTGGGGATAACTCTCAGTCACCACAATATCATACCCATATTTAATCTTATAATTACACCGGAGATATAACCGGACATATAGCTATTTATTGATAAAATATATTTGTGACGCCAACATCGATATCACAGTCGCAAAGCATTTCGTTCAGAACAAACTAGCTGGACAAAAGTCATTATTAAACTTCAGAGAAATTATTATATAAATTAACAAACAACATAGTTTTGAATGTGGTTAATTTGTTACACCATATTGAACTAACACAGTGGATAAACAGAATCCTATAATAAAAAAAGGAAAGTGTATTATTTTATTTCTTATTTTACTTTTCTTGCACATACCACAAAACGTTGATTTGAACTACTATACCTAATATATAATAAGTGATGAATTTGGAAGATAAAGGTGAGTACTTTTTATTTTTTATAAGAAGTAGTACCTAACATTGCACACTAATTTAGAAAAATACCGAAATCTTAAACTTTCAAATTTTTGGTGATTATTTGTCTAAAAGTTCTATGCCCCCGGTCTAAAATTTTACAGGAGAGCTAAGAATATATCAAAGCGTTGCATGGAGGATATTCATAAATTTTTGCCGTTGAAGTAATTGATGACTAATACAACTTAAGAGGATTTTATTGTAGAAATTTCTCGTGGAAATTTGTTTTAAGGCATTTACTCTGTACTGCATCTTATAAACCATTTTTAAAATATATCATTGTTCTAAGGAAAAACAAAATATAGTGCTATACGTTTTTTTTTTATTATAATTTACATGATTAACCGTCCCATGTCTACTAGGAAGAAAGGGAGTAGTCAATGTCAAAATATCAATTTAGACAAAAATGTTGGTTACTTTGTTTTAACGTAGAGCAGCCGCAGCTTGGACTCTATAGTTTCTAAATATAAGAGTTCCTGTCAGCAAAATTTGGTACAATTAAAAAAAAATGTAGATTAAGTCGGCACCATATGGGAAACTTTTTGTTAGTTTTATGGAAAAAAGTTATAATGTCAAGCCCTGTTTCCATATTTGGTACAAAATACTTGATAGCCAACTTAACCTTAACTAGGTTTTGGAATTTATTAAAAATTATTACATCTAATTTAGTGAAATTACATTTAATTTAGTTAAATTTGATATACCTAACCAATGATTCAAAATTTTTTGGGTTCAGTTGCAATAAAATAGGTTGAATTATTTTAGCTTTTTTAAATCATGTAAATAACTTTGTAATCAAAACGAGAATGAAATACGCATGACAACAGTGGTTATTTTACCCTCCTGTATCCCTTAGAATATGTCTTATTTACGACAGCACGATATTTGTTTGTAGTTACATTGATTGAAAACTTTTATAATTATACTTTAGATTAAAAGGCAATAGAAACCAAAACACTTACTTGAAATGGAAGTTTTAAGAAATGTGGCTTAATTTTTCTTAATTCTTTAATTGCAACTTTAGCATATTCACCAAAATCTACAACAAACACCTGAAACGAAATATATATATTATTGATTTTTTTATTCTGCGAAAAACTTACATGTGCTACATCTTGTTTAGCATGGTCGCCCATTGTAATCTCTCTTACAATGCCTCTTGACCATTTTTTCCAATGCTTAAAAATCACTATTTCACCTATAGAGGGTGCCACTTTGAATGGTTCATACGTTTTTACAATTTTTCCAGAATTCATTTCTTCGAGTAGGAAATAAAATTCTTGATCCATTTTGTACTCTATAAAATAAAAAACAGAAAAGTCAGCTTCAAGAAAGTGAATTATTTATTTAATTTGAAAATACATTAAAGGAGGAACATTTCCCAAGTAGTGTACAAAGCTTAAACTAAAGCAAAATTAAGAATTAAATAGAAATACATTAAAAATATAAAACAATTAGGCACAAAACCAATCGCATCCATATTTGAGAGTTTTTTTAAAGGCTGGTAAGCTTATATAGAAAATGCCGAAGTCAAGGTAAAACTTATTAAAGTTTAGGCCAGGCATAGGCAACCTTTGCATAGCCGAGGGCGTAAATTCTGGACTTAATTAGGTCGCGAGCCGTAGGTAAGAAATAAGTAGGTAGTAGTGAATAAAAAAGCGACACAAAAATTTACATTTATTTATTAATTATAATAGCATAATGATTATGCTCTATCAAACATCCCAGATAGCACAGGACGTCCTAAGGACGTCCAATACATGTCCATTTAACGTCTGTACGTCCGGGACCTATTATGGACGTTTTAAGTATGTCCAGTTTAGTAAATCTTCGGGACGTCAAGAAATAGATATCCGCAAAACGTCAATTGTACGTGCTTTACTATATTTCCATGGATTCACATTCGCATTGTATTATTATTTGGTTATATTATACAAAAAACATATATAATGAGATAATATAAATAATTATTAAAGATGGTATTGTCTCAATATCCAATTGAACGAAGGCCAAATATACAAAAACGAAGAAGATCTTTTGCAAGAAAGTGACATTGTTGACAAGTGACTTTTTATTTTTATTTATTTAGTTAGATTTAGATATGATTCAGATTCAAGCACTAAAGTGAAATATTCCCAGGGCTCAGGTTTTATTAAAAAAAAGTGTTCAATGTTCATGATTCGATGGTATATACATATTATACGAGTAAAAGTTCTATCATTCCGCCATTTGTACAATTTTTATATCTGAGAAAGGTGGAAGTTTTCCAAAGCAAAAAGGTTAGTGAATTTATAATGTCTAGCAAGGCAAACTGAAACAAACAGATTGGATTTTAATTTTGATATGCCTTTTATTTTGAATAAGCTATTAAATTATTTTCAGATTCAGTTGAGAAGGCAAATATGATCAAATCAAGATATAAACAAACTGCTGTCAATCCAGGCATGGTTGAAAAGAGCAAAGTAGAGGAGTTTTCCAGTGAATACTACAAAGCTAAAAGGTTAGTGAATATATAATGTCTGCAGGGCAAACTTAAACCAACAGATTGGATTTTCATATTGATCTGCCTTTCATTTTAAATAAGGGATTAAATTATTTTCAGGTTTAACTGAGAAGGCAAATATGACCAAATCAAAAAAAAAATAACTGCTGTCAATCCAGGCATGGTTGAAAAGAACAAAGTAGAGGAGTTTTCCAGTGAATACTACAAAACTAGAAGGTTAGTGAATTCATAATGTCTAGCAGGGCAAACTTAAACAAACAGATTGAATTTTCATATTGATCTGAATTTTGAATAAGTGATTAAATTATTTTCAGGTTCAACTGGGTAGACAAATATGGCCAAATCAAAAAGAAAAAAAAACAACTGCTGTCAATCCAGGCATGATTGAAAAGAGCAAAGTAGAGGAGAGATGGGATGAATTTGACGAAAAAGTTTTAATAATTTCACTATTTATAGGTTATTTGCTTCCAAATAAATTTTTTTGAAATTATTCATTATTTTCACTAATTTTCTTACATCCTATTATTCCCCATTTGAGCTTTTGAAAATGTCCATGGAATGTCCTTAAATGGACGTTCTTAAGACATCCTGATTATTAACAATGGACGTTCCAAATACGTCCGTAAGACGTCCACGGCCATGAAATGGACGTTTTAAAGATGTCCTGAATGTCCAAGCAGGACGTTTTTAGAACGTCCATAAGACGTATTTGTGCTATCTGGGATATAAAATGCCAATGAATAAAAAAAAAGAAAATCAAATGAAAATTAATGAGAGACTTGAGTTTGAAGCTGAGAAACAAGATGATCAATATTGGGGTCAATATCACTAGTACATAGGCGCAATGTTTTCTAAATCAACATCTATAAGCCGAGTACAATGCTTATTTTTATCAATTTTCATTATTAGAAAAGCTGCTCACATTTATACGTGTTTCCAAATGTGCAAATTATTTTTCGTATGAAAACTCTCATATGTGGATACTTTTCTTTGGAAAGGTATGTTCTGAAAAATTCAATTAGTTCCACATCATCAAATTTGGACTTCAAATATGAGTCTTCTTGAAGCTCGATCAACTCCATTAAAATTGGAAAATCGATCAGTAAATTGCTCGGAGAGCAGTTTCATTTCTTCAGCATAATGATCGTATTCAATGTTTTCGTGACTAGATGTTAAATATTCAGCTATTATTTTTTAAGGCCATAAAATCTTTTTAGCATTTTACCTTTGCTTAGCCACCTTATTTTGCAATAATGTCACATCATCGTGTTCTGAAGAAAGTTAATCCAAAAACCTTTAAACTGGCGATGGTTAAGACCGTGGGATCTAATGAAATTAATGGTATTTACTACCACATCCATAACATTCTTCAATCGAATGGACTTGAAGCACATGTTTTGTTGGTGAATAATGTAATGCAAAATTATTAAATCACATTCTTGCACATTCATAGTGGTTGCTCTTTCCTTCAGAATTTCAATAAACCCTTTTTGGGCACACTGCAAACCATATTGCTCAAAAGTACTTTGCATCTTGGCAAAAATATTGCTCAAAAGTGCTTTGCATCTCGGCAAAAATATTGTTACGCAGTACCCTGCAACTATTATAGAATAGTCCAGAAATGTCTGGAAATATCATTACCCGTCAAGAATATTCTAGACGACAGTTCGAGAAGGGTCAAGCAAGCTATATAAGGATGATCCTGACGTCAGTTTTCAGTTTTATGATAGACGTTATATGTTAATGTTATCAGTTGAATCGAGTTATTGTAAAAGTTGAATTGAAATAAATTGAGATACCAAAAACCTGCGTAACATTGGTGACAGCGGTGGGATACAAAGTAGAAGTTCATGGTAAATACTAGATCCATTGAGAACGAAGCAGGCATGGATACTTCAGGCCCACCAGCATGGTTTTTAAAGATGGAAGAGGAGAAGGAAAAGTGTAGGAAGGAAGAAGACGAGGAAAAGGAAAGGCGTAGGAAGAAAGAAGAGGAGGATGACGAAGACGGAATCACCCTTGAAAGTCTATAAAAGACTCAAAAGAAAGACAATGACGAAGGTTAAAAATGGAGTCAGACCTACATGGCAGGAGATATCCAAATATAGTGGAACCATTAAAGGGTACTGAACTCAGTGGGATTCCCTGTATTTTCACGATGGCCTATTGTACCGGAAGTGGGAAAGCCCCGATGGAGTACTTGTAGTCCGCCAAGTGACACTGCCGAAATCACAGATGAAAAGTGTGTTGGAGGAGCTTCATAGCAGCCGTTCAGGAGGACACTTTGGTACTAAAAGGACACTTGCACGAGTTCGGGAAAGATTTTATTGAGTCAATTGCCGACGGGATGTAGAAGATTGGTGCAAGGAATGTGACCTTTGTAATGGCATAAAAGGGCCCAAAATAAGAAGTCTAGGTAAAATATCACGGTACCTTTCCGGAGAGCCTTTCGAACGAATCGCCATAGATATCCTCGGACCACTTCCCTTAACAGAAAAGGGAAACAAATACTTAATGGTTGTTATGGACTATTTTTCAAAATGGCCCGAAATAGTGCCTATTCCTAATCAGGAAGCGACGACAGTAGTAGAAGCCTTTATGACGAACGTCATTGCGAGACACGGAGTCCCCCTGGAATTACATTCTGACCAAGAACGAAATTTTGAATCCGAATTATGGCAAAAATTAATGAAACTGTTAGGTATCAGGAAAACCCGCACTACGCCTCTCCACCCACAGTCCGACTGAATGGTAGAAAGACATAACAGAACAATATGCCAGTATCTTTCAATGTTCGTCTCTGATAATCAAAAGGACTGGGACACTTTAATTCCTCTATTTCTGCTAGCCTACCGAAGTTCTGAACATGAAACGACCAGTTATACTCCATCCATGATGATTACTGGAAGGGAGATGAAACTTCCCCACGATCTTCTTTTTGGAAGGCAGCCTCCTGGTGAAGAAGAGGGCCGTACACCTCCCACGTACATACAGAACCTAAGAGAAAGATTAGAGAAGGTATACGAATTCGCTCGGCAACGTTTAAAAGTTAGTAGCGATTAAGCAAAAGCTAGAATCGACATGCATGCCACAGGGACACATTTAAAGAGAGACGATCCAGTATGGCTGTACAATCCCAAGCGCCGAAAAGGACTTTGTTAGAAATTGCAACGGAACTGGGAAGGCCCCTACACCGTCCTCAAGAAAATTAACGACCTGATCTACCGCATTCAGTTGTCAGCGAGCAGTAAACCCAAGATAGTTCACGTTGAAAAGTTAACGCCATATCGTGGTCCAGATCCTCCCCATTGGCTCCAACCAGGTCCCAGTAATCAAGTTATTCGGGGCGAATAACTAGAGAGGAGGGAGCAATGTTACGCAGCACCCTGCAAGAGCCTGCGGCTATTATAGGAAATGTACAGTTAGAAAACGAAGTGGAATGTTACTCATCGCCCTACAGTGTGCTGCGGTCGTCATAAGTAAAAGTACAAGTAAAAGAAGACAGAATAGTCCAGAAATGTCATTACCCATCAAGAATATTCTAGACGAGAGTTCGAGAAGCAAGCTATATAAGGATGATCCTGACGTCAGTTTTATGATAGATGTTATATGTTAATGTTATCAGTTGAATTGAGTTATTGTAAAAGTTGAATTGAAATAAATTGAGATACCAAAAACCTGCGTAACAATATCTTTTCCAGTAGTGGTCCCTTGTAGCGGCCGTAAAGCCAGTAATTCCTCTATCAATGCAACTTCTTCATCAATACCTCGTATAAAAATAGCTAACTGGGCTGTATCAAATAAATATGTACTCTCATCCAAAGCAATCGAAAATGCTTGAAAACCAGCTAATGTTTCAGTCAATGTTTTTTTGATATCACTAGCCATCATATCTATACGTCGAACAACAGTACGTCGCTCACATTCTCAAACTCTTTCTTCTTTTCTGGGCACAAAAGTTATGCAACGTCTACTAGACATTCATTAACAAACTGTCCCTCAGAAAATGACTTCGATTTTTTCGCTATTTTGGAACTAATTATAACAACACTGTATAGATTTGATCTTTGTGAATGGAAAATTTGTTGCTGTTTCCCTAAATCGGCAGAGTTTTTAAATTTTATCCTTTCTTAACTGGCCCATGTGAATTATATTGAGCAAAATACTTGCTGGAGTAATGCCGCTTCAGATTGTATTCTGTTAAATCAGAAATTGTTTCATTGCACAATAAACACATAGGTTTATCACTGTGCAAGATAAAAAAGTATTCATCATTCCATTTGTCTTGGAATTGACGACATTATGTGTTCACTTTCCACTTTTTTGAACCAGACATGTTTTTGCTTCAATATTTTCCGCGTCGTACTCTCGCTCGTACGTGAATATGCGATGCGAACTTTATCAGTTGTTAAGAAGTAATGAGGTGATTCGCGCTGAGCGATTTATGTACTACCCCCAATAAGCAAATAGAATACTCTCGATCGTACGGAAGCGCTTCAAGCGCATCGTGCGGCTTCTCGAATGTTTATCTGTTTGTTTTTTTCTAACGACTATTTCTGACACGATCTGTGGCGTTCCACAGCGTACGCTTAATAACATTATTTATCGATTTTAGTCATTATGAAGAATACAGTAACGTTCCACAGCGTACGCCTAATACAATTACAAATAAACTATGTGTGCTAACTCTATATTTTTTTGCGCATTATTTGAATTTTCTGAATCTCTCGTGGGTCGGATTGAAGCTGGTGGAGAGATCTGGGCCGGGAGTTGCCCACATATGTACTAAGGTATCCGCTATTCTATTAACATGGTCCAGCCATTTCAGTTTTTCACTTATTAATATTTAGAACAAACTTCTACTAATTTTTCTGAACCTCTTTTATATGTTTATAGGGTGAATTTTAAGTTGATACTTTTTTAACCGCCTATAGAAATAAACCACTTTTTCAAAAAAACTCAAAAATAAGATACAAAATAAAAAAATTAAATTCGGTCCTGGACTTATGGATCAAAAATTATGTTCAATGAGAAATATGTTTGTTTTACCAGTTTCGCCTTTTTTTTAGGTTTTTCTTATGTATGAATCATTCTCAACCGGTTAGTATAATTTAGTCATGTATGTGTTTTCAATAGCGTGTTTATATGTCAATTTTATTTTGTTTAATTATGGCGACTGTCTTCAAAGTGATACATTGGTGTTGTACAGTGAAAGGTTTACCTCGAAAGCCCACCAGTTCCAGAGAAGACATGAAGTGCGTTTGTGTTGAGGTGAATAGACAACACATTATTTAAGTTAGACAAGACCATATTGGATACATTTTGGAATAAATGAGTTTCTTATTTTTGAGTTTTTTTAAGTTATTTGAAAAAGTTGTTAATTTTAATTACTTCTTTACATAGTTAAAATAATTATTAGCAACTTAGGATTCATCCTGCATATGAATCTAGTTAAAAAAAAACATTTATTATGGCGGTTCAGTACACTTTGTGAATTATTTGGTTAAAATCGTATCTCTGGAATGTTATACTTACTTTGTGCATTGTAGGGTTTTGTAATTATTTGTGCGAAAAATCGACAAACGTCCTTGTAGCCAGTTATTAAGATCATTACAATAGATCCGGATGGAGGTAATATAAGTGGATACATCGCTTCAGAAAAAACGGCTTCTTGGTCTGTAGTAAAACCATCTAAAAACAATTCCTTATACACATATATACAGCATTTATTTCACTTCGCTGTAGCACGCAGTGGAATAGTGGTATCTTAAAATTTATTTCAATTTTAGTAAATTAAAAATTGAAAATCATTTTAAAAGCCATGTACATTAAGTTGTCTCCATCTTTATAAAAAGTAATATAAAGCAACTATTGCATGTATTTTTTACTCTCTTTGTCTCCATCATTTCTTTAAGTTTGTTTTAGGTGCCTTAGGGATTTTTTATGTTTTAATACAAATATTTTTTGTTCTGTGTTCTGATTTAAATGTATTATGTTGAAGGATCTTTAACAATTAGAATCAAGTAGAAATAAGAAAAACACAAAGTCTGTCAACCACAGGATCTTAGGTTTTTTTTCAGAATATGATAAAGCTGGCAAGTACTTTCGACCTTATAAGGCCATCTTCAGGTAAATTAAATGTTAGTGCACAATCATTATAAGAATCTATAGACTTTGATATAAAGGTTATAAAAAGGTGTAAAAATGTAAAAAATAAATAAAGATGTGGTCCAATAGGTATGGATTAGTGATAACTTTAAATTTGGTCTGCCTCTATCGTATAAAGGTGATAAAGAAATTTAAACATAATTTATTTAAACAAGGTGAAATTTCACAGGTAAGTTGATAACTCACTGTAAAAGGCATATATGTATTAATTTTAAAATTATAACTGCTCCGTCTATTCCAAGTAATAAAAGGGTATTTGTAGATATTATAATAAATGAAAATTGAATGGCATTAAAAGTAACAATTTGGTGCTTAAACAGAGGAGGGAAATTGGAAATCTTGATTCGACTTCTTGTTCCAATGGAAACGAAAGAGGAAGGGTGTTCAAGCCTTAATTCAATACTATTTGCGGGACTTAAAAGGTGAAGAATCAGAAGATATGGGAATTAATGTCTGGCACTATCACTGACTAGATATTATTTAGAGCTACGTTTCCTCAAAATTAATGTATCACTGTAAGTCAGAGACGATATGAAGCGGCAGGTACACAAAAGAGAGACAATCCAGAAATTCAACCTGGAACTAGAAAACGTTTTGTTTTTAACTCATAATTTTGTCTGTCTAGGCCAGGGATTCCCAAAGTGGTCGATACCGACCCCCTTGGGGTCGAAATCGGTTTCCCAGAGGTCGACATAAACTCAAAATCGACAACTATTAATTAACACAAGATCTTACTTAAAACTTTCAAGTCGATAAGCGTGCACAAGTTCGTACAAGATGAAAAGCTCAGCAAGTCAATAAGCGTAGACAACTATGCAAGATAATGAGTTCGAGTGTACAAGTCTTTCAGGAACGTTTTGACTTGCTCTGTATTTAATGGATATACGCGATTTAACACGAACGAAATCATGATCAAGTTTAAGTCCAAACATGCTCCTGATATTTTACTATATAACAAGCTTGGTACTTAACTTGAAAGTTTATTTGCGTTTTGAAATTCGTTGGAGCTTGAATGATAATACACTCATCTACTTATTTATTGCAAGAGAGTACAAAGTGATTACATTGTTAAATAAAGTGAATTGAAAAAGAATTTACATAGTACTTAGTTACCTACGCGCGTTGATAGCATAACCATACATTTCTGCAGTTTATGAAAAAGTACCAAGAAACTTTTTAATATTTTAGTTATTTAGTATTTTTACTTTCCTATCTGTATAGAGATAAGGAAAGCATAGGAATCATGATTTTTTTTTACCTCGGGTTTTCGACAGATTTTTACGTTTTGGGGTCCCCTGCATCCGTTTTGACTATTTTCGTGAGTGTGTGTGTATACTCGATAACTCATGAACGGATACAAAGAAAAACACCAAATTTTAAACTTAAGCTTTATGCCGGCCTCCAGTAAACTGATTAGATTTTGGACAGAGACGGAACATCTGGGGAAGTACTTTATGGGTTGTCATTTTTATATTTTATGGAATATATCTGTTATTTACGTTTGAAGAAGAAAATTCTTCAAATAAAAGTTACTTACAATATTATTACCTATAATTTTTGATCTGTACAAAATTTTCCTAAAATGGACCGTATTCGAGAAAGACAAAATATAAAAAAATATTTTTTTATAAAAATTGTTCAAATAAAAGTTGTTTATAATTTTTATCCTTTACATAATTTCTCTAAAATGGACCGAATTCGAGATATTTAGGAAAATGTGTAAATTTAGAATTTTGAAGAAAACTCAAAAACGGATAAACATTAAAACATTAAATTTTAAACTTAAGTTTTATTTCGGCCTGAGGTAAAATGAATAGATTTTGGACAAAGTCGGAACATCTGGGGGGTACTTTATAGGAGGTCGTTTTTTATATTTGATGGAATATATGTTATTTATGTTTGGAGAAGAAAATTGATTAAATAAAAGTTACTTTTAATATTATTGTCTATAATTTTTGCTCAATGCCAAATTTTACTGAAATGGTCCGCATTCGAGAAATTTAACAAAAAGTGCAAATTTCTGATTTTTAAGAAAATTGTTAAACTAAAAGTTGTTTGCAATATGGATCTCTATAATTTTTTGTTTTTTACATTTTTTAAAATGGACCGTAATGGAAAAATTGGAGGAAAAGTGCTAAATTTTAATTTTTCAGTAATTTCGTAATATAATATTCGTAATGTATATATTTAGTTTATCCTCTAAACATTTATAGAGGTGCTGCAATAGGTTGTACAAAATAACCGGAAAAAGCTTATAATAACTAGATAGGAAAGTCATGTGTTGGACACATCAGATTTTTTGAAATTACTTGAAAATTATAAATGTTTAGCTTTCTTTGTTTTCGTTTTTTTAAGCCGATTGGTACCTAATATAAATTTTCTATACTACAGTGACTATATCCAAGTTTATCAATGAGTAGGTTCGTGAGCATACCTAAAAAACATACAGTGCCTAGTTGTGATAAAAATAAGATCGTGTGCAAATTTAATAGTTTTATTATTGTTTTTAAGTAGTTTCTTAATCATATTTTTTTTTTATTTGCAGATTCACTGCAAGTTTTATGATGACAGACACAAAAAATGCAGACAATACAGTTTGGACTACTTGAAGTTTGGATTTATTCCTTATCTATCAAATCAACACTTGCCGATGTATTTCATATGTGAAAAAGTATTCAGTAACTATACTATGAAGCCTTCAATATCGAGAGTACATGCTCACAAAAAAGTAAACCCTTGTCATTCTTTTAAGCACTTAAAAAAAAAGCTAGAGAAAATGCCATCCATAAGATCGATGTTTGCGTCATTAACTATGCAAGATTTTGATGGTTTACGAGCGTCCTATATCTTTAGTAATAGCGAAGTCGGGGAAACCCCACACAATTGGAGAACAGCTTATGTTAACAGCCATTGCGGAGGTCCTCAACAATGTATTTCACAAGCCCGCACATATTATAAAAATAATTCCTTTGAGCAATAACACCGTTCAGAGACGAATATACGAGACGTGGAAAACATTTTATGCAGTTTCTTACAGACCAGTCTATTACTCGACAATAAAGCTCTGTTGTTAAGATATGTTCCATGTATTAAAGATGAAAATATGTGCCAAGAACTGCTTTTTGCTACATATTTAGAAACTGATACCAGAAGAGAATCGATTTTTCAGGTCGCGGAACGTTTTTTTATCGACAAAGCTATTCCGTAGAAGAACATTGTTTCTGTTGCGACTGATGGTGCACCATCTATGGTTGATCGTTGTCGTGGTTTTATAGTTCACTTAAAGCAAAGAGTATAGTTAATACAAGAGATCGCACTCAAATGTCAATAGATCTGAAAGTATGTGACCTTGAAAATTTAAAATATTTTACGCGGATAAATGTATCTAATCTAATATAACCTAGCTTTCTGATCATTTCTCTTTTTTGGTGCAAACATTGATTTATAATCGAATTTTATTATAGATTTGTATTTCTTAAGGGGGAGGGGGGAGTAAGGTAAATTCGTGCAAAAAAGGAACATTTTTGTATTTTTTTTTTGACTACACAGTTAAAATCTGTTTATTTACACTAATGGTACATTAAAGTATAACATTCAAAGAATATTGTTCAAATTTTCATGTAAATATTAAAAAATACGAAAATGGCAGCAATTTTTTGGAAGCGTCTCGGAAAAAAGTAGAATTGCCGTGCCCCTCCTAACTCGGTGCTGGATCATCAGAAATAAAAAAATCAAAGTTCTTTAGTTAGATAATCGTTTTCCCCAGGTAATGCTGGGAGGGTTTTTCGAAATTTCAATTTTTCATTTTTTGAGAAAACTTTGAAGAAAAAAAAACGCGATTCTTGCGAAGAAAATAGGCTAATTTATTATAAAATAAAAAAAATATTACCAAAATTGAAAAAGTGCTCAAAATTTCAAAAGGATAGGTGCAGTAGTTTTGAAGTTATGAGGGAGTAGTGGGAAAACGCTTTCAAGTTTTAAAAGATAAAAAAATTTAAACAAAACGTTCATAAGTGAATTTTATCAGCTTATCTCACACTGAATCATCGATGCCAGGTCCATACAGGATGTTGCTATCATCCATGATGTCTAAGGCATATTTTTGCTCCTATCTATGACGAATCCTCATTCACGAGCGCTTGATCCACTGTTGATTTCCATGTCTTGCATGGGGGTTAGTAAAGCAAAAGAACCTGCCAGGCCAATGCTACACTAAATTATATACAGTACAGGTATGATATTTAAAAAAGTACTTAATAAACCACGTATTTATCATTAAACTTTAGTCGTAGATTTATGTTTAACTACAAAACTGTTTGCCTAATCATTTTTCTGCAAAACTATGATGAAAAATTTATTAAATGTGAATTTCTTTGAAGTTGCTTTTCTTTTAAGCATTCATTCCCTTTCTTAAACATCGACCTAATAACAATACAACCACTTGGATTAAAATATGACCTTAATTTCATTGACATGGTCATCGAAACTTCTATCAAACGTGTTCAGTATGTTTAATTAGCTCCGGACCCAACAAATATCTAACGTTAAAAGTGTGATCTCTTCTGGATACAAAATTGACAAAACACCAGACTAATATTAATTAAGTAGTATGATTAGGCTAAATTGACAAGAAAAATGTTGGGCAAAAACAAATACAAATCTTCTCATGCTTAATTCAGTTTTTTCATTAAAGGGCAGAAGATTGCCAAAAAATATCGCCAAAAAGTTATTCCCAATGTTCCTTGTTTTATGCCTTAAAAAAATATTGATTTGATTTAAAAACAATAATGTAACTCGAATTTATTAATAAAATTAAGTATCCAAATTTAATTACAAATTAAATTTAAAAATATCAAAATAATAAGAATGTTTTATATAAGTCAATGATCAAAAAAATTAAAAGAAAGTGAAAAATTAGTAAAGAAAAGGAATGAGAAAAAAGGTCGATAATATACAAAAATTTAATGAAAATATAAAAAATACATGAAATTATTTCAATTTATAAATTATCGATACTTAATGAACATTTCTATAGGCTCTAGATATAGGATTATTTTAAACTTTGATAAATATTTAACAAAAATTAAACAACTAATCCAAAAAAAAGAATGAGTCATTGAGTGCAAAACTGGTATAAGTTTGATATTTCGATTTTGGATAAGTACTATTATAAAAATAAATAAAACGCCATTTTGTGTATATGAAATACATGTGTCCTCAAGTAATAATATTTACTTCAAGATCGCACAACGTTTAATAGTTTGATTTTTTACTCACACCACTTGCACTCAGTGCTTCAATTATAAAGATTCGAGCAAATAAATAATATTCCACAATTATTATTATTATTATCATCATCATAATATATTACCTTTTGATAAAGGAACATGTTCAAGTTTGCAATTTTTTCCCTTAAAACAAGTACCATCACTTTTCGTAAATTTGCATATTCGTGCTTCATCTCTCGGATCATAACCTATGATTGCTTCATTAATATTATCTACTTCTAAGGTGTCAATATCACCTAGAAATTCCTCTAATTCCATGTTGTTTTCATCATCTAAAAGTGATTTACAAAACAATCTTATTATATTGCAATACAGGGTGATACTTTTTTTAATTTTGTGTAGAAGTCATTAAAATAAACAATTTTAAAAAACTCCCGCATTTTCCGACTAATTTGGATTTTTTAATTCTATACCTTTATGTCTTCCTTTATTGCTTGGCTAACGATATCACCAGACCTAAATCTTTGTTTTCTAAAGTAATTTGAAAAAGTTTATTAACTTAGGAATCATTCAGTCCTCAAAAAAAAGTTTATAACTATTAGAGAGCATTACGAAAAAAGTTAACTAATTATAACATCTAAACCTTCTTAAATTACACAATATTTTTATATTTTCAGGATTTTAAGATTATTTAGAGCAGAGCATAAATGTATATAATTTAAATACTTAGTACTCACAGTTTTCAAGAATTTGAACACCTAAGCCAATATTCATCAAGATCTCGCCCAAGGTACTTCCTTCCGGCCCTTCTTCATCAATAAATAAATCAACAGCTAAGGAGTTTCTGAAAAGAATCAAAAGAGTATAATTTTAACTATAAACGAGTTTCCTAAGTCAATTTAATAATGTTTATGGAAAGGAGCACTGGATTTCCGCAAAGAGTACTTAGGTATTTAAAAGTTTTCGAAAAACAGGAAAACCCATAGAAATAGTTTATTTACAGGGAATGCTAAGCGAACTGAATGTGGAATGTGGCACAATTGACATTTTCAATGATAACCAAGGAGCTAGTAAGTTAGCTTATAATCCAATATTTCACAAGCGTACAAAGCATATATTTATCAAGTATCACTACATCAGAGAACTCGTGGAGAAAAAGAAGGTTGAGATCAAATATTTGTCAAGAGAGGAAATGCCAGCTCTGACATTATGACGAAGTCACTCTTCAAGCCAAAGCATTTATTTTGTGTAAATTAACTTGGTTTGGAAAGGTTGTAGTTTCTTTTTTGTAATCAGTCATTAGCTTAAGGGAGGGTGTTATAGCTATCTAATCTAATGACTAATTACCACTCTTTGTGTTTTATTCGTTTACTTGATATAAATAATTGTCATTGTATTGATTAATTTTTAGTAATAAAAAATATAATACTGCCACGAAAATCAAATCTATTTTATTTTGTTCTGGTTTATGATACATATAAAACTAAATATTGCTTAAATCTGCGTAGCTGCAACAAGTAGTTTTTGAAATCCGTTTTCTTGACTGGCGTTCGATGAACATTCGTTTTTTAAAACTTGTACGTTTTTAACAAGCAAATAATATGTCTGGCATCACTGTAAACTGTCTATATCGTTGAATTCAAGTAATGTGCAGGCCATAAAAAAATAAAGATATGTGATTTAATCACAACAAACCAATTGTACGATGATGATTTTTTTCTAATATACATATCGTTAATTTTTGGCGAAAAAATAGCTATATACAGGTGCAGTCAATGCAACCTATAGTTCCAGGAAAATCGTACGTCATAAAAAACCTAGTTTTCAGGGTACAAAATTAATTTAAATAATAACTTTGCTTATCTCATCAGTTCTTTAATATTTTGTGACAATTTTACAAAATCGTTAAAATGTCTGGAAACAACGTGTGATACAGAAGAACTTTCAACTACCACTTGCAAGAAACCGCAAGCAAGTTAATAAAACAAACATGAATTAATAATTAAATTCTTACACGGTAAGATATAAAAAAATATATAAATATAAAAACAGATTGTGCCTCTGCATGTCTGAATCTTTGAGGATTCTTATCTTCCGAGTTTTCTAATTGTACAATTAATAATAATTGAAAAAAATTAAGACTTTTTAGTACAGCAAACCATATTTATAAGAAATTAGATACTTTTGTAGGTATTAACAAAAAGTAGTTTACCTAGAATTTGTTAAAATCATCGAGATAGAATAAAGTAGAGACGACATAAACACTATTTTGCGATATGACAAATGGACGCACTTCAAGTGACGGAAAAGTATAATAAAAATGGCGACTTGAGTCGTACTTTGATTTATTTGAAGTCAATAATTTTATATTTGAAGACTGACGGAATGAAAATGATTTTTTGTATAAGAATAATTTTTTGACCATAGCAGAATTTTATATAAATAAAAATTTCCTTGGTTTATTCGGTCTTTATCATTTTCAATTGTTTAGCACATTACATATGTTTCGGAAAACTTTGACGATGAAACAGAAAGAAGAGGTTTCTGTTATTTTAAAAATGTTTTAATTTGTTTGTAATCGCCCCCATGTTTTAATAATTTATGACTGCACCTGAAGAAGTTTTCCGAAACATATGTAGTGTGCTAAACAATTGAAAATAATAAAAAAAAAACAAAGACCGAATAAATTTTTATTTATATAAAAGAAAATGATTTTATATTATTTATATGAAGCTATTTAAAGAAAAATTGCATTTATCACCAAAACTGACCAGGTACACTATCTCGAGTTTGACATTGACGTAAAAATGTAATGCAAAGGTATTCTCAATGGATAAAATCAATCAATATTATTAATCATCCTATAAGTGTAATTGGCTAAATCCTTGAAAACTAGCACGTTTTATCAAAAACGTGTGAAAAATTCCGCTAGCTATAAAACAACCGTTTTAAAAACGTACACGCTTTTAAAACGGATGTCGAGAATAGCGAATAGCTCGCATGTTGCTAAAGCGTATACGTTTATTAGTAAACGATAGCCAAGGATAGGGCCCCATGTATTCCAACGACTTGTCAAATAATAGCTACCAGTGGGAAGGTCTCGTATATCTAAGGGGGTAGCAACATAGTCTTGAATCTTTGACGCTATTTTTATTCGAAATAGTAGTTGCCAAGCCTGCCAATTTATGAAAAATGTATAAGCAATATTTTTTTAAATAATATTTTTATTGTGCTCGGCATGAAATATTTAAACGTAATCCATTATTCATGATTTTACGTATTGTACATAGAATACATCGTATGTCGCAACCCTTAGATGTACCAAACCTTCCCACTGGCAAATCGTTTGGAATGTCTTATAGATACTATGCATAATTTCGTTTTGTACATTTTGTAAACAAAATTCAGGGACAATTTAAGAACATTTTGTGCAACAATTATAAAATAGTGCATCGGAAAATAATTAACAGATATAATTTAATTCTAAATCGAAATCAAGGCACAAAAAAACACAAATATAAGCAAGGCAATAAAGAACCAACGCCAAAAAAGCTTACAACAGCCACAACACAAACAAAGCTGAACATGAATATAATAGCTGAACAAAGCCAACCTCTCCTTGTCATTTTCGTGTGTAAGAGTGGAAAATTGAATTATGCATAATTTCTACACTGCGCAGACGGTACCTTATCATTCTACCCTCTCTACTTCTTTGGGTCCAACGCGCCAACCACTTCGCCATAGGACGCGCGAAACATCCTCAGCCTTTTTTAACTATGATTTTTTGTTGTTAGTATTTAGTCTAAAAATATTATAAAATATTTAGTATAAAAGTACTAACAATGAAAAGTATAGTTAATATAAAGGCTGAGGAAGTTTCGCGTGATTTGTAACCACAGGTCCTCTGGCGCAGTAGTTAGTACGTTGACCAGAAATCCAAAGGTATTGGACTCGAATACCGACAAAGAAGAAATATTTTTTCACAAAAATGCCACAAAATTAATTCCTTTATATTTATAATGTATTACGAATCCTAACCTACTTTCTCTTTGTAATAACACGATTTATTTCTTTTTTTATTTTGAATTTATGTAGTTTTAGTGAAATTTAATTTACATCTTTTGATTAACAAAGGAAATATTTTACTCTTTGAAAGGTAAATATACATCTGCATTACAAAAACACTGTGCATGATTGCCAAAGAACCATCACAAAACAAGTCCTCTTATTTCAGTTGCGCTTTGCTGTTGCTTAGCAGCGTAAACTTTATTAAGGTGCCTTTACACGAACACAAGAAGTCACTTTAAAAAAATTAAGATTACGTTTTACATTTTGTATACAAATATGTATACATATGTATACAAACAACAATTTAGTTAGTGTTTTTAAAGATAATCCAAAACAGGTGCAAATTCTTTGCTAAAAAAATATATTATAAAAGGCACAGAAAATATTTATTGGATAACTCGTAATTTTTTTTAATCAATATTATTTTCTTCACAACTGAACTCTGATTCAGACTCATCACTACTTGCCGATAAGTCATTGTAAGTCATCATTGAGGTCTGAAATCTAACTCTCAGAACTGTCGCCAAAATTTACTCTTATGAGTTCAACAATGTTGTCTTGGAGATTATCAGCGACCCACATTTCTTTTTCGTTGTTTCTCTGACAAGTGCAACAAGTTAAACTAATCATTTGATCCCTTTGAAATTTAATTTTTTAAAACTTTCATCCTTTATAAAGCTCCACCATTTTTTTTTTTTCGATTATTTCAAAAACTATGGTCTCTATAATAGTTTTCCAGAATCCATGTTCTGGTGTCAGTTTCAATAAAATAATTAAAAAACTTTCTAAAAAAATGGTAAAAAATGTCTATCGTTTTCAAAATATTTTATAAGTTAAACTAATCATTTTATCCCTTTGAAATTTAAATTTTTAAAACTTTCATCTATTATGAAGCTTCCCCCAAATTTGTTTTTCGATATTTCAAAAACTATGTTCACTATGGTCTATATGATGTTTTTCCGAACTCTTGTTCTGGTCAGTTTCAATAAAATAACAAAAAAGTCTAAAAAAATGTTCAAAAATGTTTATCGTTTTCAAAATATTGCCTTAAGGCAGGAGTTGAGAAGACACCAAATAACAAGTGAGAATCGTTACATATCTTAGAAACCAACCTCGTTCAATTACTGTTTAATAAAGTATTTAACTCAAAACTATTTTCTCTAAATACGGTTTCCGCTAACGAAAGTCAGGTCAAAGCGTAGAGTGGATATAAACCATCGATGCCAAGTTGTATTAAATTTCCGACATTATGTTTGCTTTTTTGTATAAATAGAAATAGGTATGATTGACAGGAAATTTTAAAAATAATGAAAATATTATTTCAGAATTAAGCGTAAATAGTTCAAAAAACGAACACCTACAATTTCAAATACAATAATAAATAATAAAGGGATTGATTAGAGAATACTACATTTGTTTTTATACATAGGTAATTATTTATTGGAAAGTTTTGTGAAGACTGACTTTGTTACCGTATGTTCCGTTTCGTGTTATTTTTAAAACATGATCTACAAAAATTCAGTTATTCAGTGTGATACAAGCAAACCCCTCGAATTGTATAGTATTGTATAGTATATTTCTACAAATTACTAAAGAAAATCTACAACGTTCTTAAAACGTTATTTAAAGGTTATTACTATTTTAAAAATAATTACCTAACACAAAGATTATTTCTGGAGTGTACCAAATTATAAATTAAACTTGAAAAAAAAAAAATTCTACCCGAATTTGAACATCGGACCTTTCGTACGAAAACTCAACCTTTAAACTTTCGCGATAAGTTATCATTTATTTATCTTTAACATTTACACTTAAATAATTGGTTTAGGTCATTCTGTTATAATTTTACCAACATTTTCGGTTTCTTTAACTATTAACGATGAATATCTAATAGATTGTTATTATTTATCGATTCGTTATAAGAATTACTCATTTTGAATTATATTTATCCTAATAAAAAGAATAAGATAATAAGTTTGACAAAATTGTCACTAATTTAAAATAACTAAAAAAAAAAAACAGTAATTTGTATAAGAAGAACGTATATGAAGACAAAGTTTGAGCACGACGCTGTAGGAACTCAATTGTGCAGTAAATTTTTTTACGACCCACAAACGAAAACCTACAAAATTTTAAAATTAATTTAAAAGTGAAGATAATAGTATATTATTAAACGAGCAATTTATGGTAGCCATCATTCACGCAGGGTGACATTTGCGTCCCGAGCCGTAGGCGAGGGGCGCAAGTTTAAAATACTATACTTTGTCCACGACCATTATGGTTTCTTTATTAAATAAAAGTTAAGTGTAGAATGGAACGTTTTTATTAAAACTGTTGTTTTTTCAACTTCTCAATTTTCCGATTTTCCAATTTTCCAATTTTTCGAATTTCTGATTATTAGATTTTTCGATTTTTTAATTTTCAATTTTCGGATTTTCCAATTTTTTGAATTTCTGATTTTTCGATCTAGAAAATATCGTTATGAAAAGTATCGCCCATATTTAGTTATCTACCGGAAATTGCCAGAATTACAAAAGCGTGAATTATCATAATTCACTCTAGTGATATATGGGTACCATATGCTTTTAGTTAGGAGGTAGAATATTGATTTATTAAGTGGTCGTGGACAAAATAAATATTTTAAAAATATTATAATTAGTCCTCGTCCTGGATTTGACCCCGGACCTTTCGCATGAAAACTCACTACTCTATCTTTGCAATAACGAGACAAACAACTTTTTTTTAATACTGATAATTAGATTGATTTAGCGTCATGAAATTTACGATTTATTTGTAAATATCTTGTGGAATGCTATTATTTTTTTTTATCGATTCTTCACAAAAACACACATTTTAAATTGTATTTATTCTCAATAACTAAAAAATATAGTGACAATTAGTTTGGCAGAAATGTCACTTAATAAAATTTAAAAAAATAATAGTAGTCCGATCTTTCTAGAATGAATGTTTAGGAGCCCACTGCAAAATGTTGGGTCGATCACTAGTATGGCTAAATTTTCATGAAAACGTCGGGTAATATATTGTACAATAGTAATCCGTCGGCAGCCGTCCTAATATCGTTTGCGTTTTACGTTATAAAAAATTATTAACAAATGAAAATATGTGCCACCCTCCACCCATCGCTTTTTTGCCAAATTTTCTACTTAATCGATAGATAGTAGTTAAATATAATTTTCTATACCCGGCTGCCGACCATCATCCTTTGCGTTAAGGGTGGCTGATGGGGCCGAAAAGTACTATATCGAAGTTGCTTTTATACACTCATCGCTTTTATAGTCAAACAACATATTGTTGGAAAAGTCGCAAAATTTCCAACAAGAAAATACCCGGCTGCCGCGCGAAAGCGTTTGCATAACTGAGGCTGCCGCGATTCTGTGCGCGCGCAAGATTAGATCACGTATGAAATCAGCGCTTTAGATAAATTACATGTTAAAATCAAAATGTCATAATTTACACCCACAACATAAATTTTGTTAAGAAACTCACCGGGGGGGGGGGGGGGGGGGGGTAACAAAAAATCCTCAAAAATACCTCACGTAATTAATGGACGCCCCTAACGATGGCCAGGGGCCCTATCCTCGGCTATCGTTTTCTAAAAAACGTATACGCTTTAGCAACATGCGAGATATTTGCTATTCTCGACATTCGTTTTAAAAGCGTGTATGTTTCTAAAACGGGTATTTTACAGCCAGCGGATTTTTCACACGTTTTTGATAAAACGTTCATGTTTTCAAGGATTTAGCTAATGTCACTTTTAGGATGAATAATAATATTGATTGATTTTAACAAATTCTAGGTAAACTATTTTTTATTAATATCTATGAAAGTATCTAATTTCTTACAAATATGGTTTGTAGTACTAAAAAAGTCTAATAACTGAGAATTTCTTTCAATTTTTATTATTTATTCAATTAGAAAACTTGGAAGATAAGAATCCTTAAAGATTCAGACACGCAGAGGCAGAATTCATTTTTTGAATTTAAGGAATATTTTTTTATATCTTACCGTGCAAGAATTTAATTATTAATTCATGTCTGTTTTAATTACAGAAATTAATTTGCTTGCGGTTTCTTGCAAGTGGTAGTTCAAAGCTCTTCTGTATCACACGTTGTGGTCAGAAATTTTAAAAATTTGGGCACAAAATAATAAAAAACTAAATGAGATAAGTCAAGTTATTATTTAAATTAATTTTGTACTTTAAAAACTAGGTTTTTTATGACGCACGATTTTCCTAGAATTTTAGGTTGTATTAACTGCACCCGTATAACTATTTTTCCGCAAAAAAAAAAGGATTCAGGTTTTCCTGAACATTTATTTATTATGTGATTAGAAAAAATCATCATTCGATAAATTTACAAATGGTTTGTTGTAATTAAATTACATATGCTGCGTTTGAATATCTACATCGGATGCATCTGAAATGTTGTGAATTTTTATCACGTGATAGTGGATTAAATTTAAACGTAGATGTAATAAACAAACGCTCTAGACCTTATTGGTCACGTGACAAAATGACAATGATAAGTTAGAAGTTTATATTTTTTAAATTTGACTTTTGAGACTAAAAATCAACCTAAATTTGAAATCTAAACAAAAATTAAACACACTAATCACTTTTATATTCACGCTATAATAAAAAAGGATAAATTAGTCTTGTCTTCACCTACTTTCTGGCATGGAACGAACATCTCATTCACATCTCATTTCAAATCGAGATGTAAAAAAATGTAATCTGGACAGCTACATCTGGGATAAACAAACGCAGATGTAGATGTTTCCGATGTGGATAAACAAACGCTCGAGATGTTAAAAATGTATCGGATGTGGATATTCAAACCCGGCAATAATCCTAATTTTTTTATGGCCTGCACATTACTTGAATTCAACAATAGATACATTTTACGGTAAAGCCAGACATATTATTTGCTTGTTAAAAACGTACACGTTTTAAAAAACAAATGCTCATCGAACGCCAGTCAGGGATATAGATTTCAAAAACTACTCGCTTCTCAACCACACACTTTCGAAAACGGTTCGTTTTTTAGGGATTGTGGAGGATAGCCGCCCTGATTTTTTGTATGCAAAAATGACGGTAACTTCTTGAAATGCAGCGACGAAACTTAAAAAAAAAACCCGTGTACTAGAATTTCGCAAAGAAAAAAATTTAAATACGGAAATTTGTTGTTGCTAACCAATATGACGCCGAATATCATTCGAAATGTTTAAAGAAAATAACAACTTTGAACCCAAAATACTGAGATGAACTTAAACTTGAAAATATTAATTTGCAAACAACTGTACGTATTGACTTTTTATGTGATTATAAATCTATCTACTGCATTAAATGCAGATTAAATGAAACAAATAAAAATTAAGTGGTTGTGGAATTGCCCGTAAGAAAATAATTGTATTTCGAAAGAAATGATTATTTATCAACGCGAACGAAATTATCCAGCAATATATGACAGCAGTGTCCATTCCGATATCAATTACTCAGAAAGCGATTATTCTGAGGAATTTAGTGTATATTCTTGAACTTATTTTTTCACATTTTGTTAACTTTAACGATGTATAATTTTATAAATTGCAAAAAACAAAACAAAATTAAGACTTCTCTATTTATTTACCTCTCTTGAACATTAATTACTTTCCCTGCTTTAGATGTAAGTATATAGGGACGTTTTAAGCATAACTAAAAATAAAAACAATAAAAAAACAACACATACACTATATATTTATAAAAACAACAGAATAAAAAATATTCAAAGAATACATGAAAGCGAGACGCTCTACCTTTAATCGTAAACTCGCGTGTTCCAATCAGAGACAATAACAGATGTCAAATAAACGTCAACTGTGCACACACTCCCAAACTCCTTATCTAAAGCGCGGATTTCATACGTGAACGAATCTTGCGCGCGCACAATATCGCGGCAGCCTAAGTTATGCAAACGCTTTCGCGCGGCAGCCGGGTATTTTCGTGTTGGAAATTTTGCGACTTTTCCAACGGTATTTAGTTTGAATATAAAAGCTATGAGTGTATAAAAGCAACATCGATATAGTACTTTTCAGCCCCATCAGCCACCCTTAACGCAAAGGATGATGGTCGGCAGCCGGGTATAGACAATTATATTTAATTACTATCTATCGATTAAGTTGAAAATTTGGCAAAAAAGCGATGGGTGGAGGGTGGCACATATTTTCAATTTTAAATAAAGTTTAGCAAAAGTAAAATTGGTAGGTAGTATTTCTATATTCTAATTTAATTTTTATTTAGTGAGGGCCTATTTTTAAAAACACAAGCATGCAGTGCCTGGTTATCACGGGTAAGAAAAGGTCAAATGGTTAGTAAAGTGACCCCATTTCTATTGAAAACAAAGGATTTGGTAGATGTGTTTTGCAACGATTAAGCCGGTGATGGTTACAGTTAAACAAGGAACGGATAAACCAGTGACGGGTTTAACTGGTCACGGTTACACCGCCGAATCCGGTCTAACCGGACCGTTTCGACTGGCTCGGTTTGATCGGACCGGTTAACCGGATAATCTGACCGGTTAACCGGATAATCTGACCGGTTTACCAGATAATCTGACCGGTCGACCGGATAATTGGACCGGTTGATATCATACCCGGACCGGTTAACTGGATATCCGGACCGGTTAACCGGATATCCAGACCGGTTATAATAGTAAAAATCCGGTTAAAACCAAAACCGGTCGAAATCAGTCGGACCGATTAACCGTTTATAACGTCAGGAATTGACAGCCTTAATTGATGGTGCCATTTGACTTACACCATCTTCGCAACGATAATGCATGGCTATTTTTATAATCTGGATATCATATCAACAGAAATTTCTGCTAATATGACATCCATCAAATCCTATAGAGAACCATGCAAATAAATTCACATGTTCTTCTATAGGATTTAAAGCCGTCTCTGAACCACGAAATTGCTCGCAAATGAATACGAGCGCGTTAGACACCTACGCCATCGATCCGACACACATTATATACATTATAGAATAGATATAACGGTTTATTCGTTTAATAGACTGATATGTAGTTACATATTCATTCTGTAAATTCTTTAAAAAATAAGTATGAATACATTTTTTTCTACACCCACATGAGTATTAGCTTATCTACGCAAAGACTACAGAACGAAAAAGGATGCCATTGTGTTTAACTTAACGAATATATTTCATATCCATTTTACCAGTATGAACACTGCAAAAAAAATAAATCCACCAATCACAGTTCATATTTTGGTCACTCAGCTACTATTATTTTTTTAAATTTTATATTAATGATAATTCTGTCAAACTGTCAGTATATTTTTTAGTTATTAAGATTAAATATACGTAAAAATGAGTTATTCTTGTGTAGAATCGATAAATAATAGCATTTCAATTTGTCTACATTTACAAATAAATCTTAAATTTTAATCGAACTATATAGTATATAAAAATAATTTAATTAAAAGTATTAAAACTAAAATCGTAATTGTGACGATGGAGGTGAGACACGGCGTGTGTCTTTCAAATCTCAGCTGGGGACTAAAATTAAATCTTTTTTTTTTCATGTTTATTTTATTGTATAAATTAGTTAAAGTCATAAATTATTTTAAAATGAGTTATTTTGTCTTAACCCTCTAACAGGAATATTTTTGTTTAAACTCATAATTTTATATAGGGGTAAATTGAAGGCACTGATCACGAAAATGAAGTCCATTTTTCGATGGGTCAAGTGGTTTGATCTCCAGGTGCAAAAATAGGTAGACCGACAAAAGGCGGGCATTCCGTTGAACGTATCATAAAAGACAGGTTGTATTATTTTGTTATTTATTTTCTCACTAAAAAGGATGAAATACATAGTTATTATATGGCAAAATACGATAAAAGCAATAATATTAGAATAAGTAACAACAATAAGAAAATATAGATATAAAAAAATTACTTAGGTAAAAGAAAAGTATGGGTATGTATTATGTATGCCAGCATTTTTAGTTGAAATTAGACACAAATTAACTTTGCACTTCATGCAGTAAACCTGGGTCTCAGCCAGGTAACTTGCACGTTCTTTTGCAATTACGGTGTAATTGATCTGGACGATAACCAATGTCATCGAATCGAGCGTCTTTTGGAATGACATACGTGCGACGAACACCAGATGATTGTTTAGCTGCTTTTTTAGAGACCTGAGATGATTGACCAACTGGTTTTCTATCTGGAAGTGTCCGACTGATCATTAACGACTGAGCAACTTCGGTTCTGAAAGTCGTCCGATCAGGATAATCTGGTCGACCTGCATGAACGTGTTGATAAAGAAGATGGGCATTTATTAACGGCATATCCAGCATATGATAGAATAATATCAAAGAGGAACTGTTGGTTTTCAAACCAATGTGGTACCGATCCATTAGACCATTTATCAGGTCAACACCACCCATGTGATGATTGTATTACCGGATGATTCGAGGACACTCAATTTCACCGTAGTTCTTTTCGGTTCGAGAGTAATGGGCGACTTTCTCTGGTTGCTTATTCGGATTCGCAGAACGAAAAGGTTTTACACCTACATATGTCGAGGCAAGACGTACAGCTTTATTGTCTTTCTGGGTCTGATATACTGTCCAATAAAACTGAGATATACTCATCAGATGATTTTAAAAATTTCAAAGATTTGATCGAATATCAGAGTAGGGAACTTTATTTATTGACGTTTCTTCTTCTGAAGGAATTTCTATGCAAAAAAATACTACATTCATCATTTATTTCAATTTCTATAAATAAAAATCGTCTAACTACGATAAAACAAAGAAAAATCAAGTAACAAATATGAAAGTAAACAAGGAAGTATCAGTAACACGAGAATTTATTGGTGCGAGAAAACTTAGCGTACACGGGAATACCCGACAAAAGGCAGGCCCCTAATATTTCAATCAAATCACTATTTCTAATTTAAAAAACATAAAACTTATTTGATATTATGAAAGTATATAATAAATACAACTTACCAATATTTTTTTTATTCTGGTAGCATCAGGAGAAATATTTTATTTAATTTCACAAAAAATGTTAATTTTCAACCCTTGTTTATATGTATGCACTCACAAACAGATGAACTTCAATTGGCGACAGACCCAAAACGAGATACGGTACAAATTTCAAATTTATTACACTAAGTAAAGTGAGAACTAACAAATATCTTTTTATCACGTTTCGGCGAAAAAAATTGTTACCAGATGTGAACAAGTGAATTACCCGAAGCCCGCCTTTTGTCGTACATTCCGGCTAGATGGTTAAACACCTAAAATAGTTTTTTAAATTTGTAGATTTTCGTTAGTAGGTCGTAGAAAAACTATACTGTACACTTCGAGTGGATTGTCCATATCAACTCTTGTTGCACTAAATTCGTTCTACCTATGTACGTGTTAAGTTAAATATGTGCTGAAACCTTTTTCTAAAACATTTCATTTAGTTTTTCTGAACATAAAAAACATTTGAAAATTGTCAAAATAATCGTAACTTTGCAAATTTTTTTAAACTAAATCAAATTTGGGCGTCGTTAATATCAGAGCTGGGTAATTCCTAGTTAAAAAGTAATTACTTTTTTTTTTCTCAAAGTAATTTGGAATTGTAATTACAGCCAAATCTGTGGAGGAATTGTACTTTGTAATTATATTAATTTATATTATTTAAATTGTCTAAATACAATTACTTGTCATAAGCACAATTACTTTTACAATTACAATTACTTTTGTAATTACAATTACTTTTCCAGTTACAATTACATTTATAAGTACAATAACATTTTTAATTACAATTACTTTTAAATGCGTGTTTATGAGATGCATGTGATATAAAAACAAAAAAAATCTTGTTCGAACCGGTCACTAGAGCTCGGACTCGCATCCACATCATTTGTTTGAATGCATTTGAGGAAAGCGTTGTGCCGTGAAGCAGTGCAATTGTTCAACCCAAAATAATAACAGTAAGGGACTAGTAGATGCAGATATCCTTATTTCTAAGATGTATTTTGTATTTATATTATTGTGCGGTAAATAATCTAGCCGTACAGGAAATGCCAATTATATATTAAAGACTTATATACCACTTGACTTTTATTAACTGACATATATTATTTTTTTTTCTCAATCTATATACAAGGTGACAACATCAACAACAACTAAATAACAAGTGTATAAAATTTAACAATTATTATAAACTAAGTTTTTATGGGGTAAATACTAAAAATATACTTATTTACGTTGCGTAGGTATTTCTAGTTATTATTCTAGTTCTCTACATTAAAATGTGGGAGTAGAAAAAACATATTTTTCTACACCTGCAGGGATATTAGCTTATCTACACAAAAAAAGAAAAGTATGCTGTTGCGTTCAACTGAACGAATATATTTCATATCTATTCTAAGTAGTGTGTACACTGCAAAAAAATGAAATCCACCAATCACAGTTCATATTTTGGATACCAAACTACTATTATTTTTAAAATTTTAAATAAATGACAATTATTCTGTCAAACTAATTGTCAGTATATTGCTTAGTTATTGAGATAAAATATACACTAAATGAGTTATTTTTGTTTAGAATCGATAAATAATAACATTTTAATTTTTATTTGGGCCACACTTTGAAAAAAAAAATAAATGTTAATCAAACTATATGACACTATTTTAATTACGGGTATTAAAGCCAAAATCATAAAGGTGGCGGTAGAGCTGAGGACAGAGCATCTACCTTCCATTCGAATGGCCCGGGTTCAAATCTGGACATGGGACTAATTTTCTTTTGCTTATTTTATTTAGTAAAAAACAAATTATTTTAAAATTAGTTATTTTGTCTTAATAACCTAAAATATTATAGATTTTCGTTAGTGGGTCGTAGAAAAAATATACTGTACAACTCCATATCCACCCTTGTTGCACAAACTACTATTTCAGTTTCAGTATAATTTGTCAATAACATTATACAGGATAATATACCATGCCTCTGACGTTTATAGCGAATCGATAAAGTTTTAAAATGGCTCCTATTTCTTAAGTATATATAATGAGGAAAGCCACCTTTTTAAAATATATACTTAGCATGTCCCAAAAAAATGTGCCGTATCAAAGTTTTGTGGCACACCCTGTATTTTATTAAATTTTTATATTCTTCCTAAATAACTAATTTTATTAATCTATCAGACTTGATTTGTTAAAAAATAGATTTTTGAATTTTGAAATTTTTTTCTGTCAAAACTATTCATAATTGATCCAAATGGCTAACTTATTCCTTCCTATCCTATTTTTTTTATTTACTACCTCATAATATTTGATTAAAACAAATACGAGGTGGTCAAAAATTCATATTAGGTAAAATATAAAAGTACCTAGGCGTAGGTATACGGTATTTTTGTTGAAAATCAATAAACTTTTAAAGGTTCACATTTTATTATTTACTTACCTGTTCCATTTTTTATGCTACTTATCGATTTTGTCTTTTCCCTTAAGTTAAAAAGACCTTAAATGGTACAGAAAACAATACACTTAGGGCTGGTTGTATAAAGCTTACTTAAAATTAAGCTCAGTTTTAGGTGATACATGTCAATTTCTGATGCTATATGTGCAGTCTAATGTTTGGGGAAACAAGTTCTAAGTGCAAAATAGTACTTAGACTATACCTATGCCATACAAAATTTGTCATGTGTCACCTCAGAGTTTAACTTCAAGTAAGATTTATACAACCCGCCCTTAACATATCTTTAACTTTAAGGAATCCTTAAGAGAGTCGTTGCAAACGGCTGTTAGTTTGACACTTTGAATTACCTATTTAAAATTTTTATTTATACCGGTCCGGTTGGTTCATGGTTCCTCAATTCTATCATAATTTGTTGTTTTATCGGCAAAGTAATTAGAAAAGTAATTACAAAAGTAATTGCTAATTCCTTTTTGCATGTAATTGTAATTAAATCAATATAATTCCTATTTTTACAACATGTACTTTGTACTTGTAATTAATTCCTTTTTAAAAAAAGTACTTTGTAATTGTAATTATTTTTAAAGTATATGTAATTACCCAGCTCTGGTAATATACAATATACATGCATTTGTTGCTCCATAAAACGTTCGTTTGGGCATGTATTCGGATTAAATGTTCATTATGGTATCCACATTTCATTCTCTCGAGTCGTCCACTCCTTTCATGTTACCGCTAGTCGGCAAACGCCAGCGAACCCTCGTTGGTATTCGCTAAACCGTCTATGCCGCGCCAACGAAACCCCTTTGTTGACATTCGTTGACACGGTCTTTACGCAGCTTAATACTGATTTAGGCATTCAAAACAAAAGAACTTGTTGGAGGTACATTTAGAAAGTTGCGGCATACGATGTATTCTATCTATAATACGTAAAATCATGAATAAGGGATTAAATTTAAATATTTTATGTTGAACACAATTACTTAAAATATTATTAAAAAAAAAGTACTTATACATTTTTCATAAGCTGACATTGTTGGCGACTACTACTTCGAGTAAAAATAGCGTCCAAGATGGAAGAAAGACTATTTCGCAACCCCCTTAGATATGAGTCCTGCTCACTAGCAGCTATTGTTTGAATCATAAGTAAATTATACAAAATTACTTTACAGCTCCATTTATGCCATTTAAGCCATTTATGCAGTGTGTTATCTATTTCACGAAACTATGACGTCATTAATATTTTTTTAAATGGATCAAATATTTTATATTAAAAAAAGTTAGTCGCTTTAAATGCAAATTCTAATCCTAAATAATAAATCTAATTCGAATAATTTCGAACAGTTAAGAAAATTATACCAAATGACTTTACAGCTTCATGAAATAAAATAAGAAAATCTAAAATACGATGTAGTCACAAATTCATACAGAGTGCAAAGTGATTTGTCAATGTGGCCATTATTTTAATTACAGGTACTCTTGAATAGGTACAGATTTCGTCTTCTACTTGGGTTTAAATGATCAAAACTATATTCCGAATAGAATATTCAAAATCCTTGATGGGAACAAGTCGACTGGCTCTATAAACGAATGCATGAACTAAAATCATCGATAAAGAAGGTATACAATGGTATTAACGCGTATATTATTTGAAATTTTGGCATGCATTTTATTTCTCAATTTTCTTCGTCATTACATCAATTTGAGAATTGATTTAAACGTAATTGTAATGGTTTTTAATAGACTATTTGCTTGTCTCCGTAAAAAATCTATATTTTTTTTTATAATTGTTTAAACTTTTATTTAATTTTTTTTAAAGTTGCATTATTGATATTAGCGTCAGCAACTGCTCTGATTTATTTAAAAAATGTCTACCAAATCTTAGGTCTTCTTCTTTTATAGTTTCAAATTCATTTAGAAATAAAATTAAATGCAATTAAACTGCCACCTTAAACTAATCATTTTATTCCTTTGAAAATGAAATTTTTAAAACTTTCGTCCCTTATGAAGCTCCCCAAATTTTTTTTCTATATTTCCAAAACTATGGTCTCTATCATCGCTTTCCCGAACCCTTGTTCTGGGGGTCAGTTTCAATAAAATAAAAAGAATCTAAATAAAATGGTCAAAAATGTCTATCGTTTTCAAACTTTGAAATTCACATTTTTAAAACTTTCATCCTTTATGAAGCTTCCACCAATAATTTAAAAAAAAAATGATCAAAAATGTCTATTGTTTTCAAGTAGTGATTGTCTTTCGAGAAAATGAATAGAGTTTTGTTTTTTAACAATGTTTTCGTGGCCGAGAATAAATTTAAACTTTATTGGTCAAAAAAAAAAAATATATAACTTACTCCTCTAGGTCTGCATAAGCAATTCTAAAAAACTGCATTTTATTATCCAGGCTAAAAATTCCACTAAAATTAAGTAGACCCTCTATGCTACTTGCTGGCCATTCTGTTAATCGATTCAAATTAGTTGAACCTGGTGGATAGAACTAAAAATATATAAAAAAAAAAAAAAACAAATGATGAGTTTTGTTTAAAACAAGATATAGTTCTTACCAAGGGAAAATGGCACCGAATGGCTAACATTGGTAGGTGGCTCATTGATTCTTTTAACTTTCTTAAATTTTTATAAGAAACTAATTTTGTACTTCCATAATCTACTAAACGCAAAAGAACGTCATCATGCTTTTCATTCTATAATATAAAACAAATAAGTTTTAAATGATAATAATTCAATAACAGGAATTTTACCATATATCCATTCAGTATTTCTCCTCTATACCACCCATTGTCTTGAACTAAATAAACAACACAAAATCTTCCGATTTCATTTAAGGCTGCTTCTTTTGATTTATATTCGGGTTTTGGATCTTGCTTCGTAAAATAGTCTTTAATTCTTTGATTAAAGTCATCAATTTTTTGTGTGTCTTCATCAACAACATGGATATAAAATTCTGTGGGAGTTTCTACGTGGCTCATGACACACATTTCTCCAACTTTCGGCGGTACTTTATGTTTTAGTTCTTAAAAAAGATAAATTACGTTAATATAAAAAATACAAGCAAGAAAACTCTAAGTCAGCTACCACAAGGGGGGGAGATGTATAGGCACAGTCTCGGAGCTATCTCAAACAGCTTAAAAACAGAAAAAAAAATGAACAACTGGTCCAAAAAGCAGCAATTGTACATTAAAGTACAAAAACAACAGTTGTACCATTAATGAAAAAGCGAGTATTTACAAGACTAAAACCACTAGTACTAAACAACATGGAGTCATATTAAACCAAAGGACGACGTGGAATCATCATCTCAACAAACTCGCATACAAAGATACAATAGCTCTTGTAAGCTGTAAAATGGGAGGCCTAAATCACAAAACCCATGATAACCTAATGCACAGTAGCGTGGGTAACCAAAATTGTGCAGACAAGTGCAATAGGCCAAATCATTGGCATTCAGCGACTCGCCTATTTGTGTACCACAGGGGCCATGCATAGGATACCAACTGCAGCAATGTAGGTACTACCAAACCTTACGCCACTGCACATCTTCATACAAGGAAAACTCAGGTTCTTCATTCACAGGCTAATGCAGGGACCCAATAAGCCAACTACATAGCGCTGACCGTACGAGCCTATATCAGCAAATAATAAAACCTACCATACATGCTAAACTAGTTTAGTATACAGACGTTTCAAAAACCAAGGAAGGAGACAGTGCTGGAATCTTTGGACCCAAGTCGAAAACAACGATTTCGCTGAGTCTAGGAGAATACACAACAGTGTTCGAAGCTGAACTAACACTATGCAAGAGAAATAATAAATCAGCAAGTGTCAGGCAAAACTATTGCCATCTACTCTGATAGTTTGGGTAAGTGACCTTAGCCTGGGTAGCAGGCCACGAAGGATATCAGGGCAATAACTATATCTATGACAATAACAAATTACAGGCCCCTATCCCTGTGGAGTTGCTAAGGCATTGTTAAATGCGTCCATCAAACAATGGATACAAAAAGTCTTAGGAATGATGGAAAAACTATCCAGGATTGAGACAGGCCAAAGAGTTCATTAAGAAACCGTTGGCCAAATTCACGAAAAACATACTGGATCAAAAACGACAAATCCTAAGTCCTCTTACCGGACACTATGGCCCAAGAAGGCACACGAGTGTTCATCAGTCCAGCAGAAGAAGCAACATTCTACAGGTTCTGAGACAAGGAAACATCAATTCGCGTCCTGTGCCAGTGTGAAGGCATGGCTAGTTAAAATATTTTTTTGAAGGATAATTTCTGGGGAAGTAGCTTGATCATAATGTGATTGTTTATGTTCTAGTGAAGGATAACGTTTCAGATAGAAACAAATATTGAAATAATGTGTAAATATTGCGAGAAAGTTATCGAATTATAAATTTGGACAAGATTCTGACTTCAGATTTGTCAATTTTTTTTTGTAGGTAATTACAGATTTCAGTTAGTTTATATCTGTTTTCACACCAAAGTTAGATTAATGAATTTTTGTGATAAACTTATTTAAGCAAGTGGTGCTGCAATTAGTTACACGAGTAGATTCATTAATTGTTGATTTTAGACCTCGAAAACCTAGAAAATCTACAAACTTTCTTTTTGTAACATATTTTTTAGTCTATATTGAAATCGCTGAGCAAAAGATCAAAGTTGTCAAGAAAATGTTCTAAACTAGAAACTGTATTTTGTGGAATATGTTATATAACAAATACAATAATTAAATTTTTAGTTACGATTTCAATACAGGACATGTCCTTAATCGGGGTGTACCTGTCACTGAACTTGTCTCTGGAAGAAGACATTGTAATGGAGGAAGCAAGAAGGTTCAGAAAAAAGGAAATTCTGTGCGGAGATGTTAACGCCAAATCAGAAGCTTGGGGAGCACATACTATAGATAACAGGGGATAGTCCTGAGTCCTAATGAACCATGGAATAGTGCTAACCTTTGTCGCAACCCTATTTATGAGGGATATAAAATAGCCCTGAGATGCCTCAAAGGATTCACAACCCCTTACAACTTGTTGAAAGACAATAGAAGGGAGGTAATAACGAGGACAATGAGGATATACTAGTAAGGAAAGAAGCGTCTGCCAACTTTGAAAAATTCACCGTAAAATAAGAGCCGAGGCTACTGACCTCATTAAGAAAAAAGGTGCCCGGACAGAATTTTACCGAAAAACGTAAAGACCGCATAGGCTGTAGATCCCCAGGTGATGGTAAGGACGAAGAATGATATATTGAGGTAATAGAGCTTCCCGAGGTGTTGGAAGACAGTAAATGTCGGTCTCCTCCCGAAGGAAAAAGTAAATAGTCCAGGATCCGTAAGTAAGGTCGACCTTCACCCATCTGTTTAATGGATAAAAGTTTTTTTTTATTAGATAAAATGTTTTTAAATATATCGCAAATGGGTTGCCTAAGAAAATACGGTCACTGCCATTTTTTGCTTTCCTTTCTGTGTACAGATAAGGAAAGTATAGAAATCATCATAAAAGTTGCTTATGATGTCATTCTCTATTATTTTGTTCCTATAGATGATTTCCCTAAAATGAACCTAATCCGAGATATTTGAGGAAAAGTGCAAATTTCGAATTTTGAAGACAACTCAAAAACGGATAAGTAGAAAAACACCAAATTTTAAACTTAAGCTTTAATCTATCCTGTGGTGAGCTAATTAAAGTTTGGGCATAGTCGAAGCATCTGGGGAATACTTTACAGGGTGTCGTTTTTTTTTATTATAAGAAAATAAATAGTCTGGACCGTATTTTCTTAGGCAACCCTTTTGCGATATATTTATAAACTTTTTATTTAATAAAAAGAAACTTTCATCCATTAAACAGATGGGTGAAGGTCGACCTTACTTCGGATCTTAGACTAAAACACATACAGGCCAATATGTCTGATAGACACCCTCGAGAAGTATTATGAAATGCTGATAAGAGAAATACTCGAAAAGAAGTCGGAGAAGAAGGTAGTACTATCTAACAATCAGTATAGCTTTCGGAAATGACGTTCCACAGTGCAGGCGGTGAAAGTGACAGCTTTAATATAACTGTATGGAGTACCATGATGGAAAAGCTGAGTAAAGCGGGCATAAGCCACGCCACTACCTAGTAAATATAATAACGGAATACCTAACCTATATGAGTATTAACATAAGCAAGAACAAACAGATAAAAGTCACCACTACAGGGCTCAGTCCTGGGTCCCACTCTGTGGAACGTTCCATATGACGATGTGCTGAGACTAGAATTAGAAGATAGATGCGGGATAGTTGCTTGTTCAGACGACGTAGCCCTAACCATGGCACTGAAGCTAAACAGACCGTTTCTTCGGACAAACGGGAAATGGATAGAGGAACATGGACTCGTACTAGCTCATGAGAAAACGGAGGCCATAATATTTAACGGAGGCAAAAACAGGTTTTCGGTAACATTCAGGCTAGACGATACAAACATAGTACCAATAAAACAGTTACCTTGAAGTTTGACTTTACAGTAAATATTCCGAGAGCATGAAAAGAAGACCGTGAACAAAACGGCAAAGACCATTGCAGTATTCAACAATATTCTACAGAACATCAGAAGCCCAAGATATGCAGAGTCGAATTCTAAATGGGGTAGTGCAATCGATACTCTTGTATGGAGTGCCGACGAGCTATAAGAAATATCGCGTTAGTCTCAGTACCCAGCAGAGAAGTTTGCTGAGGGTTCCCCAGACATACTGGACGGTGTTCAGTGAAGCAGTGCTAGTTGTAGCAGGGGTACCATACATAGACCTACTAGCTATGGAAAGGGACAGAATATACCGGAATGGTGTAAAGAAACGATGGCCTGACAGGAAACGGTAGGAATCTAGCAAGGTGGACTGGACTAAGGAAATCATACTCCCAGATAAAACCTGGACACGGTGTAAGCACAAAGCGGTAGACTACTATCTAACACAATTTCTAAGCAGACACGGAAGTTTTGAAAGCTGCACAAGGAGAACTGGCAAGTCGGAAACGGACGAATGCCTTTACTGCAGTGAAAGCGACATGGTAGAATACAGTATTTTCGGCTGTCAAAAGTGGCAGACGTGGAGGGAAGCGGCAACCAGCCGAATAGGGGAAACTGCTTCCGGAAAACATAATCAAGATGTGTAACAACAAAGTAAATTGGGACATAATCTACAAATTTGTTGTAGGGGTGATGGCGAATAAAGAGAGGAGAAGCTAGCGGAAGTTTGAAAGGACAGCCCATATATACGTTGCATTTTTAAAATTATATCGAAATGAAGATTATTATACCAGTGTTTGTTTAGACAAAAAAAAACTGCTTTATTTATCATATAAATACATCATTTTCAAGAAATTACACTGAATTTTATTGTGAACTGATGAGATTTTATTGTCTACTAAAAGCGTACTTTTCACTGAGAAAAACTTTTAAAAAATTAAGGCATAAAGTATATTTTTTCCAACAGAAATTAAAGAGAAATATCGACATATGTTCTTTGAACGATAGAAATACTATTACCACATCGAATAAATTCTGCCAAGGAAAAATAATTTTCAAAAGTTAAGTTTGCAGCTTGAACAACTACCCTCCATTTGTAAAACATTAGTTAATAATAACCGCCTTTCACTTTTAGGACTGATGATGGCCCATTTATCCTTTTATAAATACAATTATGTGGTAACTGACTTTTATTTCCTGTATGAAAATTGCCACATTTGAGAAACATTATGATTTACTCTACTCAATATGAAAAATATAATATAATAAAATAAGAATATTTACCATAAAATAATTTGTCTTTTTTTTGTTTCTTGTCCTTTTTCTTTTTTGACTGACTTCCACCAGCAGTTGGTATGAAATTTTGTATGACATTTCCAGAAGGTTTTAATTTTATGTCTGGCAAAACAGAACATGCGAAACTGTCATTGTCTTTCACTTGAGGTCTATGATTATTGTTAATCTTTTCTAAGGCAGTGTAAATTCTTTTATCACTTTTTTTAACATTAGAGATTAAATTAGTAGAATTACATTTATTTAATGTAGAATCTTCTTTTAATGGAGAGATAGCACCAGGGAGGTCTGAATCTGTACTACCTGTATCCGAAAAACAAATTAAAGGGCTGCCACTTTTGTTCACTGAATCATTTCCAGTTAGTTCATCAGAAGAACAAGATGTATCAGTAGAGATAACTTTTTTGTCGCATTTGCTTTCTGAATAGTCTTGGTTTGTGTCTCTCTCTGGTATTTCGATAATTTTTATATTATTGGCTCCTAAATTAGATCTTTCTGGCAAAATAAAACTTTCCTTTGATGCCGTTGAGCATTGGGCAAAACTAGTTGATGATTTTTCATAATAATCTGTCATGTTTGAGAGATTTGTTTTATTCAAACCATATTTTTGGCTCCACATCTGTAAAGTTTTTTTCAGATTTTGAATTTCATCTGTATCAGTTTGACAAATGGGATGACAAACTGTTTGTGCTTCCTCATTGGCAATTTGTTCTGTACATTCAGTTCCATGATAGGGATATTTTTCTGAAAATTAATATTAATCTAGTATTTCAATATCAATCACAATTTTGTTAATGGTCTTCATTATATTAATATTAAGTAAGGATTAGATTAGAGCGAGGTCTGTTCTATTTCCACTGAGCCTATCTAGTAGGCGACGATATTTTTGCAACAAATATACCTGACGTTTTTAAGTTATATAAGATTAAATCATAATACAAAATATTTCAGAGATATGATACTAAGCTGACGAAATCTCTTAGAGTTCACGGATGACGTAAAAACCACGTCTCCGCACCACAATACGTCACCGTGACGTAGTATCAATCTGCATAATATCATACCTTCTTTTTATAGTATTAGCATGAATTTAAAGTAATTCTTTCGCCAATAAGTGATGGAAATGAACAAGGAGCATTATCGTGCTGTGACTTTTTTTACAAATTCAAGCGTAAGGTTTTGAGTGCTTGGTGACAAGTCGGTTTCATTACCGTAAATTATGAAAAAGCGGTGGTATTGAATTTCAACTTGGTCGACATTTCTCAAATGACAGTTTTCGAGTTTCTAAGCCAAAAACGGTAGTAACAGAAAAAAATATTGATCTTATTCAGAACATGCTTAAAGAGGACCAGCACATTACTGTCAGAGACCATGGTATAAAAATTAAAAGGTAGGATATCAAAAGTGTTAAAAATAGGACGGCCACGCGCATGACGTCACGCGTAGAGTTTCTATAGGCGCGAATTTAAAAATACTGACGAAGTGTGAGGAAATTTCATGAATATTAAGGATACTATTTTAGAAATTACATCAAATATCTATGTATATTATTATAGGATAGTTAAGGAAAGAACTATGAAGGAACATAAATGCAAATACATACACAAAAGAAGTATTTATTTGAACAGTTTTTTCCTTTTTATTTTTTAATGATTTATTTTGGTTATACAAATTCGACATCTAAAGAATAGTTTTTATAACCAGGATAATAAAAAGGGTATCTTCGCAAGTCGAAACTGGGGATCCTGGTAACAATTTCGCATCTGGAGATGCCGGACAATTTTACCTTTTTACTTATTTACCTACATTATATTACCCAATTTAATAAAAATAAGTTTTAAAAAATATGTGTTTTCATATAATATAATTCATATGTAAAGCATAAATGTATGAAATACAAATGACAGCTACATAACATATTGTGGGTGCATATACAAAATTAAAATAAAATGTCACTACAATTTTCCTGGACATAGTCGCTGACAGTTTTTTTAATTCATTCATCACGTACAAGTCAAAATTTTCTTTTTTTTGCGACATTTGCAATTTCTTTTTTTCTTATATTGCAAAATTTTTAGCCTTCAATGGGTAGAGTCTCCAGTTTAGAAGTTCCAAGATGCGAATGAACCAATGTGAAGTTCTGATTTGAGATACCTCTTATAATTGGAAGGTTGAAAGTGTTTGGAATACATATGAAAATTTATCTGCAGGGTTACAAGCCACTGTAAGGGCTGCACCAATTTTCTTGGGAAGAAGGATAGAATTGCCTATTTAGCATATATTTTTTTAAGGCTCATGGAATAAGAATTTTAATCTAGGGACGGCATGCTCCCTTGGGCCTCTCCTAACTTCTGGTTAAGCTCTTACTGTCAAGGAAAGCGAAAAACCATAATATCTTTCTTGAATCATTTGCTTTGTCACTGTTACATCCGTACCGCAAGTTTTCAATGTTTTTTACTAAAACCACTAACAGAGAACAAAGTTTACAACATATAATACAAATATCTGTTTAATATCTTATAAATCACTATAAATGACTCACAAACTACTGCAACATGCGTCTGTCATATGATATTTATTTCGCGTCAACTTTACTAACTCTACGATGACGTCAACGCCGCAATGACACCATGCGCGGTCAGAGACAATTAAGCAACTATAGATAGATATTTATTGAGGTAAAATTAAAATAAATATTTTACATGTGTCAATGTTAAAAGTATAAAAAAAAGATATATAGGTATAGATACAGAAAATACACATAACATATTAAAACATACTTAAAAGATAAAAATTAAAAAGGTATATTCACCAAAAAGGTTTATACATTACTCACATGCACAGATGGACACATATGATAAGAATTCGTCAATGGAATAAAAGCAGTGACTCGACAAAAATTTGTGAATTTTAAATAAATTAAAAGATGAGTTTTTATAAGCTTGAGGTAGAGAATTGTACAGTTTAATGTTGATATATCTATAAGAATCATGAAGTTTTGTTAATCTGTAATTAGGTAAAGATATATCATAATTTCCTCTGGTGCAATAAGAATGTTTAGAGCTCTGTCTTATAACATTATTATTACCAATTTGTTTTTTCATGTATAAAAAACACTCTAAAATAAAACAACATGGTAGTGGTAAAATTCCCAACTGTTTAAAAATAGGTTAGCAGTGACTATTGTAGCTACTCGATGTTATGATACGTACTACTTTTTTGTGTACAATAAATACCATAAGTTGGTTGCTTGTATTTCCATAAAGTATAACCCCATATGCCATAATGCTATGAAATAATGAAAAGTATACCATTTTTAAATGTACAATGTCTAATTGAAATTTTAGCTGTCTAATTGCATAAGTACGTTTTGCTAAAGGACTTAGTAAACTTTGAATGTGATATTTAAAATCTAGTTTCGGGTTTAAATATATTCCTAAAAGTTTAACCTGTTCCTAACTTTTAGCAATGATAGAAAATGACATTTGCTGAGTTTTTGCTTCGTTTAATGTAAGACCATTGCTACCAAACCAATTATTTGACATAACGTCTGCTTCATTTATTGTATCAGATTTATTTTTATCTGTAGCAATATATGTTGAATCATCAGCATAATACACCTGATATTACTTAGAAAAATTGACAAATCATTAAAGCAAATGATAAAAAGTAAGGGTCCGAGAACAGATCACTGTGGAACTCTTGCCCGAAGTTTGCCCATCAATTTGAATATTTTGAGTTCATTTTTGCAAATAAAAAGTAATAAGCTGTAATGGTGTCCCTCTAACTCCATATCTCTCTAATTTTAATAATAAAATGTCATGTTGAATGGTATCGAACGCTCTCGTAAGATCATAAAATCTGGCAGTACTATGTGAACGATCCTCAAAACCATCCATAACAGCTTCATAGAGATCACATATTGTTGATTTGTTTGCCCTGTAACCGAATTGATTTTGGCTTAGCAACTTGTTGCTTTCAAAAAAATTCATAATTCGTTGTTTTAACACTATTTCAAAAATTTTGCTTACTATTGGTATAATTGAGATAGGTCTGTAAGCAGCTGGTAGATTCATGTCCCCTTTTTTGAAAACAAGGGTAACTCGTGATACTTTAAATGTAGAGAAGATACTTTGTAAAAGCTACAAAGAACAAAAAGTACATTGATGGTTTATTGGCATTATGACATAACACTAAATAAGTTAAATTTTTTAGGGTACTGAAAAAACATACAGGTAATTTTGTAGTTTGCGGTCTTTTTAAATGAGCATGTCAACACCACTTTGATTCTGGCTCACTCTTACTATTCGAATCATCACATAGTTGCTGAAGTTATATTTTAATATTTGAAACCTGGAAATAAGCAAATTGAAATATCTTTTAATCGTTTATTTACCAATTTTTAATATAGGATAAACCTAATATACAAGACTCAAATTTACATGAGTAAAACAGATGCCATAAAAAAGAAAGTAAAAAAATTAAACTACAATGCTGTAATTACCTTTTTTATACCACTCAAAAGCATTTGATGCATGAAATTATAGGTAGTAAAAAAATTCAGAATATTTAAATATTAGTAATACCTTGTATTTTTTTTAGAAATATTGGCATGATCTCTTCTTGTCTTATCAGCAATGCTATTAGGCCACTTTTTCACTATTTTGTTTTTTACTTGGATTAAAATAGGTGAGGCGTCAGAGCCCCCCACCACTCCACTTACTGGCCACGCCCCCTCGGGGTCATATCAAGGTTATATGAAGGCAATGTCAGGTCATATCAATGTCATTTCAACATCATATCAATGTCATTTCAACATCATATCAATGTCATTTCAACATCATATCAATGTTTAATCCATTCTCATCGAGAAATCTTACAATACTGAGTTTCTCCCACTATTTCTCTATATATGTAGGAACTTAGTCAAAATGTGGATGATGTATAAAACATAAATTGAAAAAGAAGATTTAGAAAGTGACACATTTAGAAAGTAGAGGTTTGATGCAGAGCATGAAGCCTTTTACAATGTTGTCAGAGCGGGTTGTTACCAAAATTAGTCAAAACATAATCAATGTTTTACTGATATTAAGTATTCACATGTTGAGTTATACCAAATAAATTACATATATCTTTAATTTTTTTAATATAAAATTCATGTGATGAGAAATTAAGATTAAATTCGCCAATCAAGATTGTACGGACATTATTTCAAAACATTTCCTCACAGATATTTTATAAATGATCCAGAAAAGTTGCATGACTTGCATTTGGTAAGTGACAAAGACTACCTACTAACCATTTTATACCACAACACTTGGCTGAAATAAATTTACACCTGTAGATACCTACAGTCAGAAAATAAAGTAATGTTTTTTTTCTAATTTTGACATATAAAGTGACTTTTTTGTAATAGCGGCAAGTGTCAAAATGATCTACTTTACGCAACCAGTTGCATATTGTTGAACATTATAAAACTGGTTTCGAAATAGCTATTTAGGAAACGAGGTCCCGCAACATGAACGGCATTTCGTAACGTGTTACATACAATATATATTTTTTTTAATTTTGACTATATTATATATAAAATTGTATTTTGGTACTGACATCTAGGCAACCAATATTACTGCTTTATTGTATTGTTAGTTGCATATGCATCATTTTATTGAGAAATAGAATATTAATTATTTATTCTCATCGACTTGTAGTATGTTTATATGGCTCATTACGGTTATTTCGTTTTAATTATTTTGTGTTAATTTAAAATGTAAAATAAGGACCAAAACACCATTATTACTAGGTTGTAAGTTTAACCAAATTCTATTTTATAAGTCAACCTGTCCTTACTTTACATAAACTAATTAAAAATGTATATTAAAAAGGTTTAGTTTTATTTGTTTTTTTTTTTTTTCACAACTGGTGTCCTATGAAACTACCAAAGATGTTTATTTTGATATCATTGAATCTCATCTAAGATATGGAATATGTTTTTGGGGTTCATGCTACAAGGAACTGTTTCATAGAACATATTTGCTAGAAAAGAAAGCTGCCAGATTTATGTGTAAAGTTAGCGAGGAGAACTCATGTAAGCCATTGTTTCTACAACATAATATATTAACTTTGATTTGTATTTATATTTTAAAAACTGTATGTTTAATGCTTAAGAAATATTTGAGTGATATTTTTACCATCTGTATGCTCTTGATAAAAAAATCCTTATTATTTAATAGCAAGAAAATGTTTAACCACATGCCTTTAAATATAAGAAGTATTTCTAATCAGGCCATAATAAGGCCATATTCAGGCGAAGGATAAAGTATCTGCTATTGGAGAAGGCATATCACACTTCTGGATTTATATAATTGATTTGAGTGTTTAACTTTATTGGTACCTAAATAGTTTTATGTATTTTATATCTTCTTTAATGACTATAAACACAACATGTGATGCAAATAATAATAATAATAATACCCTTTTTTTAAATATTTTATATTTTAATGGATGTAGTATCTATACATGTAAACATTTTTTTCTATATTTTGTTGTTTTAAGTATTATGTGTTTTCTAGCTTTGTCAATAAGATGTACTTCTTCGACAATAAAGTATTTTTGAATTGAATGAATGATTTTATGGAAAAAGTAATTTTAAATAAAATTTTAAAATAATCTCACAATGTACTATCTATCTGCAGCTGAAACTTTCAGACTCCAAAAACCACCCCAAATAATACAACTGGCTCATGAGTTGCAAAAGTTGGGGAAACCATCCCTCAGAATTGTATCAATAATTTGACAATGAGTCTTTCAAATAAAGTAAAAGCATTAAGAAAGACAAGCTGATGTGGTGCTCACACGTTATTTTTTTGTAACCATGTCAATTTCTCAATAAAATAATTTCATAAATTACTTTTTTCACTCCAATCTTATTTTTATATTACTTATTTTTTCCATTAAATATTAGTTTGCCTTTGGTTACACAATTAATGTATCATTTTATTACATTTCCTTGCATTTTTTTATTTCAAATATTTAGACTTTAAAATTTAGAATATATAATAATAATAAATCGTCTTTATTATTTTTAAATACAAAGTGTTCAAATTAAAGTGTTACAGTTAAATACCGCCGAAAATATACATTTAATAAAAAAAAGTTTCAGACAAAAGTTTTATAGTTTTTTTTGGGGGAAACAGTTTGGCAAAATTAATTTTTTTATAGCTGACCATAATATGGCCGTATCGAGGTGGACTTTTTTATTTCAAATGGGAACCCCATTTTATTTTTAGATATTCTTAAAGTTCATAAAAAAAATAAGAAACTTTTAAAGAAAACATTTTTTTATTGGACTTTTACTTATTGAGTAACACCTACTTAAAAATTGTGCTGGTAAAAAAAGGCCTTAAGATTATCATAACTATAATTACGATAGCACTTAATAATGGATTGCCATTTTATAATCCTTTTAAAATATTTTTTTTTTCATTTCCTCCCCCCCCCCCCCCCCCCCTGTTGGTAGTGTTGTACTTCTATATTCTACTATTTAAAAATGTCTACAGATAATACAAAAGATTGGTCTAAAATATTTGCGACCAGATGTGATCCATTAAAATTAAAGAAACATTCTGGAAAATTGAGGAATGTTTCAGAAAATATTCACTCTCATGTAGACATTAAGCTAGGAATGAAAATTTGTGTTGGGCGTCGAATCAAATATTTAAGTTTATCATTATGAAAAGTATTCAAAATATTTAGAAAATAGGTTTACTGATGCATAGACGATTCCAGGAACCCAAAAAATCAATTCTGTCATTCCAGTGGCAAAGCCAAAAATTGTCACAAAAGGTTTCTCAGTGAGCTCAGAAGAACAAACACATGAACTAATAGTGTTCTGCAAATAAATAATTAAAGGAATAAAATCAGAGGCCTTTTATCTAGATTTAAATTATTAAGAGACCTTTTGTAATGTGTGGAGGGTGGGTTACCCCACGGCACTTAGACCTCATTAGGTCCATTGTGCATCCTCCTAAGATGATAAGCACCTCCTAGCTCGTGAGCCAGCCTACAGATTTAATGTAGTTGACAACGTCGCCAAGAGGTGCTTCTCTTATATCGGCCGGTGTTAGCCGATACTCGCCAAACACAAATCTTCTAATAAATGAGAGCGTCGAGCAATTGTAAAGGATATGCTCAATGGTCTAATCTTCTTGTTCGCACCCTCTGCAGAGTGTGGATTCTGACAGCCCCATGATATGGAGATGCTTTCTTACTTGGCAATGACCAGTCAGAATGCCTGTGACTAGGCGCAGATTCTGTCTAGTCATAGTCAAGTATCTGTTTGCTGCAGTGTTGTCAGGATAACTTAAGATCTCCCTGGCAACTCTGCAGTTTCTTGTTTCATCCCATCTTTCCTTGAATTTCACAAGGGAATGTTCTTTGATTGGGCCTGTCACTACCAATTTTGTCAGGCCAATAGAAGGGCCAGGTCCAAAAAGTATTTGGTTGGTTGCTTTCTTGGCTAGTGAATCAGCAAGACAGTTACCTTTCGATGTGGCGTGACCTTTAATCCATCTTAAGGTGACCATGTTGATGGATACTTCGGCCAAATATTCGTGACATTCTAGCACTAACCCTGAATAAATTTGTGGTCTGTTCAGGGTGAGTAGTGCTTGTCTGCTATCTGTATAGATGAGCATGTTTCTTCCAGTGATATTGTTTCTGGTTATTTCTTTTGCTGCTATGAGAATGCCCGTTAGCTCTGTTTGAACTACACTGGCACTATTGCTCACAGCCCATTTTATGTTTAGGTTTAAGAATCTGGAGTATATTCTACATCCTGAGCCTTGTTTTGTTTTAGAACCATCAGTGTAGATATGAATCGTACCTGACACTTCTGGCTCTTCTATTTGTTCTATTATAACTTTATATGGCTTATGAAAGATATTTTGGTGAGATGGAGTCCATGTTCGCTTGAAGCTTCAAAAAAATAAAAAATTACAAAAAAAAAATCAAAAAATGTTTTTTTTCACAATTTCAAAAATATACATGAAAATAAAATAGGTCATGTGACACATCGTTGGAAAGGTGTTTTAATTAATATCTTATAAGTAGTTCTCAAGATATTCTAATTTTTGTGAAGTTGTGTTGGACCAAAATTGGTCAATTTTTGAAAATCAATAAAAAAAACTACTGATCAGAAAAAAAAATGTTTTGGATTTTTCATCCCACCCATATAGAGAATCAGTGTACCAAATTTTACCAAAATCAGTGAGATGGTCTACCATACCTCTTTTTATTTTGGTTGATTTGATATTATGAAATGACCTAAATATAAATATTATGAAAAATAGTGAAATCTTTTGGATTAGAGGTAAAACAATTTGTATATGGCTAGTAATATCCTTGTTAACAGATGTTTTGAGCTAAACAGTCACTTCATGACAAATTGTGGCTTGCATTCTTTTTACATCAAGGGATTCAATTAGAAAAACAAAAATAACACAAAATGGCATCTGAAAATACATAGTAGGACAACAATAGAACAGTTATTTTACATTAATAGTGCTCTAAAACAAACATGGAAATTTGGAAAGGTGGCAGGTGTACAATTCAAACTCTAGACCTCAGAGCAAAGTGGTGCAGACATGCACATTAGAAGGACAGTAAACTACAAAATAACCAATATACAGGGTGGCTCACGCTCAACGGGACGGAGCTTTATGGGAAAACGACCAAAGATATAAAAAATTCGTTTGGGAGGAATACGTAGGTTACAGACGGCTACAATTTAAAATTTGTTAGATGTATACAGGATGTCCCACATAAGAGAAAATATACAAAGTTATATTATTTTTAATGGAACACCCTGTTTTTTATTTTAGAATTAAAAACTACATCAAAAATAATGTCAGTTAACTAAAGGTTCTCTATTACTATTATTATTAGTTTTCGATGTATTTGAATTTTTAAGGAAAAAAAGTCTCCCAGAAATTAATTGTTTACTCTTGTTTGAATAATTTTTAATGAACTAATTTTTTTTTCTTATGTGGGACATCCTGTATACATCTAACAAATTTTAAATTGTAGCCGTCTGTAACCTACGTATTCCTCCCAAACGAATTTTTTATATCTTTGGTCGTTTTCCCATAACGCTCCGTCCCGTTGAGCGTGAGCCACCCTGTACATACTAATAGATAAAATGCAACAGTACATTATATAACATATTTAAATAGTTTATTCTTTGTAATGGCACCAAAATATTTAATTTTTAATTTTTTTAATTCATATTTTGCCATGAAACTTATTTTTGAGAGTACTTATGCTAAGTCATGCACAGTAACTCCAAACTAATCATAATTAAGCAACAATGAGCTACTGCCAAATACCTGAAATTGATCTGCAGAATACCTCCGATTCAACCTCTGAATTTGAGACACCATTTTCAGACTTAACTAAAATAGCTAAATTTGAGGCTAAATCTGTCTCATTTTTTTTATCACTACTAGGTGGAACAAATGTATGTTCCTCAATGTGCAAATTCTTCAGTGGATTGTCTTCTATCAAATTTTCTAAAAGTGAATTAATTTCTGTTAATTGCTTTAAAACATCTATGCAATATGTGTGGATGTAAGACACATCTTTCGTCTTCATATTTTCTTGTTTTTTTTTAACATGGTCTACAGCTGAAAATATCTAAAAAGAAATGTTTAAAAGAGTAGCTAGGTATTTGATTTAACTTCTTACCTGATTAATTATTAAATCGAGATTATCTACAACACTCAGTTTTTCGTCTGTAATCTGCTCAAATTGTAAAAGAATTTTAGATAATTTGGTTTGCCTTTTTTCCATATTTCAAGGTACCAAAAAAAAAAGATACACGTCACGTACGTGCAATAAAACTACAAAACGGAAAACTTAATCAAACTTAATCACCCTTCTTTACTTATTACGAGTCACTGATATCTCTGATATTGCTAATTGCTAGTGAAAGTGCTGAGACCTGAGACTGCTTTATGACTTGTTGAACGTGACACGACAGGTCTATGGGAGGGAAGACACTACGTGATTAAATTGAAAAAAACAAAACAGGAGCTTGGTTTGAACCTTGTGAAAAATCCAATGATGCAAAAACCTTTGGCTTATTCCCAATGCCCACGCAATCACAATCCAAACGCAAAACTACACAAGTACCAGTACACACAAACATCAAACAACCATTAAACCAAACAAAAAAATATGTGACGTTTGACAAATGATGAACGACACTTGACACTTGGAAAATGTTGGCGGGGTATGTTCATTTTCTTAGATCGTTTGCCCAGGTTACTCTAGAGTAATTCTCATTTGTCCAAAATTTCTGAACGCCAACGAAAGTAAACGTTGACGAATTTGAAAATTAAATTTTTTTATAGTTTTTACAATATTCGATGTTCCTCGCTTTCCGTTGTTACTCGTGTAGTTTTACTTTTTTTAGCTGTTTTTTTTCTGTTTATTTAATTTTTTTATTTCAATACTTACCTATTCGCAGCCCTATTTATAATCGAGATTATAATGAATGATCTATAAAGTCAATAGAACAAGAAATTTTAGATTATTTATTTTAAATCAAACTTAACTTTATAAAATTCCATGTACAAACCAGGGACCCGGACCGAAAGGCTATATCAAGCTAGCGGGCACTCTGTGGCGGCACCATACAAGTCCTGATGGTTTTTTTGTAGCCTTTTTGTTACGCTATTTGCGAATTTGTAGCTTTCCATAAATTCCATAGTAGCGGCACAGATTCAGACCCAGCTGGTTTTTCGTAACTTTTTTGTAGCTTTTTTGTTACGCTAGTTTCCCTTTTGTAGCTTGTACTGAACCTGAGAAAAGCGCGGATCCGCTAGTTTAGTGGATATTTGTAGCGGCACCAGCTCGGACCAGGCTCATTTTTTGTAACCTTTTTGTAGCTTTTTTGTTACGCCTGTCTCCATTTCGTTGCGAGGCCTGAACGTGAGTAATAATCGTTTCTCCATGAGCGTGAAAGAAAAGTGCGTCAATTTAAAATCAAGTTTCGGCATCTGCAAGTAATAGGTCTTTTCCTTTGCATCGAAAGTGTAGCACTGAGCTACACCACTTCTGAAAATACCGTTGCATTTATACAAATTGTATAGTTGCGATTATAATAATTAAAAAAAATTAATGCGTTGCTTGCTGCTATATAGAAAATCAATATCATCTACATAATGCATAATCGATAAAATTTTATCACAAGTCTTGTGTGGGTGATGTGGTAAATATTTCAAATCGATGGAAAAATGATATATAATTAATTAAGCGTTGATTATACCTATAATTTTTTATATAAAACATGAAATACTACATTAAATAATATTATAAATTTACAAGGTAATCTAAATTTCCATAATCGACTTCTTCATTTGTTCGTTTTTCAATATTCTTACGTTTTTTATTTAACTTTTCTTTCTGTTTTCTACATTTTCTTAACGACTAGCATTCAAATCATTTTCATTATTATTTCTTTCTCAATTATATTATTATCAATATTTAAATCTTTTATTATTTTTTCATTTTCTATTATTTTTTGGGAAAAATTAGTTATATTTTTATTCAAAATATCATTTTTTTTTTCGCATAAAATCAATTTTTTCGCTTTGGTTTGCGATTACTTCGGAAAGATATTCGTTTTTTTAAATAATAGAGTTTGTTGGGCAACACAAACGGACTTACATGTGTGCAACTCGTTTTCAGCTCGTACCCCATTTTCAATAAAGCTGCTATTCAGTTTCCAGTTATTATTTTCACATTTCATCACTTTTAAGCGTAAAAAATTTTACAGTTGTTAATTCCCAGACAACACACCAAATCCCAGAGATATCCACAGAATATATTTTGTGGATATCCAATATATCCACAGGATATCAGAAATATTCCGTGGAACTAATATAGATATCCAAATGTCCGTCTATATCCAGAATATAGAAGATATCCTATGGATATTCAGTTTAATATCTAATGAGTATCTCCAGACAATACAAGAAATCCCAGATATATCCATAGAATATATTTTGTGGATATCCAACCAAATGTCCGTCTATATCCCAGGATATAGAAATTCAGATAAATATTTTATAATTATTTTTAGTAGAGGTTCATAAGTAACCAATGGTTATTGAATAACGTCGAAAGAAAATAGAGGTAAAACATATTCCCAACAATCTGCCTTTGATTTTGTCTACTAAGGAGAAAATCATCCTTATTAGGATTATTAGGAATCTTCAGCAATAAATGGAACTTCTCAACTTCAGTCTCTAATGAAGCCTGTTTGTGAAACAATGTCGATCAAACTCAATTACGGCGGGTTAAGCATGAGTAGATACGAAAGTGGTATCGCCATCTATACTTAGGAAGCAAAATCAAAAATTACATCTAGTAGATATCCACGATGGTTTGCGTCCGCGCTTAGACTTTGATATATTTATATTTATAGTGGATGTCCATGGGATATTGAATACACCTTAAAAAAAATTAATTTTAAATATCTCAACGGTACTATTAGCCACAATGGCGAGTACAATGGCGTAATTTTTTAATAATTTGCTATATAATTACAATTATTTATGGACATTTGCATGTCTATAAATTACATTTCATGGATATAAAATAGATATCCACCATGGACTGGACATTCAGTGGATATTGGGATGTTCAGTAGATATCCAAAGGATTTGGTGTGCTGTCTGGGTAGGTGATATTAACACTTGTGATACAGCGTCATTTTAAGGATTTTCTTGTAAAAAAGTAATACTTCCTGAATATAAATTTTTTTGCGTTGAAACAATTGAATCAATTTGAGAAAAAACAATAAGAATTAAGTAGAAAATCATTTTGCGAACTATATAAAAATTCATATAAATATAAATATAGATGAAAAAATTATAATTTTGGTAAATTAGGGGGGAAATGGGCAATATTATTTCTATAAGTATATTCAAATTATATATTGTTAACTTTTACCAGTAGGGATTTTTAAGATCTCAATAGTACATTATTAAAATTTTTCCTTCTCTCCCCTAACGTTCCTAGTATTCATTTTTTATTATTCATGATGATCCTAACTTTACATATTATATTATTTAATTATTTAATATGCATATGAAAATTTTTGCAACATTGTATTTAATTTATTTATTGCATGAATTAAAACTGCGCGTGAATGCAATTATTTTATTTTTTATTTAATGAATTAATAGGTATGGAAAGATGAATAAATACGTGTATTTACTATTAATAAAAAAAATAAATCCAATCCGCTTGTAAAACATATCAAAATTTTCCATAGAAAATTTCAATTTTAATTTGGAATTATATTAGTTTTGGTGTGATATTGATAACGGTCAATGTTAAATTGTTCTTAAAATAACTCTGATTAAAAAATTGAATCGAAATAAGATTATGAATCGATTGAGGTATTTATACATTTTATTGATAATACATATAGGTATTAATTGCAAGGAACATCACAAATTTTGTTAATTGTATATATTTATATTACAATGGTTAAGCAGAATGCTGCAGATATTCCTGAGCTTCCTAAAAGTAAAAGAAATTAAAAAAAATTCAGCCCTAAAAAGGATCTTGTCTGAAAATATAATGCCAAATTGCAATTTATCTAAAAAATTGAGTGTATTTATATTTTTTTTTATAAAATATTATTTTACATTTTTTGTAGGATGAAATTATTAATTTAACAGCAGATTTTGACACCTTCCTAGAGAATATCTCTTTTAACATTGAGCATAAATCCCAACAATCGCATGATGAAAAGCACGAAGTTTACTAGTATGTTAAATTTTTTATTTATAGAACTATACTTATTTACTATAATTATCATATAATTTTTTTATTTTAGAATACTATCAATTTAGTAGATAATATTTTTCTTGAAAATAACACTTTTCCTGAACAGCCTGAAATCATCGTTAGAAATAAAAAGTATATTACCACCAATTTTTTCGTTTTATAAAATTAATTATTTTTTTATTTTAGAAACGCTTTCAAAAAACATCAAACGTCATCAACCTAACGATTTTGAGTAATTAGTTAAAATGCCTCCATTAATTGAAACTCAAAGCATACTAGTATGTTTATATCATTTTTTTGTTTTATGCAATTATTTTTTATTATTAGAAAAAACATCTCCAAAAAAAAACAAAAACTAGAGGCAACGCAACCACATCCGCAACCTCAACTACATCAATCTATCGAAAAAATCCGAGAACTAAATCATGATGAACATCAACTACTCATGGGCGAAGTTAAAGGGGGGCTTGGGGGGGCTAAGCCAAGCCAAACCAAATTAGCCCCCCCAAAAATAATTCGAACATTTATCGCACATCCACCCAAACATTTCAGATTTCAGAACAGAAATTAAAAAAATAAAAAGAATCGTGCCTTTGATTGATTCTGCAATTTTACATTTAGTTCAGGAGGCAGTGAATTTTTTTCGTATTAATTTTTCCAGTCGGTGTATGTGAAAAATAAACTGTTCTCTTAGTGACAAAAACAAAATTTTTGAGTCTGACACTTATTTTCCCAGTCATAATTATTTTACATTTACTAAACTAGAACATAAAACTTATAAAAATAGCAGTTTGGATTATCTCAGATAGTGGAAAGTGAGTGTGGCAGAAAATTGAGCATATAAATTGATACAATCATGAACTGTTTATAATAATAAGTCTGGCTGATTTACGAAATTGGCTAATGAGTCTGGTAATATCTTCTAAATGGACAAAATATAATATTTTTGCTTTTATTTTCCCGGGTTTGAAAATTTGTCACGTGATAGATTAAATTATAATTTTACACCTCCATTTTATAGCCAATTAACTGCTGTTATTCACTTCCATGACAATCAGAGACATTTCCGGAAATTTTTCTTTTGGTGGGTACCCTGAACGAAATTATACTAAAAATTTTTTTGACAGTTGAGCAGCATATAAAAAATTTGCCATTTCAGTGGTTAATATTTTATTTAATACCAATTATAACTAGGTAGAAATACACTACATTTATTTTATATAAAATAATAATTAGGTTTTTTGCGTCAACTAAACGACTTCAAATATGACAAATGGTCATGGTATGGCCACAGCATATAAAACATGTTTTATATTCTGTGGTATGGCTACCTTTGAAAATTTGATTTTAGTCGTTTTAATGCATGTTTGTCAAGTTTTGAAATTTGGATATTTTGGTGTAAAACTTTCTTACCCAATACCAAACGTGCCTAAATTATTATCAGTAAATTTTTGCACACTCACGCATATTTTAAGAAAATTATCCATCTACTTAGGATAAATTTCAAAATATTCGTAAGTGAAAATACACGTCTGGCTGACAATTACAATTACGGAGGATTGCCAGACTCACAAGTAGTGTCCGACCGAAGGTTCGGTTACAGTTTCGGCCAACTTTGGCTTTAAATAATAGTTTCGACTACAGTTTCGGTTTCGGCGGAAAAATGGCCGAAACTGCAGGTGACAGCGAAACTACTTTTAAAAGTTTTCGTATCACAATTGGTTGTGTCCGGCACAATGGCGACTGTGCCGGGTGCCATTCCTACACAGTGCACGTACACACAAACTTCTCTGCTTTGTTTCAAGTGAACATGTCAATAAATTTATTAATGGCTTCTTTTGATCACATAAATAAATAGGTAATAAGTAAATGTAGCTAAGATTTATAATACGAGTTAATTAGTCTAAAACAAGGATTACAATGAGATATTGCAAATTTCAATAAGATATAGCCTTAAAAGAGAGTTCTTGTTTCTGTTTCGGCCGAAACTAAGAAAGGAGCCGAAATTTGGTTTCTGTTTCTGTTATAAAACCGTATTTCGGTCGGACCTGAAAAGCCAGGTAGTTAAACGAGGAGAGGAATAGTAGTCGAACGTGCCGTATTTAGCGCGCCTGAAGGTCATTAGACGAGTCTGGCAATAAGGCTTTCGGGGTGTTCCACATTAGCCAGATTGTATTTTAAGCTGTTATCATAATATATATTTTTTAGTAGTGAGAACACTTGTAACAGGGATCCTTACTGGACATTGCCAACTAAAATGACACCTTACCCAGACAGCACACGACATCTTAAAGACGTCTGTTTTATGTCGTAGTTATGACTGAACGCCTAAAGACTTAAAAAAGACGTTGTAAAGACGTCTTCATAAAGACGTCTTTTAGGACACATAAATAGACGTCTTAAAGACGTCTTTTGAATGCCTATCTATTTAAAAAAATATAAACAATAATGGTAACATTAAAAGAAGTACTGGCTTACTTGTCGTTTCTAATTTCACAAAATATAAATTTATTTTTAATTTTTTTTATTAATTTACTTATTTTTTTTATTTATTCACGAGGATTTGTTCATTAGAGTAAGTAAATATTTGACCGGAACATGGTTCAACGATCGAAGCGAATGTTTTTATTATGCTTTGTCTTTTTTCAACAGTACAATTTAAACAAGGACGTGTATTTGAATGTGAGTATTATTGGGATTCCGTGGTTCGTGGCGTTCTGCGTTGTCCTTTCGTTGTCATTTGTCGTTGATGTTGAAGATGAAAGCGGAGGGAGAGGTTAGTTTTTGTTGGTTATTCGTTGATTTTTTTTATTTGTGTCTTGTGCCGTGGATTACTGTGAATTTATAAGCATAAAAGTTTACTACATATTCTGAAAAATCAAATAGAAGAACTCTTATTAGTGTTTTAAGTACGTCTAGGCGTCTAGAGATGACTTAGAAGCTTCATCGGATGTAAATATATCTGAATTAGAGTTGAAAGTACAGGAAGATTGCCATTCTTTGACCACCCTTAACCCACACTATTTACTGAAAATCCTATTAAAGCGAATTTGACAGAGTGAGCTATAATTGCATATTTTACACAGCGCAGTTAAAATTATTGCAACCCAGGCTGGCTCAGAAGAGCATCCGACAGAAGATTAACCACTAACGGAGGAAGAATCCAAAAAAAAATAATTTGTAATATTACTTTTTTAACGAAATGTTTCAGTGTTTTGTTAATAATAATGTTTATAGAAAATATGTGTTTTATTTTGTATGGAAGGAATTTACAGAAGCTTTTAAAACTAAATCCGAGAGTATGTCTTACCAATGTCGAAAAACAGACATATTTAAGATGTCTTAAGAACGTTACCTTTTGTAACATCAGACGTCTTAAAGATGTCTTTAAGACGTCTGGCCGGCGTAATAAGACGTCTTTTAGACGTCTGTCATGTCTCTGACAGACGTCTTATGGACGTCTTAAAGATGTCTTTGTGCTGTCTGGGTAGTAAACTGAGAGTAGTAGAAGAGTGCAGATTTTGTGAGGAGGAGGAAAAAATCTTCATTCACATTCTAACTAAATGTGTAGCACTTCAGAATCCAAGGGCACTATACCTAGGAGCATATCAAATAGAAGAGGGAGATGTACCTAACTTGAAGCCACTCCAAATCCTACACTTCCTTGAGAAGATATAATTGGAAGGATCTTTATTCGCGATTCAAGCTAAGTGATACGCCCTCTGGAGGAAATTTGTAGAAGGTCCCTATAAGTAGGATATCGTTCAGTGTTGCCAGAAGTAGCAAAATTTCGCTACGTCGTCGGATTTTAGCTCTTGAAGAAGTGGATAAGACCTTCTATTTAAGAATCAAAATTTGTGTATAGTAATATGTAATCATACTCTTTATTTATTTAAGGACTTTTTTATAAAACCGATTTATTATATTAATTTTTTTTTAATTTCAGTTCATTTATTAATTTTGTTTTAAAATCAGTTCATCATTTGGCAACGTGTTCATTGTTTACATTTTAATTTGTATCAATTACAATTCGAGTTTTTCTTACTTTTTAGCTTTAAATTTGTTTATTTCTTATACTATGTGATAGTGTTTATGTTAAAAATGAAATCTGCGAAAAAGTCCCCAGCAAATTGCAATCTATATGGTGTTAATGTCAAAATCAAAACTGAAGTATCCATTATTTTCCAAATGAAAGTCGTAAAATTTAGTTTTTTACCATAAACGGATATCTACAAATTCACAATATTGAAATTTTGCAAAACTTTGTTTAGAATGGATATATGATATTTTATCCATATTCATAGATTCGTCAGAATTTATTTACTTAACTTCAGTAGGTATACCTCTAGAACTATTATATATTATATGACTAGGGCTAGGGCTTTAGCCCCCCCAGATCTGATGACATAACTTCGCCCATGCAACTACTCCAAAGAGAAATTAAGGAAATGAGTTTTGAGTGTTCATTTGTATGTATATTGTATGAAATTAATATTGATATTGATACATTTTAACCATAGATATATAACCAAGACAGATAGGATTATTTACAAAATTTTTGAAGAATGAACGATGGTGTCCGCGGTAGAAACTCAATAATCGGCTTGAACATTGATGCCAAGTTTACGTGCTTTTAACTATAGATATATATAACCAATACAGATTACACAATTTCTGAAGTCAACACGGATGATCCTCGACAGAAATGCAATATTTGGATAAAATTAAAATATTGATGCCAAGTTTGCGATGTTTTTAACTGTAGTAATGTTATTGCGTTTGCTTGAATTACTGTTAGGTCTTTAAATTGTCAAAAAAAAAAATAATGTCTGACAACAGCGGAAGTTGAGTAGACCGCAATTGTGGAGGGTCGTATATTGTTTCATTCATAAAAATTCCTTCGATACAGTACTAGTCCAGGAGCCAGTGAATTTTTTCGTACTTGTTTTCCCGGTCCGTGTATATTTAAATAATCTATTCCCGGTGAACTGTATATTTAAAATGGAACGCCAATCTATTAACAAAAGTAAGCCAGATTGAATTCGCGCATTACGTCACATCGATACAAGTGAGATTGTTTACAAAGTGTCTTTGCAGGCCTATTTTGCCCATTTCATGTATTTGTTTTTAAATCATGTTAAATTACTATTTTTGAAACTCAACAAGGAGAAAATCCAATTAACTCTTCCGTTGTGTATATATATAAGATAAAGTAACTGAAGTTTTATTAGTAAAGTATTAATACTAAAATTTTAATGTAATTTACAGAAAATAGCTAGGTATGTATTTGTTTTTAAATAATTTGATAATTTATGAAAAAAGTGAGTAAAAGTGGAATGACCAGTGGCCAGTAGGTCAGTCAATACAAAGTATCATATATTTCTATTATAACATAACTAAAATACCTACATCTTTTAATCATAAAGACATAAGTTAAAAACCATTTTAATATATGCATTAAAATGAAGTAATAATAACTTAAAGAGACGAGGTCCTAAAGTAATAGCTGGTACAGCATGTTTTTTAAACGTTTCCTCATTGCTGCTAGAATGAAATCACTTACTATGAAATGTGCTCTAAAAACGGCATTTATAGCAGTCAGTGTTCAGTCTTAGGATCTCTTCCTAAAGCCCTCATCCAAGCTGCATATATATTAAAAAATAATTAAAAAAAAAAACATATTATATACCTATATAATTTTCGGTTCTGGGTGCCCTAAAAGAGGACACTTAGCCGACAATTTGGCTCAGATAGCTAAAACCCAAAAGTCACACCCCGAACCAGGACGTATTGCTATATTTTTAAGTAAAAAATAACTACAAAAAAATTACCTGAAAAATGAAGGCGTCTAACTTTACACCAAAAAAACCATACACTTTTTCCAATTGTTGCAAGCACCCGATGACGATTAGGTAGATATCAACTAGAAGCATGTACTTAATGGTTATAAAGCTTATTTTAACACAAAAAGAATAAAGCACTAGTCGAAAAGCAGCAATCAAATATAAATAGACCACAATATTAAAATTCAAATTAAAAACTATATAAAAGACAAATACTCTAAAAGCGCAAAATATCAGAACCAAATAAAATGAATAACTATAATAACCTAAAAATCACACTAAAATTGCAAAAACTATTACTGTAAAATCATGAGATTACATCAATAATGCATATGCGTCGGAGTATCGCAAAAATTTAGCTATGTTTTTAGCAGTATTATAGAACCATTTCTACCACGCGCATCCAACGATATTGGCGTTCCACAGTTCACTGTATTTTCCTCACACCTCTAGTATAAATGATTTGACATAACGAAATTAACAATAATTATAATTAATGTAGAGGAATAAGTGATTCGTGAATTCTAAATAAAACAATTATTATATAAAAGTGTAAAAGGAAATGTAATTTAATTCCCTATTTTCATCTGTAATATCTTCAATTATTATGTTTAATTTCTATAAATAAACCAACTGGTTAGGTGAAACATTGTGATATAAGATTTTATTTATGTGTCCTATGCGTACACTTTAACATACAAAACACCTGGAACATTCTTTAAATAATTGTGGTCGTAGAAATAATTGTGTACATAACTCGTTTGAAAGTGTATTTTATGCACTTGCCAAATATATTATCTATACAGATTAATCAGACTATTTTTTTACTTAATTTCAGTACATCTCTTACTACTAAAACTATTTTTATCAATGAAAAAAAAGGGCCGTGTTCTCGTATGTTTTGACGCATTTTCGGCCTCAGCCCATTGGCTCCCCCCTCTAAATATATATGAATTTTGCTTAGAATTGCTAATCCTACAATTCTCTATTCGTGCTTGCTGACTGGGAAAATAAATACCGAAAATCGTCACTGTCTCCTGGACTATACAATAGATGATGATGAGAACTTCACAACAAATACACTTTTATGAATGGCTAGTTGGGGATGTGATTTTAACCTATTTTTAAGGATATAGAGAAAAAGCAGGATATGAATTATATAAAACTAGATGATCAACCACATGTTCCAAACTAAATTTCAGAAGTAAATTTAAATACTCTCCTTGTATGTATTTATTATTAATTTATATTTTTTTTCTTAATTTTAGTCTATTTCTATGGATAAATCAATAATGGTAGCAACAGAAAGGGCTGAAATTGTACAAGAAATTATGAAGAAAACAAACAAACCCAACAGTTTACATCAAAATATTATACTAAAAGAAAAGGAAAAACAAAAACTTGAGATGGAAAAAGAAAAAATAACAGCAAAAATAAATTAATTATATCTGAAATAAAAAAATTGTAATGAATTCATTGAAATAATTAAATAGTATTTCATATTTTATATTTTTATCCTATATAACTTTTAGGCCCATTTGCACCGCTAGTCGTTAAGAAAGCAAAACTTAAAATGACATTTCTCCATTAACAATGTCATTTTAACCTTCGCTTATTTCTTAACGACTAGCGGTGCGAATGGCCCTTAGTATTTTTAGAAGTGTTTTATATTTTTCTATTAAATTTTTGAATTCTTTGCTAATAAATTGAGAACCGTTAACACATGATAATTAATACCTGAGGAACACCAAAAATTAAGAAAACATGATTTTCCAAAAACTTCACGATACTTGTAGTTGTTGCTTTCGACATTGGGTGAACAGAACAAAATTTTGTGAACCAATCGGTCACAATCATAGATTAGGTAAAGTCACAACCAATGCATATTTATTACCTTGTTTTGATCTGGGGTAGGATCCTATTATATCTACACTTACCCATTGAAAAGGAAAATTTATATTTTTATAAGTACCCATAATACCAGCTTTCGTTAAATTTGTTCTTTTGCACGAGGAACAAATTTTACATTTTTGAACATAACGATATACGTCTTTACGTAATTTTGGCCAATAATATAGTTCAGAAATTAGCGAAATTGTTTTAGAAATACCTAAATGGCTACCAGATACATCATCATGGAACATTTTTAGAACATCTTTACGATTGTTCGCCGGAATGATAATTTTCCAATCAGATAAATTACTTTCAATAGGGATATGAGAGAAAACATGTTTAAAAAGAATATTATTTTCGACTTTCAATGACGGGTATTTGATAGGATGACTTTTTACTTTATTAATCATAGATAAGTATCATGTGTCTGGTTTCAAGGTAGAGATATCTAATACGGAAATTTCGATAACAGATCGAGAAAGAGCATCACTTACTAACATGGTGGAACCTTTGCGATGTTTAATTACAAAGTCAAATTGAGCTAATCTGAGAGCTAAACGAGCAAGTTTACCACTCGGATTTGATAATTTATGTAGGAATTGTAATGAGGAATGATCTGTTTCTAAAGTGAACACAGTTCCTTCTACGTAACATCAAGTAGTTCTTTTTCTGTTGTAGATATTTTCTATTCTGTTTTAGTAAGTGCACGACTAGAATATGCGATGGGATGGTCTATTCCATCACATTCTTGGTAAAGAATCGCACCAAGACCTGTGTCACTAGCGTAAGTAAGTAAAGTAAAAATTTAATATTAGAAAAATATCAGCCTCGGGAGTCCAGATAATAGGTTGTCCTTTCTTTCTGTTATGAAGTAAATCTGTAATAGGTGAGCAGACAGAAGAAAAGTTTTTTAGAAATCTACGATACCAACCAATCAATCCAATTAACCTTTTCATTTCTGTAGTATTTTTAGGTATTGGGTAATTTAAAATAGCCTCAATTTTATCTGGCGAGGTACGCAATCCGTGTTTATCTAATGTGAAACCTAAGTAATTAAGAGAATCCCTACAAAATTCACATTTTTCCATATTTATCGTTAAACCAGCCTCTCTTAACCTATGAAATAGCTTTTCCAACAGTTCAATATGCAGTTCGAACGTTGGTGTTGCAACAATAATATCATCTAGGTAGCAAAAACAATAAGGTAATATGGTTGGGTCTATAATTCGATCCATAAGACGTGATCAAAAGAACCCATGCCAAAAATTGAAAATGCAATTTTTGTTATTGATGAATCTGTTAAGGGAATTTGAAGAAAAACTTTTCGTAAGTCAATTGAGGTAAGATATTTTGCGTCCCTAAGTTTATTTAATACTGAATCTACCAAATGCATTGGGTATATGTCTGATTTTGTAACGGAATTTAATTTTCTACCATCAAAATATACTCTTACTTCTCCATTTTTCTTGGGAACTAACCATAAGGGTGAACACCAAGGTGAATTTGATGGTTGAATAACTCCTAACTGTAGAAGTTCATCAATTTCCTTTTTAAGATGCGATTGCATTGTTGGACTTAACGGATATTGTCTTTGACAATATCCAATATCATGTTTTATCAGGTGTGTCAAACCAAGAGAAATGTCTGGAGATATATTTGAATATAAACTAATTATCTTATCTAATTCATATTTTTGTATAACGGAAAGTGTTGAAATGGGTTGGATTGCATTAATTACACAATGAGAAGATAATATAGAATATGATAAATTGTGAAAGTTAACATCAATTTTAAACATTTTCAGAAAATCCATACCCAGAATAAGAGAATGTGTTATAGCGGGAATAATTAAAATTTTGATATCATGTGTAATATCATTCAACGTGACAGGTACGACAATATAACCCATTACACTTTGTGCTGTTCCGTAAGCTGTTGTAATATTAGAAAATAACTCATATTGTAACGGTACTTTAAGAGAATTTAGTAACTGAAATCCTAAGCTACCCAAAACACAAGAATTGCTACCACTATCTACCAGTGCTAAAATATCTTTTCCTAAAATTTTAATATTAAGATAAGGTCGATTATCATTACTTTTTCTAACAAATAACGGACTAATATTATTTGTAGGTACATCATTTAAAGTCAAAGATAAGATATTAGAAAATACATTATTTTTCTTTTCCGAAAATTTACCAAATTTATTACTATTACTATTTACAGATAAGTTATATAAAAAGTTTTTTACAAATTTTAGATAATTTTGCCATTCGGTAATTGAAGTAAACTTATTTTATTTTTGGATTTGTGTTCTTTTAGATATCTTGGCATTTCGTTGGCAGGTTGACAAGTTACAGAAGCCGTATTTTTCTGACCTGCCTGTTGTAAGTTTTTTGAACATTTAAAACACTTCGTTTTGATAAACCCTTTTTTACCACAACCAAAACAAAATATTTTTCTCTGCATACGGCAAGCGTTATATTTGTGACCGGATCTGTCACAATTCCAACAAAATAAATTATATAGTACCGATATATTATTGCGTGTATCGTAAACATTGTTAGAAAAATTTCTTTGAACATTATTACTGAACTTTACTCTAGGTTCATATTGATTACTTTCCCGGGGTCTATTATATAGTAAGAAGTTGTAGCCGGCTTATACCTGTCTGACCAAACTTGTGATTCTTCTATTCTATTACACAGATTACTTAATTCTTGTATCGTGCTAGGAGTGTGCAAAGCTAATTGTGATACATAAATAGGCAATAAGTTACGTCTAATTCTATTAACCCTTGTCTGTCCATCAGGGATTATATCAATTCGTCTAAATAAATTTTCCATGGAGGCAATATACAACCGGTTCATTAAACCCTTGAGTTCTACCGTTAATTTCTAATTCTAAATCAAATTGATAATTAATTGGTAAGAAGTCTTCTTTAAGTTTAGCAACTACTTCTTGCCAAGACTTAAATCCGGATTTTGCACTCATGTACCACGTTAAAGCTGACCCTTTAAAAAATTCAAAACATTTTAAGAAAACTTCGTGATCTGTTACTCTGCGTGACATTTGAAGCATTTCAATTTGAGATAAAAAATCGTAAAGCATATTGCTAGTTCCATCGAAAGTTATATTCCATTTATGGATGTCATTTTGTTTAACAGTACAAACATTTGAATTAGGTACATTCATCATTGTATTATTTGAAAAATCAGCCTGTAGTGGATCAAAAATTTTAGCGTCTAAATCTGCTTCTACGTTAATTATTTCTAGTTTAAGTTCATTTTGTGTCTCAGTTTGATCTTCATCAGTAATATTCATTCTGTGAACCCTACCATTAACATGAATAAGCCTAGATGACATTTTTTTATACGTGGCATCAGTTTTATTACCTATAAAAGAGCTTATCTCTGTTTTCAAATCATTAATTGTTGTTTGTATTTCTTTTAAATCAGTATCAAAAGAATAACTATTCGTAGGCTCCTTAAAAGATCTATCACCTTGTTTTTGTGCATTTAAACCTCTAAAAATGTTACGTAATTCATCAACTGTTCTAGGAACTACTACTCCATGTAGACTAACTTCATAAACTAATTCATATTGCTTTAAATGATTCGCCTGCATTTTGTAAAAATATTTAAATTTGAGAATATTCGAAATTATTATTATTCGAAGTTATTTTCTTAAAAAATAAACAAGGCACAACCTAAATTCAACTTAAGATAATCGCAAAATATATATATTGTTATGAAATTATTAAGTACGGCTCTGTCTAAGTACGCAACCTTCACATAGCAACGCTGACGTGTGAAAACAATCGGACCGCATCTCGAATGTACAAGAAACGACGAGATGCCTACCGCTGACGCACCAAACAGCTGGAACGGCAGAGAGTGCCGTTTACTCATAGGAATGGAATGTTCGAGACGACCGTCGGAAGCCTCTAGCATTTTCCAGTAGCGGAGTTGAACTAATTTAAATAGCCGGCGTATCAACGCCGAGTTTAGTTTAAGATAGAACGTTGTATTGAAAAGTTAAAGTGTAAGAAATAAATTAGAATTATTAGTTAGTGTTTAAATATTTATATAAATTAAATAGTACGTCTGAAATAAATTGTAAATAGTGTGTTTTTAAATAAACAAAGTAAAAATAAATCAGACTTTCGTCACAATATATAAGTTATTTTCACGATAAAAATGTTTAAAGTATTTATAATATCCAAAAAACTATAAATGTAGGTAAAATATTCGCAGACATTCAAGTCCAAACAATTAAAATTTTAATTAATTAAAAAAACGTTAAACAAAAAATATTATTTCCTACTAATCAATAATGACCTTCAATTAGTATTAATTAATTATCTATTATTTACTGTAAGGTATACACGACAAATATTCAATTTGTCAATTAGATAAAACCATACACGGTGACACTACTATAAATAATGCCGATAAAATTCAGTAATAAGTTCAAGAAATGTGAGATATTTTATTTATTATTTCAAAATGAAATCTATATTTTACTTTCGTCGATAAAAATCAGTCAATAAACCGTATTAATTTCTCACAAAAAAATTGTCTGAAAAGTCATGTTGTCGAGGTAAGGAATAAAATTTCAATATCGATAAGAAAGTTCGAAGAAAAAATTCACAGTATTGAATACCAGCATCAAATAAATTTAAAAGTCACTGTAAATATAGGTATATATAGATAATATTTCACTTGATATGACAAAAAAATTCCAGAAAAATATACCCAAAAAATGTCTATAAGAAACCAGGTTGTGGCGCTAATTTGTAATATAGGACGTTACCTTGTGATAAAATGTTAATTTCAAAACACTTATAAGAGATTTTGACTAGCTCAGAGAAATTTAACACCAAACATTACTTATCTTTAAAAATTAAAAAAGAAATGAGCACATTGACCATAGATTTCTCAGTCGTGAATTCGGCTTTTCTAATAGACACCTTTGGGATAATAATTTTCTAGGAGAGTTGGGCACCAATAATTCTCTTTTTTTATTTTTGAAAGCTAGTGAGAATTATAAACTCTAGCTTTATCAAAAAATAAATTAATAAAAACTAATACAAAATTGAATTTGAGTAAAAGAGAATTATTGTAACCTTTAAAAAAATAAGATTCAACATATATTCTTATAAAAATAAATTAGTTTATTCAAATAAAAAAAAACTGTTCGGGAACAAGTCAATATTAAAGTTTATCAGGTAAAATAACTTTTATCTCGTCATTAATAAAACTAGCCACTATTAGTTTCCACATTTGATTTTGGCTGGCAACTTCCTTAGGATGCAGTCGAAAATTCTTCGACTCGGGAACGAACACCAAATCTCGCATTTCCCATGATTCTGCTACTCGAGCATGAACAGCGTACCTCGTTCTGTCGTTCTCGTTCTTACGTGTACTTTCAACTGTTAGCTTTCAGCGGTTAGCTTTCAGCGGTTAGCTTTCAACAGTTAGTTTTCATCAGTTAGTTTTCAACGGTTAGTTTCCAGCTGCTCTTATTCGTTTTCTAAACAAAAATAAATTCTGTTTTTCACGTGGTTCTTGTATGAGATATAAATTAAATTTGCAACATCTACTTTTTAAAATTAAATCAAGATACAATAAAAACTAATTACTATAAACATTGTGCAATTCCAGCAACCAGAATGAATTATAAAAACATATTTAGAAAAATTTAACTTTACTTTCAAAAAAACTAATAATTAACAATAGGTTGGAATATTATTTCTACCGAGATATTTTTACAATGACATTATACTTTTTTATGCTTACCACTTTTACAGCCAAACGCTACCAGATACGAAGAGATAGTAATCATAAATGAAATTTAGAAATCTAAAGGCGAAATCGTTTAATTTACTGTACTCCCACTTCACGAAATTTCCTTTTCTTTGGAATATTGCGTGCGGCGATAATTGAATTTAAATGATTCGAAAACTATTTATACAGGATGTCACATATTTAAAATAACATTCATAACTGGACTTTTAAAATGTTACAAAATACTACAATAGGTTGTACAAAATAACTAAAAAGCCTGTAATAACTAGATAGGAAAATCATGTGTTGAAAATATTGAACTTTAAATTTTGACTATGTCTAAGTTCGAGTGGCCAGCAGTTTATATTCATTGCCAATGAAAATACTGAAAAGTTAAAATTTTACACTTTTCCTTCAATTTTTCCATTACGGTCCATTTTAGAGAAATCATATCCAGGGTGTTACCGAACTTGGCGTCCAAATTTGTAGGGGTGGTAGTTCGCATAATTTGAGAGCAATTGGCAGATTTCGTTTTTCTAAAAAAAATTATAATAAACAAAATAGAGCCATTATAAAAAAATCAAAGAGCAAATCTTACCCTGAGCGCGTAGCACAATAGTCCTCAAAAACAGATGCGATTTGCAATTTTGTCGATTCTAAGCGTAGCGCGCGCGAGTCGAGGCGTTCCTATCGCTGTGCAGGACCGTACCTGTTTATAATTTTTAATTAATTTTTAATTATTTTTATTTTTAATAAATAAAATAAAAAAATAAATAAAAATAAATAAAAATAAATAAAAATAAATAAAAATAAATAAAAATAAATAAAAATAAATAAAAATAAATAAAAATAAATAAAAATAAATAAAAATAAATAAAAATAAATAAAAATAAATAAAAATAAATAAAAATAAATAAAAATAAATAAAAATAAATAAAAATAAATAAAAATAAATAAAAATAAATAAAAATAAATAAAAATAAATAAAAATAAATAAAAATAAATAAAAATAAATAAAAATAAATAAAAATAAATAAAAATAAATAAAAATAAATAAAAATAAATAAAAATAAATAAAAATAAATAAAAATAAATAAAAATAAATAAAAATAAATAAAAATAAATAAAAATAAATAAAAATAAATAAAAATAAATAAAAATAAATAAAAATAAATAAAAATAAATAAAAATAAATAAAAATAAATAAAAATAAATAAAAATAAATAAAAATAAATAAAAATAAATAAAAATAAATAAAAATAAATAAAAATAAATAAAAATAAATAAAAATAAATAAAAATAAATAAAAATAAATAAAAATAAATAAAAATAAATAAAAATAAATAAAAATAAATAAAAATAAATAAAAATAAATAAAAATAAATAAAAATAAATAAAAATAAATAAAACTAAATAAAAATAAATAAAAATAAATAAAAATAAATAAAAATAAATAAAAATAAATAAAAATAAATAAAAATAAATAAAAATAAATAAAAATAAATAAAAATAAATAAAAATAAATAAAAATAAATAAAAATAAATAAAAATAAATAAAAATAAATAAAAATAAATAAAAATAAATAAAAATAAATAAAAATAAATAAAAATAAATAAAAATAAATAAAAATAAATAAAAATAAATAAAAATAAAAAAAAATAAATAAAAATAAATAAAAATAAATAAAAATAAATAAAAATAAATAAAAATAAATAAAAATAAATAAAAATAAATAAAAATAAATAAAAATAAATAAAAATAAATAAAAATAAATAAAAATAAATAAAAATAAATAAAAATAAATAAAAATAAATAAAAATAAATAAAAATAAATAAAAATAAATAAAAATAAATAAAAATAAATAAAAAGTACTGCAACATTTCTATCGCCTACATACAATTATTTGCCTCTACAGGATGACGGTGTTTCAAATGAATACCACCAATATCGCCAATAATAATTTCAAACAATTAGTCAACTGACAAAGTTAACGAATTATCACAAAAAGGACAGTATTCAAATAATATATATTCAAATGATAAATTTAACGAATTAATAATCTTAGAAATACAGGAATAATCAACCCCCAGGTACTTCCGTGGTAATTTTTAGTGATGGAATCCTACTTCTAATGTTAGATTTTATTAGTTATTAAGTCAAATAATTATTTAGTTACAAAGTGATTACAAATAGAACACAATGCCAACAGCAACAACAGCTGATCACAAGGCGAGTCAAATCGTTCTGCCTGGAGCAGCGCCGACGACGGTCCGCTATTACCGCAGCAGTTCCCCGCACTCCCCGCTCTTGACTGCCGATGTTCTTTACCGTACTACAATTAACAAAAATTTGTTTACCTGCTAACATATATTTATATTTTAAAACAAAACTAATAAAAACTGAGAAATTCATTACTATCGAAATTAATATTTCAACTGTGTTACTCATATTAGTGTATTTAAATAAATGTGTACCAGACCATTTTAATTTTGGAATCGTAGTTTTCAGTTAAACAAAAAATAAAAATAAGATTTGTTTAATAGGCAACGAATGGTATAGTCACTTTCCACGAGTATGATGTTTGAGGCACGAGCCTCAAGCCAATTCTCCAAATCATAGAAATATAAAACGAATATTCCGTGCAAATTACACACTACACTTTAAATCGACAATCTATAATCTAACGTTTTTAGCAATTATTTTCAGCAACACAATTATTTAAATAGGGAGTTTTATTTGAGTAATCGGATTTTTTTATTAATTTATAGAAATCTACTAAAATTTACAAAAAATGTCCATATAACTAGCCAAAACAGCTGAAAATTTACCAGAAAAAGTAGAAATCTACTGAACGTGGAAACGTTGGATCAATAAAAGGCCCCAGTCAAAGTGATCTAGGTTTCCTTATCAATGGACCAGACCACAGAGTACACTCTGTGACCAGACCAGACTAAGTGAAATTAGCTGTCGTATCGCAATCTACGTGCGATGCACAAAATGGTGCTTAATGGGTGCTTAAAATAGCGAGGTTTCGACGGCCAGAAGGGGGAGGGGGTTACGTCTCAGAATTTAAAATAGATGTGACAGAAAATATTTCGTTGCGGTTCGTACATTAGTTTTTTAAAAAATCTTATATTTTAATATTTAGAGGTGTTTATATTTTTATTAACCGACTTCAAAAAAAGAGGAGGTTCTCAATTCGTCGGAATATTTTTTTGTATGTATGTTCTGCGATAATTCTTTAACACGGTGTCAGATTTCAATGAGTTTTTTTTTGTTAGAAAGGGGGTACTTCAGGGGTGGTCCCATACAAATTTGTTCAAAATGTGGTGATGGCATCTCCACGATTTTAAAGTCGGTTTTTTAAAAAATTACTTTTTTAACTTGTTTATGAACTATGTTCCAGTGTTTATATTTTTATTTTTGGACTATATGTTTCTATAATATCAGTCATTTGATTCTTTAAAAGATAAGCTACAAAACAGGAAAAATCATGTTATGATTTCTATAAAATATCAAATTAATTACTTTTTATTTGAATTATAAAGAGAAATATTATTGTGTGATTGGTTTATTTTAAACATTTTAGGTTAGGGTACATCTTAGAAGGCGAACTCGGACCACATTTTGTTTATACGCTGAAATTTTAGCATGCCAGTCAAAAATCATCGAAAGAATGGGACTGAACCTAAACTTAAAGGCGAATGGCAAGACTTTAGAATATTATTCTGCACTTATCGTTCAATATTATTAAAATAATTGCAGCTTTGTCCATCCTACATTTAAAAGCAGATGAGATGTTTCTTACAAGCCTTAAGTAAAGATAGCACCTTTTACTCAAATATTTTATCGTAAATGCTTTAGAAATTTTACTAAAAATTTCCTGTAGCAAACCCTTTTTTTCAATCATGTATGTTCTTTTAATAAAGCCCATTGGCTTTTCTTGCTCTTGGTTGGGTTTAATGCTTCTAACAAATTATCTCATCTACTTTTAAATGTAAGGTGGACAAAGTTGCAATTAATTTAATAATAGTGAATCATATAATTACAGAATATACTCTAAAATCTTATCATTAGCCCTTAATTTCAGTTTAGGTTCAGTCCCTTTTTTTTAACGATTTTTGTGTGTAAAAATTGTTTGCCAACAGTAACACTTTATAGCTCGCTCCAGGCATGCTAAAATTTCAAAATATTTCAGGGTATAAACAAAGTATGGTCTGAGTTCGGCTTGGAGGCCGTAACCTAACCCAAAATGTTTAAAATAAACCAATCACACAATAATATTTCTCTTTATAATTCAAATAAAAAATAATTCATTTGAAATTTTATGGAAATCATAATATGATTTTTCCTTGCTGTTTTGTAGCTTATCTTTCAAAAATCAAACTATCTATATTATAAAAACTCTGAAACTAGAACATAGATCGTAAATAAAAATATAAACACCACTAAATTACAATAAAATATTAGATTTTTAAAAAAACTAATGTACGAATCCAAGTAGATTAATTTCTGTCAACTCACCTTTTCATTCCGTGACGTCACTTTCTCCTTAGCAACCGGGATGAGACCACTGTTTCAGTCTACGAACCGTGGGACAGACTACTTCTTTGACGGATCTGTTGACACTGTTGACTATGAAGCTGTTGATCTCTCTTTTTTAATTGCAGTCATTCACGGAAACATCTCGCGTTTAATTAGCATATATTGCACCGACAGATGTCACGAGGCCCGAGCGCAGTGGCGTACCAAAAATAGAGATTAATAAGGAAGACATTAATAAAAATATTATATTTGAATTTATATTTTTATATATTTATAAAATAATGTGTTTATATGAAAATTAAATGGGTGTTCATTACTCAAATGAACCAATGGAGAAACCGCCCCTGAGTGATGATGACTCAGCTTATTGGGTAGCAGTGAGCAGATGTACCTGGCTGGTACTGGTTGACTACAAACTCTTTTCGTAGGAGTAGTTGAAGAAGACTGTCCTCTTCTCCTGATCGGCCTTATAGGTTTCGGAGATGATCCATTCTCATTATATAGCTATGAAAGTCACTATATACAGGGAACCCGCATTAACCCTACTGTTAGATGAAATTTTATTTATTTAAAAAGTGGTATATGGATATTTGGTACAATCAGTAGTAGTAATAATTTAAAGAAATAGACAAAGATTTATTACCACATGATGCAATAATCATCAATATTTCTAGTAAATACCTACATAATTATTTTAAAGACCTATCAGGTATTTCATTGTTTTCATATTTAACTCTTAAGTTCACTCCGTTCAAAGATATTGTTGTCGTTCATGGACCCCGGATATCTTGCACCAATATATTCACTATTTCCATGTGTGGACCACATGCTCCTAATAGATCGTCAGATAGTGACCGATTTAGGTGCCCCATTTTCTCATACATGCCTTGAAGAGGGTTGAAAAGTACATCAATGTTGAATAGAATAAAAGAAAATTATTTACGAGCAGCTCTTGGGGATAACGCATGGAAAATTCGATTTTCCTTATTAGAAAAATTTATTATTTCAACCCTTTAGCCACTTGCAACATTAAAGCCTTTGGTTTTCCGAAGCCTAGTTCTATTAATTAATCATATAGTGAAAACGGCTTGTGTGGAAAAATGGGCAACAAATAACCTTTCGTTTTTGTTTGGGCAAATCGAATTTTCCATGTGTTATCACCAGCAGCAACTCGTAAATTTTCTTTCATTTTACTTTTTTCCACCCTCTTCGAGGCTTGTATGCGAAAATGGGGCACCTTAACCTCTCACTATCTGACGGACTATAAACATATTATTTATATTGCAATGTATATTTTTATTATGGAATAAGTAAACTGACAAATAGAAGCATTTGACATTAAGGCTCCTGTTGTTACTTTTTGCTTGTGTATTATCATTAATAATAACCATTAACAGCCATCATTACTTTGATATACTATTTAAGGTATCCTAAAGAAATATTACATACTTCATGAGTATACTTACTTGCACATGTATGCTTCACCTATTACCTCCAGGTTTCTTTATGGGCACATGGGTACCGTCAATAATACAAGATATTCCAGGGAAATTTGAAATTTCATGAAAAAAGCTTGTTGTGTGCTCATGGTTTTGGGAAAGTCTACATGAAATTCTTGTATGTCCAGCAATTGCTCTGGATACCCTTTTGACAATGCAGCGCAGCCATACTCAACCTGCGGCCCGCGGGCCGCTTGCGGCCCTCCAAGCTTTTTTGTGGCCGGCAACACTATTATTGCATACTTATTTTTAAATAAACGTTTGGAATTTTGTGGGGTTACTGCAAACACAAGATAGCTTCAATTTTAGATTTTTCGAGTTAACTAGGTACATTTTCTACAAGTTTAAAAGAAGTCTATTATCATGATAAACAGATAGCCAATAAAAACTAACTCCATTTTAATACATTAACAATATGGACAAATAAGATGGAGTGGCATTTATACCAAAACATTATCATAACATTGTGTTCAATTAATAAATGTGTCTACCAAAACCAGATAATAGACATATAACTTATTTTTGCTAAATATATTTAGTTCGATTCTTAATAGTATTCCTGCCAAAACAAGATAAAGGCCAGAACCGAGGGGAACCAATAAGGTCGAAACGTACCTGTATTTCGGAAATCACTGAAATTACTGAAAATCCACCTTAATTTTATACGATGATCTTTTTTTCTCGCCATTTCGAGTTGTGAGCGACGAATTGATTTAGACCATGATTTTAGATGATGATTTTGGAATTTTCGGGAACATGTGTAGTGATTTCGGTGATTTCCAGTGAAAACGTACCAGTATTTGGGGAGTGGTTTGCCGCTATTTATTTTTGTTGAATGTGTTTGTTAAAATGTTACAACATTGTGCCTACGCCATTTGTTTTGTTATGACTAGAGCCCTCTCTGGCCTTTCTTTCCGCGATACAGCTAACCGATAATAACACGTGATATTCGAATCTCCGTGGTGAACGAGTGATTGGTCAAGATGTAACGGGTGATTGGTCAAGCTGTAACGAGTGATTCATCAAGCCGTAAAGAGCGAATCTTTACGTGAAAATTCGTGAATAAAAGTATTAGTGGTAACAGGCAAATATGAATTTAAACCATACTTTTTAATAGACAACTTATCGAAAGATTCAGCTATCCTAAATACATTCCACCAAAAAAATAGATTTAATTTATCAATGGGCGAGGTTGTCGAATTCGGCTTTATATGCCAAACTCGCACAGTATTAATTCAGAGGGTTGCATGAAAGGATGAAACAAAGTTTTGAAAATACTTACAAAAAAGTGCAAGAAGGTAGATTTAATAAAATTTTGCAAAATCAGATACACCTGATGAATTTCACCATTATTATCACAATCTACCTGTATCCAATAATGTTACTGAAACTTCGACTGAAGATAGTGACACATACATAGAATTATGTTTATCGAAACTCTAAAAATGTGAGTTACCTTGTTTTTGCGGTAACACAACGGGATATTGCTACGGGGTGTTTTATTAACCCTGTCAGCGCAGCCACTAACTACCAGAAAGGGTTGGAGGAGAACACAGAAAAATAAGAACACTTATAAAAAAAACCAATTATATTTTCCACTATCAAAAATATAGACATAATAAAATAAACAATCTACTTACATTCTTTTGAGGGCACCCTTTGTTCACTGGTTAGACACAACCTAACTTTTTTATCTAATTTAACTTAACCCCCTAGGCCGACGCCCCAAGCCAGCATGACCCCGTATCCATTCTTTTCTCACATTCCCCACCGGTGTTTTTCATGTTCACCAATTGTTTAGATAATAATAAATTGCTGATAATTAAAATATTTTGTTAGATGGATTTTATAATATACTGGGCGTCATTTAATTAATTTATTTATTTAGATATTTATTAATTATTTTATAACGTAACATGTGCCTCCCCTCGATGAAAAAAGGACTGCCCTCAGTCCCTATGTATATTTATGTTGAAAGAAAAATTAAACATGAAACATTTTAATCTACTATACATTGAAAAAAAAAATTATTTTTATTCCGTGTCCCCTCTGGCTAGTCCGGATCTATTTTTCTGTCCTGGCATGAACTGTTTCTGGGCATTTCTATATAATGGATGTTAGCTGCAGTAGACAACCGGGGCAAAGCATTTCTCTAGACAAACGAAACATTGGTTGGACCTTGGAATTTGGTTTCTCGTTTCATCCCTCGTTTCATCTCTCGTTTCATCTCTCGTTTCATCTCTCGTTTCATCTCTCGTTCCATCTCTGGGTCATTATCTGGTTGGTGTTATATGTGGTTTATGTTCCATGATTATTTATGTTTTGGAATAAGGATTGCTTGTGACGTCCAAATTTAATGTTTTTAACTGTAGGTACTAGTTGGCAAGCAGGATCCCACAATTTAAACATGCTCTCTAGTCGGTTTTAGCTACTTTTCTTCTTCTTGACCATTATTTTTGTTTTACTTCGCTATCTTCTTTACGATACGTTATCTTTCTTATTATATTCTAATTTCTTCTTTATTTCTTCTTTTTATTATTATTCTTTTTTAATCTCTTTATTTATTTTATATGGATTTCTTATTTATTTCGTTTAACTTCCTTTTTGTTCTCGTTTGTCCGGATACTTTGCTTAACCGGGTTGCCTTGGATTAATCCGGAGTCCAACCATCAAACCATTCCAGAGGGGGTCCACTTCTCCATAAACATGTAAAAAACACAATACAAATAATATAATATTTTTATAACTAACAAAATATTTGCAAAATTGCTATTCTTTTTTAACAAAAAAAAAATAGATTATCTAACAATAACGAACTTATAAGAATTATATCTATATACATTTTTTATTTTATTGAAAGTAACAATATAAGTGCTATTATTAAAAGTTCTATGCACTTGTTTAAAATATGTATTTTTTTTATAAATCATAGCAACTATTTATTTAACTAAATAGCTATTGGCTATCTCTCTTACTCATTTTCTAATTGTATCATTCATTCGTCATACATACTCATTCAAGACTACTTTCAACCCGGGCCCGGGGTATCTCTTTCAAACAATATTCTCACGCATACTCCCACTCCTCTACTTAATAATTGTAATATTCTCATTTTATGTCGCATTATATTGCTCTTTTTTGTTTGTTTTAATTTGTGAACGGCTAGAAACTAAAAATTATTTATTTAATTATATTTTAGTTATTATTTAAGCTTCTTCGTTTTCGCTTGCCAATTTAATAGTACAGCGATGTTCTTTTCCATCTGTCCATATCCCTTCGTTTTCCATTTCCAGAATTATAGTTTTGTTTTTTTTTTTGATTTTTGTACGTGGGCTGATGATCTATATTCTGACCATTGCTGATACAATTTAAACCCCATGTATAGTAGGAATACCATCAAAGCTACTACTAGCGTCCCAAATTGAATTGTGGCATATTTTGGTGAGCCTGTATCTGCTGCTACTGTCTGAGGTACTGCGGTGGCCATAAATATATTACCCCTATGGAAAAATAAATATATGAGTCCTATGCTTATAATAATATTCCAAACAAAAAAGAATGAATCAATATGGTTACTATCTATGTAATTGGTAAAATAGGGGGTCGTTTCTTGAAGATGAGATAAAACTTCCTGAATTGTGTCCTTGATAGATAAATAGTTTAAATGGGGAGTATTTAAGGTCCCATTTGGATTAAGACATTCGGATATATTTAAAAATGTGGGGGGACCAGTTTTTACTCTGGGAATGATAATGGAATGGTGGCCTCATAGGTTATGACTTCCGGTAGCGTTCTCCAATAGGCTCCAGCTGTAACTTCTACCAAGCCATTTGCCATCAATGGTTGGATACTGAATAATAGTACGAAAAACCTGCACATAAAGAAAATATTACGTTATTTTTTTTTTTTTTTTTTTTGACTATTTTACATTTATGTTAAATTCATCCGGCCATGGCTATATTAGTTTCATAATATTAATAGTAATTCCCAAACATCTAAATTTAAGAGATCTCTTAAAAAATACCTTATTTACATAGGTTTATTTCTCCAATAAGTTATGAATAAGTTGTAGCTACTTACAAATATTACCATTTCCATTTGTCCTAATTTTTTTTTTTTTTTTTTAATTATTTAAAAGTATAATGCCACTATTACCCAAAAATTTACAATACTAGGTGAATATATACATTTTTTATAAATATTTGTTTTATTAATGGTAAATTTCTTACGGTACTACCTCGGGGTACCACGGGTCGTTATAGGGCAGAATGGGACTAACATGCACAACTTCTTTTGCGCTATTTGGGGACTTTCCTTTTCTAATCTCATATGTTACTTCTCCTTTTTTCGCATTTATAACATAAGGACCAAACCATTTTAATAACAGTTTTTCTGATCTCCCAACTTTTCTGACAGGGGTAAAAACTTTTACTTGGTCACCGGGTGCGAAAACTAGCTCCCTATGTCTTTTGTCGTATCGTTCCTTAGATTTTTCTTGTTTTCTTATGATGTTATCTACTGCTTGACTTCGCACGAGTAATGCTTTATCTTTAATTTGTTGAATGTCAGCATTGTTTACATCTTGCATCAGGCTGGCTTCAGTTGGCAAAACGGGCTCTCTTGCGTATAACAACATAAATGGTGAAAATTTAGTAGTATCTTGTACTGAAGTATTATATGCAAACGTTACTAAAGGGAGATACTCATCCCAGTCGGTGTGTTGACTATTTACATACATTGAAAGCATATCAGCTAACGTTTTATTAAGTCTTTCGGTTAAGCCATTCGTTGCGGGGTGGTAAGCCGTAGTGAACTGGCTTACTGTGCCCATAATTTTTTCAAGTTCCGTGACCATTTCCGACATGAATGTTTTACCTCTGTCACTTAGTAAATAACGAGGTGCTCCATGTCGGGTTATTAGGTTATTCAGAATAAATTTTGCAACTGGTCCAGCCTTGCCACTACTTAGAGCTTTTGTTTCGGCCCATCTAGTCGCATAATCAGTCGCCACTATAATAAAATTGTTTCCAGTTCTACTCTTTCTAAAAGGGCCTAGAAGGTCGATGCCTACCCTATCAAATGGTAGTCCAACTTCTAAGGGTTGCAAAAATCCTACTGGTTTCTTTGTTTCCTGGCCTTTCCTTGCTTGGCAATCGCTGCACCCTTTCACATATCGTTCCACATCCTTCTGCAAATTTTTCCAAAAGTATCTGCTGTGTACCTTTTCAAAAGTTTAAGCTATTCCCAAGTGTCCAGCAAGAGGCTCATTATGGTGAGAAAATAATATTTCTGCGACCAAATGCTTAGGGATTACCAGGAGGTTATCCACACCTGTCGTACTACTATTGGCCTTATGTAACACTCGATTAATGATCCTAAAATTTTTTGCACGCCTAGCTACTCCTATTGGAACACTTGAGGGGTCTTGTAAAGCTTGAAAGATTAACTGTAAATCTGGATCTTTCTTTTGTTCCATTTCTAGGTCTTCGGGTACTATAAGGAAGGTCGGGACTTCATTTTCCTCCATTAAATCTGAAGGTTGATCAACAGGATTTCGGGACAAACAATCAGCATCACTATGTTTCTTGCCACTCTTGTGTACGACTTCATAGTCGAACTCTGAAAGTTTTAGGGCCCATCTAGCCAACCTTCCTGACGGGTCCTTTAAAGATTTTAACCAGCATAAAGCGTGGTGATCGGTTACAATTTTCACTGGTTTTCCATGTATAAGATGCCTTAGGTAAGTAAGGGACCAAATTGCTGCTAACCCTTCCAATTCTGTGATAGTATAATTTTGCTCACTTTTTGATAACCCTCGGCTGATAAATGCTATGGGATGTTGTTCACCATCGTCTCCCTCTTGGAGTAAAATTCCTCCAATTCCAACTATACATGCATCTACTCTTAGTTCGCATCCTATATTTGGGTTAAAATGTTGCAGCACTGGAGCTGAAGTTAGCTTATTTTTTAAGCAAATGAAAGCCTCTTCCTGTGCTTTTTCCCATATAAATCCATCTTTACGGGTCGCTAGATGAAGAGAATGAGCTATCTTCGAGAAATTTTTTATAAATTTCCTATAAAAATTGCATAAACCCAAAAAGCTTTGAAGTTGTTTAGTCTTTTTAGGGGTAGGAAATTCCTGTATAGCCCTAAGCAAATCTTCATCTGGGGCAATCCCTTTGTCACTTACTTTATGTCCTAGAATTTTAACACTTTTTTCCATGTATCTGCATTTGCTAGGCTTTAAGGTTAGACCAGCTTCCCGAATCCTTTGGAAAACTCTAGATAACTTATCCAGGTGTTCTTCTTTGGTTCTAGAGAAGATCACAATGTCATCTAAATATATGAGAATTTCGTTCCACTTCATTCCCCTAAAAACTTCATCTGCCAAATGCTGAAATGTAGCTGGGGCGTTACATAATCCAAAAGAAAGGACATTGAATTCATATGTGCCATGACCTTGGGCTATAAAGGCTGTATATGGTTTGGATTTTTCTTCTATGGGCACTTGCCAATAACCGCTAAACATGTCTAGCGTGGAAAAATACCGAGCTCCTCCCATGTATGTAAGAATATCATCGATGTTGGGCAGCGGATATGATGATTTCTTGGTCACTGAATTTAATTTTCTGTAGTCGTCGCAAAATCTACGTGAGCCATCTTTTTTCTTAACCAAGACTACTGGGCTAGCCCATGGAGAGTGACAGGGTCTTATAATCTGATTTTCCAACATTTCCTTTATTTGCTGATCTATGATTTCCCTCTCCTTCTGAGATACCCTGTATGGTCGACTTTTAATTGGGTTAGCTCCTTCTACCTCAATTGTGTGTGACGAAAGGGAGGTTCGTCCCATTTTTCTTGCAGATTTTGAAAAAACATCGTTATAATCTTCCAGTAGTGTCTCAAATCGTTTCCTGAATTCTTCATCTCGAATATGATTTAAATCATGGTCAACAAGTGTAACTTCATCTTCGCTTGGAATCGTATATAAAATGAGGGATTCTTTTTCCTCAAAATTTATTGGAGAGTACCATCCAACTGCTGTTCCTTTGAATAGCTTTATATCTCTATTGTTAAAATTTGTTAAAACTAGTTTCAATTGTCTGTCAGAAACTGATGGCTTCATCAGGCCAACTACTCCTTTTTTCACCAAAAATTTTTCGTTCATCGTAACGTCAAAATCATGAAAATTCACTTGCGTGCAAATTTTAATTTCGTTATTTGTCCATGGTTTTAATATAATATCATATGGTAAACATAGTTTAATTGGTGACTCCTTAACTGAAATATTAATATTTGTAAACGGGTTACTTTCCATAAAATCTTCTGAGCTTCCTTCTTCCTCAGTTGCTGCCATACAAATATTTACCTTTTTTTTCATTTAAATTATCATTTTCGGTTATTCCTTTGTCATCATCTCTAATAAAAAATTTTATTTCATTTTCCTTAGAGTTATTTTCCATATTTACATTGTTTCCATTATAACTTTTGGTCCCTTCAGCTTCTTGATTATTCCACGTATCTCCTTTTATTTGTTGCTTGTGACTCCTTAGGCTTACTTCGTAGTCTCTCGTCTGAGCCTTTTCATTTGGCCCATTGGGTTTCCTGTCGCTTTTATTAAATTTATTTCGATCTTCCAGTATTCTTGCTGATAACTTTATGGTTTGAAGACATTCTTCTTTATATAACTGTTTAAAGTCAATATTACACGGTTCTTGGACAGCAGATACCTGACAACTGGTGTACTCGTCTTGAAATGTGTCTTTCAAAATTGGCACCACTGCATGTAACCCTCTATTAAAAAGGTCAATTTGATCTTTTCGTAAATCAATGATGGCTTGATGATTCCTTAAGAATTGCATACCTAAAATTAACGGTATTGGGAGTTTTTCTACCACTAATGCCTCACAGGAAGTTTTTTGTCCACTTAGGTCTAGGTTAATGATACTTTTTCCTAAAGTGGCTACCCTTATGTTCCCAACAGCTAATAAAGGCCGAATATCGTTTTTATTGATATAGTTTACATGATCAGCTCTAATTATATTACTAGCTGATCCAGTATCTACAATGGCATTAATATTTTTTCCATTAACGTACATATTTACTGTAAGTACGCCCTTGTGATGTGGGAATCTGGCCCTTTCAGTGGATAAGACGAGACTCGGGCCTATTGGACTCGTCCTGTTCCATTTGGGTTGTTGCTGTAGTTTTGGCTGACGCGATAGTAGCAAGAATTTGCATAGTGCCCTGGTTTGCTGCAAACATAACATTTCGGCCGCCCATCCAAAGTTCTAGTACATGGTATACGCTGGGGCGGCCGGTAGCCTCCACGTCCCCTTTGTTGGAAGTTATTAGGCTGTACTACATTCCCTGGGGGCTTATTGCTAATACCGCGAGGGGGTAGAAAAGATTGTTGAGTTGGCCCATATTGTTGGCGGTAGGAGTTTTGCTGTCTACTTCCCGTGAAATATCCACTTCCTCGCCTATATCCTTGCTGGTTAAAATTTGCATGGTTTTGGAAGCTACGGCGCTCGCTAACTGGATTCTCCTCGCTAGTAGTTGGAGTGTAAAGCGTCAGGTTTTTCATTCCGTCAATTGTGGATGATATTGGGTTGTAGCTGGCTGCATGGGCTTCAATGTCTTCTAGCCGGAAAACAATACTTTTAAATTTATCCATAGACATGACTGGATCTCTTAGTAGCCTATATGCTCCATAATTTTCTGGGATACCATTTTCAAAAAATTTTCTAAATCCCTCAGCATCCATTGTGTGATCGTACTCATAGTAGAGAGTCGTCAGGTCATAGAAGTAAGATTTTATTGATTCTCCTCTTCTTTGTTTCCTTGCTAATAGTTTGAACTCCAAATTTTTCCCTACATCACCGTCTTCAAAGTCAGCAAGAAAATCTTTCTTTAAATCCTCCCAATTTTTTGTTTGGTTGGCAGATTCGGTTTTAAACCTTTTAAACCAAATGTTGGCTGCTCCATCTAGATAGCATCCCAAATAGCTTATTTTAAATCCATTATTCCAGCCATTCGCAATGGCTGTCCTTTCATATATATTTATAAAATTGTGAGCATTTCCCGTGCTGGGGTTGAATGTAGGGGGTGGTATAAACTGCGGTTTTACTGCTTTCGTCTCTGCATCGAATGCTTCCGAAATAGTTATGTTGGCCATCGTTACTGGTGTCTGGGGTAGTGAAGTAACAAGCGTTGATGTTTTGGGAGTTGAGATTTCAGTAGGTATCAGTTGATTATCTAACTCTTCTACTTCCTTTTTGAGATTAGACAGTTTCTGGGTGATACTTAAGCTTGTTAACGAGTCTTCTTTCTGAAGGGCAGTTAGATCGTCCTCCCAGAAGCTGACGGTACCCTGTTCCTGCTCACCCGCAAGGGATATATTACTATACTCTGTTTTTAAACTAAGAGGAGCGATTTGAATTTAAGTTGGCAATTCTGTAGCCTTCTGATTGGTCAGACTACAGTCAGTTTCACACATTACTTTTTAGCATGAACATCAGCTAATAATTGATATTGTTGACAGTTTTGACATTTTATAATTTGATATCTCATCCATTACTTAGTTTTTACTTTATTTCGTAAATAATAGTTCTTCAGTAAGCAATTGTATTGAAAATCTACAATTATGGATCCTTCTACACTGAGTACTATTAAAGGTAGCAATTCCTGAAAAGCCTAACAAGAAAGAGAAGAAACCTTATTATTTTACAAGCTGATTCTGAAGGTTTTGTAGAAAATGCATTATTGGTTTTTGAAGGTAAAAAGATGGGAGATTACCATGAAGAAATGAATTCCGAAGTATTTTAGAAAAAAATAATTTTATTACTGATTTTTTAAAACTAAAAATTGATGAATTTCTAACCAAAATGATTAAAATGTAACTAAATATTCAAGCAAATTTTATTTATTAGAATAGAATAAAACTATTTACAAAATTGTTATAACATTTAAAACACCATCTACTACTTTAGGGATAATCTTAATTTGGCACAATGAGTTAACATTATTTTCACAAAAAATATTTTAAAAATACTTAAAACATAGGTATGTATGAATAGTTCACTTTAAAAAATATATGTTGACATGTAGTGTTATGAAAATGTTGGTTCCAGTTTTCAAAACAAATTCTGACTCATAGGCCTGTAAACTTTTGAATGCCTTTATTCGCCCTCTAGCGCATTAACCATGGGTTAACACTAAATAAGCCATAATATCCACATTACTCATAGAAGAGATACCAGTTACTGTGTGATCCACTTGTCATTCACTGATTAACTTTTACTTGTTATACCTATAACAAATATATCCTTAAAAATGTAAACAGATCTTTATATTTTATACTAACCTGGCTACATCTGGATATTCCATTAACAATTTTCTTAAATATTTATTATTCATTTTAAAAAGATCATAGTTATTCTCAAAAAGTCGATTTCAAAAGCAAGAAAAAAGTATTTCTGACATCAATCAACAACCATATTGACTTTAATTTGACAGTGACATTTCGTTTTAGACACACATTTCAGATCACAATAATGTGAAATTTGCGACCGTTGTCTGGGACCAATTAAAAAATTACTTCTATGACATTTATTCGTTTCTTAACCGCTCATTGGCCGTTCACCGACTAAGGCCGATAAAGATAATTATTTCATACATTTTGAACACGACTATATTTCGAAACTCGCTCTTAGTAACAAATCTAGTTACTTTTCCCTGTGTAAATGCGTCTTTTCAATTCGCTCCTCTTAGTTTAAAAACAGAGTATAAGGTCCCTGACAGGAGAACGTTCTAATATTGAAGAACGAGCAAAAGGATTGTTGTCTTCTGTAGCTGAAGTGCTACTTCGTGCGCTTGGTTTAAATATGAGATTAAACTTTGTATCCGCTTTAGCTTTATCACTCCGTAAAAATGGCTTATCGCCCGGCATTAATAACGCAGAGTTGTACGATATTTAAAAGTAAATATATACTCACTTTAATAAAAAAAATAATTGTATATTTATATAATGGAAGTCAAACAACAATAAACTATAAATTTTAAATGCAAGCAAATTATACTTATTTCATATTTCTCAAAAATAACTCACACCTAATAAATAAACCATTGTTTTAATTAATTAAACCCTAAACTCTATATATATCCTAGGGCATTATACTTTTTTCTTTTTTATTATTATTATTTTGCTCCTCTCTCACCTATGGATGCAATTTAAAAAAAAATAACTACGCTGAAAAAACCTTTGATCCTAAGAATAATAATTATTTTTACTCCCCAAATATATTTTATTTATTTCGATGAAATTCATAGATAGCCATAAATAATTTAAAAATTCATTTTTCAGGAAATCAAAAATAATTTTTATCATTTTTTATTTCCATGGAAAACAGAATAATTAAAACCAATAAATCAAATACGTATCACATTCGCAGCCTATGTAACTAGGTCAAGTTTATTAACCTGGGTATAATGTTACACTGGAAATGAACTTTTGTCACCTTTTATCACGTAATAAATTTTAACTATTTTGCAAAAACGTTTAATTAATAGATTATCAAATTAAATTCATAATTGTGGAAAATGTAATCTCCCTTTTTTTTTAGATATTACTATAATCACATTATCTTAACAAAAAAAAAAAAAGAGGAAAGAAAGAAAAAACTCATGTAGACCAGTTAAAGGAAATTAAAAAAAAAATTAGTAATGCCCATCTGAATTTAAGTAATATCTGAAACATTCAAGTAGTCAGTGGCGTCAATTAATATATTTTCGGTTTATTAATTATATAAAAACAACTACACAAAAAGGGAAAACCGGCGCCTCCACCACATGCTACGGGGTGTTTTATTAACCCTGTCAGCGCAGCCACTAACTACCAGAAAGGGTTGGAGGAGAACACAGAAAAATAAGAACACTTATAAAAAAAAACCAATTATATTTTCCACTATCAAAAATATAGACATAATAAAATAAACAATCTACTTACATTCTTTTGAGGGCACCCTTTGTTCACTGGTTAGACACAACCTAACTTTTTTATCTAATTTAACTTAACCCCCTAGGCCGACGCCCCAAGCCAGCATGACCCCGTATCCATTCTTTTCTCACATTCCCCACCGGTGTTTTTCATATTCACCAATTGTTTAGATAATAATAAATTGCTGATAATTAAAATATTTTGTTAGATGGATTTTATAATATACTGGGCGTCATTTAATTAATTTATTTATTTAGATATTTATTAATTATTTTATAACGTAACAATATATTTATGTTTTGTGTTTTATTTATTGGATGGAGGTCCCCACTAACTAATTTTAGATAGATGTCCTAAAAAAAAGTCATCATCCAAAAATATTGCGGCCCGTGTAACATAGCACATATACGAATGTGAAATTCCTCTTCAGATGTACAGCCTACAAATATTGCAATAATTACTCATGAATTTCTAATTTTGTAAGTATTAGCTTTTGTTAGTAAAAAATTAAACAAAAAATGACTCCAGAGAGCAGGAATTGTTTTAATAATTTTTTATATTTCAAAAACTTCAAGAAACTTTTCCTAGAACAAAATATCAAAAATTGGTATTCTGTTATTAGAGCCTATTTATGAAAAATGGCATAGACTTAACATATGTGAGTCCACCCTGCTAGATTAATTAAATAATTACTCAGTTGCCATAATATTTGAGATTCAGCTACAACGGTGAGTCACTGGTGATACAGACAGACCTCTATTATTTACAGTTTGTAATTACTCTTCAATAAAAGGTAAAATAATATTTTGAACTGTATCTCTGGAAAATATATATCGAGACAAGCTCGTTCTGAATGCCTTTCAAATGGATTGTCTCAGTCTCTTATTTAACGTTTAGGGAACCTGATATGAGGAACCATTTCATTATCCACTAATAATAATAATAATAATAATAATACTCTCCCTAATTCACCCCCTTACGAGTGAATTTCAACCCCTGAAGTCGACTGAACGACTTGTGTAGGGGAAGGGACGGCTATTATTATTATTATTTGCCGTGGCGCTCCGGGGCGACTTAAAGATGATTGATGGTGCCATTTGACTTACAGGTGAGGAAAACCCGGAAAACCTCACCCACCATCATCGAGACGGTAATGTATGGCGAATTTTTTTAATCTGCATGTCATATCAACAGAAATTGAATTTCTATTAATACGCCACACATCAAATCCTAAACCGAACCATGCAATTTAATTAAAAATCCACATGGTCTGGTCTGGGATTCGAAACCCAGCAGTCTCAGACTCATAAACTTGCCTATAAATGAATATAAGCGCGATAGACCGCTACACCACCGTCCCGATAAGTCTACACATAATCTATACTCTTTTCAAAATCATCCATTTTGTAATAAAATTCAAACAAATGACAGCACAAACCAATCTCAAAACCACCACAAATTCTATATTTTATCGGTGAAGGATGATGCCTTATAGGGATCTTAAGGAATCCCTAAGGGTTTCTTGGACTATAAAATACATTTTGCTCCTAAGGAGGGCTCAAAGGGCCAAGAACGCCTCGAGGCTCGACTATAAAAATTTCACCCGACATCTCTGCCCTGTAGCGTCAGTATGTAATTTTAAAATATTGTTCAATTTAGACATAGCATAAGAACTAGTTCTTCATATAACGGATTAGATTTGTAATTGTAACTTTGTAAGTTAATAAGTATTAAATTTGGAACTGAATACATTTTTTAAAAAATAATTTTCTAAAAAATATTAATTTAAATAGAACTTGTTCTGTAAGTACTTTAATCTTTTAGAGTTCTGTTTTCCTTCTAAGAACACATTAATCTATTATATTGTATACCTGATAAAAAATAGATGTGACACAGATTTTGTGATTGTAATAATATTCTTATTGAGTTTGGGTAATTGGATAACATTTGAACTAATTCATAATATTTCTTCACTGAATATTTTTTGTTCTGGTGGAAATAAAGTAGGTACCTAATGAAAATATCCTAAATTTAGATATTTTCTTATTAGTAAATAATTATTTTAAAACATTAAGATGTCTTGTTAGTACAACAGGTTTATATCAAAATATTCTACGCCATTTTTTTTGTTCAATAACATTAACATTTATTTATTGTCAGATAATGCCGCAACTCCTGGGAGTACTTTTCCCTCCAAAAGTTCTAGACTGGCACCACCTCCTGTCGATACATGCGAAACTAAATTCTCTGTGTTCCACTTCGCTGCGCAAGTTGCAGTATCACCTCCACCAATAATTGTAATCGCTCCTCTTTGGGTGGCTTGAACAACTTCGTCCATAATTGCTTTAGTGCCTGCAGCAAATTTGTCCCATTCAAAAACTCCTGCTGGTCCGTTCCAGACAATAACCTTTGCACGTTTAATAGGTGCTCTAAATTGACATATTGATTGTGCACCTATATCTAGTCCCAACCACCCTTCTGGAATCCCTTGCTTAATTGTTGAACAACTTGAATTAGCGTTTTCGCTAAACCCATCGGCTATTATAAAGTCAACAGGTAAATGAATTTGTACACCTTTTGCTTGAGCTTTATCTAACAATTTGTTGACAATTTTGGCTCCCTCCTTGTCGAATAATGATGCACCAATTTCCATTCCAGAACTTTCTTTGAGAAATGTATAAGCCATACCGCCACCAATGATCATTTCGTTTACTTTGTCTAACAGATTTTCAATCAGTTGAATTTTATCAGCTACTTTAGCACCTCCCAAAATAGCCAAAAAAGGTTTCTCAGGATTGTCTAATGCCTTAGCAAAGTATTGAAGTTCTTTTTTTAATAAAAACCCTGCGGCTCGCTGTGAGAACCCTTCGCCCATCATGGAAGAATGAGCTCGGTGGGCAGTTCCGAATGCATCGTTAATATATAAATCTCCTAGTCTCCGCAGGCTCTGTCTAAACTCTTGAACTTCCTCTGGGGTTGCTTTAGCTTTGTTACCAGTAGCATCTTTACCTTTACCTTCCTCTTCCAAGTGGAAGCGAAGATTTTCCAATAAAATAATAGAACCTGGTGCAGGATTTGCGCAGGCCTTTTCTACTTCTGGTCCTACACAATCTGGTAGAAATATAACTGTCTTCTTTAGCAACTTTTCCAATTCAGCTTGAACAGGTTTCATAGAATATTTTGGATTTGGTGATCCATCGGGTCGACCCAAATGGGACATAAGAACTACACTTTTAGCTCCCTTCTCTATAGCATATTTAACAGTATCCATGGCGGCTACAATTCTTTGATTATTTGTAATTTTTCCGTCCTTCAGAGGCACATTGAAATCTACTCTCATTAATAACCTTTGATTTTGTAAATTTAATTTATCAATAGCAAGTTTGTTTAATGCCATTTTACTTAATGATAATCTTCAAAAATAAACTGAAAATTTTTACCACTGTCAATATTTTGAAAATTGGTGAGTTATTTGACATAGTTCGTCATTTTGTTTATTAAACCACTCGTAAACTATGTATAGGTACCTATAACCTATACTATTCATCTGCCAAGTCTACTGTATTAAAAAAAGAATTCATGCTAAAATAGGATTTTAAAAAGAAAATGTACTACGAAAATGTAGACACAAACAGATCGGAAGCCTATATCTGCCTGAGCAAGAACAGGTTACGCATTGTAATAGAGATCTTTACCGGGCATTGCCGACTCAAAGGACACCTTATAGTAAAATTCGAGCGAATTTCGAAACGTCGGCTGGGCGCGTCCTTTTTTCACCTACACCACGTCATTGTATAAAGACCACGTTCATCCCACCCACCTCTTAACCACTACAGAAGAGAAGAGAGCGAGCGCGCCCTTTTTACACCTACACCACAAGCGCTAGCTATTCTCGTCCTATTCACTACCTAACTATCTACTACATAAGCCAGCACAATAGGGATATATTGTGGAAGCCAGCTAGTGAAGCAGATATGTGAAAAGGGTGTGTTCGCTTGTTCTTTCCTGTAGTTGTCAGGATACACGTGAGACGAGCAAAGCATGCTCAATGAACTGGAGTGGGGTAGAATGCTTGTCAATAGGCTTGAGATGCGACCAATGAGCTGGAGGGGGGTAGAATGCCAATGTACATGTTGTACTATTAGAACTAGGTGCGACTCTATGGGCGCAGCCATTTTTATTGTTCATCTCACTCGGGACTATTTATGATAACCATTTTCTGTTTTACATTGTTATTGTTCAATCCACAAGCTGTCGCACATCAAGTCTATTGACAAGCATTATACCCCACTCCAGTTCATTGGATGCACATACTTTGATTACTATACGAGGCAAGAGAGAGGTCCGACACGCCCAACATAGGGCGCGGCCATTTTGAACCCTGTGACACAGTTTACAGCTAAAGAATCAGATCGCTCACTCTGCGTCGGCACTTTTGATCTCAATGTTTCAGATTATACACTGTGCAACTCGGATAATACAATATATGACAACCGCCTACAATAAAACAGCAGTCTTCTGCGTATCCTGAATTTGTATCCCTGGAGTGGATGTTATTTTGAAACTTTTAACTGGTCCGAGTGAGCTAACTGATTCTTTAGCAATAAACTGTGACTCCAAAAATAATATTCACTCATTGCGTTCGGTTTGCCACGTTCCTTTAACTCCTTTAACACTTTTAACTCCAAACGACTCTTTTAGCGTTCGGTTTAGTCCGATTAGTGACAGTTTAACACGCTTAAATGTCACCCTAAAATATGTCCCACTCCAGCCCCTGACTATCCGAACTCGCCTACTGACACTGACAGCAGCAAGCAAAATATCAGGTGCGTTTTAATCATCCGCTTCTGCTTCCGGAATTGTCGGTTTAGTCGTTTTAACCTGTCAGATTATAACAAGAAAACCGACAATTCCGAAGCAGAAGCGGATGATTGAAACCAAAGAAGTAGAGAGGGTAGAACGATAAAGTACCGTCTGCGCATCCATTACGAGTGTAGACATTATGCGTGATTCAACCTTCCACTCTTATACATGTAAATAACAAGGAGAGGTTGCCCTAAAGCACTGTAAACAAATTCCAGGATTGGCTCTGTTCAGCGATTATGTTCATGTTCAGCTCTATTTTTTGTTTGTTTTGTGGCTGTTGTAAGCTTTTTTGCCGTCAATTCTTTGTTATCTTGCGTATATTTGTGATTTTTTGTGCTTTTATTTCAATTTAGTATTAAATTATACTTGTTAATTATTTTCCGATGCACTATTTTATAGTTGTTGCACAAAATGTTGTTAAACCGTCCCTGAATCTTGTTTACAAAATGTGCAAAACGAAATTGTGCATAGTGTCTAGACTTTTTCATTGACAGTTATCATTCTACTCCTCTCCACTTCATTGATTAAAACGCACCTAATAAAAATATTGCGCCAAGATGTAGGCAACACGTAATAAGGGTTCAAAATGGCGGAGTTTTCTATCTCCTTTTAAAAGGCACTCAGAAAGCTGCGCAGTGCGACCATTCTCCGTATAGTAAAAGAAAATCAAAGTATGTGATTGGATGCGACTCTATGGGCGAAGACAGGTTATTTTTCATCTCACTCGGAAGTATTTATAACAACTATTTTCTATTTCACTTTGTTATTGTCTGATCCACCAGCTTGTTGATTGAACAATAACAATGTGAAACAGAAAATGGTTTTTATAAATACTCCCGAGTGAGATGAGAAATAAAAATGGCTGCGCCCATAGAGTCGCATCTTGTTCTATTGATACAATATGCACATTGGCTTTCTACCCCACTCCAGTTCATTGAGCATGCTCTTATGATGTTGGTGGAAAAGGAGACGCCCGACCGTCGTTTTCGAAATTCGTTTAAGCTCTAAGGTGGGCGCGCTCCGCGCGCTTGCTTGTGGTTAGGTGAGAAAAGCAAAGCGCTCTTATGGTGTGTTAACACAAAGTAATTATGTTTAAAAGTTTTCGAAAAGTACATGATTACTTTATTGATTATTTATTTATAAATTTATATATTAATATTTAATTATTATGTACCACTAGGCATGGGCGTCGTTACACAATTCTATAGGGAGGGGCAAAATTTTGAAAAATTTAGAACGTGTTTATTTGTTGGAAAATAAAGAAAATAAAAAATAAAAGAGCAATTCAAATTAACAAAAGTAGAGCATATTGTCTTTCTTAATGCTGTTTTTATAAGTTAAATTAAAATATATTTTATGTAATTTTTTTCTTTTTTATTTTAATACGATCCTGTCTATCAATACCATATTTTATTACAAAATTTTTAAATACGCTTTAATCCGACCCTGACTAAGACCCCCGAATGGCGTCGCCAAGGTCAAATTTTCTTATAGCTGATTCGACTCAAATGCTCTTGTTTGATGACGAAGCGCTTTTAGTTCTGAATTGATTTTGGGCAGCATTTTTATAATTTATAGCGGATTCGACTGGCTGCATTAATGCGCATTTAATTCGACTTTTTTAAGTGGTGTTTGTTCGACTGACAGAACCTAATTAGTTAAATGCCAATTATTGCATTCGACTGAAATTGCTCGGTACCAAGGCATAGTGAAATTTTTGTTCGACTGGCAGTCGCTCTTGCTCAAAGTTCGAATTTTTTGGAACTGTACTTTTTTTCAGTGCCAGTGTCATTTTGGAGGTTAGGGATTATTTAATATTTTTAAATATATTACCATCTTTCTCTTTATTATTAGTGATAATGGAAAATCTTTGAAATTAATAGAGATATAATTTTTGGTTTGGCAACTATAAATAAATATCCTTAAAAATTTGTTAGAAATCTGAAATGTCAAGTGCTAACTGTGCCAGTCGAATAACGATAGAGACGCGCTACACCAATGTCGAACTCTAGCTCTTGCTTGCTGTGTGCACTGCTAGATATAAATTTGAATTATAAAAATGCTGCCCAAAATCAATTCAGAACCGAAAGCGCTTTGTCATCGAGCAAGAGCATTTGAGTCGAATCCGCTATTAAATTTTTATCTAGCAGTGCACACAGCAAGCACGAGCTAGAGTTCCACATTGGTGTAGTGCATCTTTATCGTTATTCGACTGGCACAGTTAGCACTTGACATTTCAGGTTTATAACAAATTTTTAACGACATTTGTAGTTGCCAAACCAAAAATCTCTATTAATTTCAAAGATTTTCCATTCTCACTAATATTAAAAACAAAGATGGTAATATATTTAAAAATATTAAATAATTCCTAACCTCCAAAATGACACTGGCACTGAAAAAAAGTTCAGTTCCAAAAAATTCGAACTTTGAGCGAGATTGCCTGCCAGTAGAACAAAAATTTCACTATGCCTTGGTACCGAGTAATTTGAGTCGAATGCAATAATTTACTTTTAATTAATTAGGTTCTGCCAGTCGAACAGACAGCACTTAAAAAAGTCGAAGTAAATGCGCATTAATGCAGCCAGTCGAATCAGTAATTAGTATAATATTTGTATGCGATCAGCGGCAAGTGAGCCTGCCGATTGTTTCTTATGCCGTGATTTACTGGTTAGATACGCCCTCTACGTCAGATGTTAGAACTTTATAAGTGACAATTCCGTCAAATTAATTGTCAATATATATTTTTTTAGTTATTTAGGATTAAATATAATTGAAAATTAGTGATTCTTGTGAAGAATCAATAAATAATAGCATTCCACTAGATATTCGTCTATATTTAAAAATAAACTGAGATTTTAATGAAACTAAAAGCAATCTGATTATCAGCGTTAAAAAGTAAAACTTTTATGTCGACTGTAACTATTTTTAAATGCCAGCCCCCACATCCGATCTATGAAGATTAAAGTCGAAATTTTCTTTAAATTTAAATTTATTTCAAAAAAATTGTAATTTTTGGTTTTTATGTATAAAAAATCGTAGACTTCAACTGTTTTATTTAAAAAGTTCTAACTTAATTTTTTGGGGATGCCACCCTCACCATATCAGATAGGGGTGGGGAGGGGTGAATTTTTTTAAAGCGATTTTTATTTTTATGGGATAATACATCCATTTAGTTTCAATATTTCGATCCTAAATGCCCTATCCCCCAGAGCCGAACCCCAACCAATAATCTTTATAGAACCCATTGTGTTTACTTCAATATTAAAAATTCATTTATATTATTTACCAACCATTTTAAGGGTTTTTTTAATTACATTGTTACGCACCAGTTTAAAGAAATAACCTGTTGTTTATAATTACTTATGCTAAGTACTTAGGTAGGTACTTAGGTAGGTACCTTACCTACCTACCTATTTAAATTAAAAATACAATTTTTTTCAACACTTAAGAAATGTATTATTATTGCTATTATTAATATTATATAATTTATTTTAAATTAATTCGGATAAAACCTGTAAAGGAAAAGAAAAACAACAGCATATTTTCTATTTTATTAATTTCAAAACAGATATAAATACACAAATTTTTAATTCTAATTTTAAAACATTAATTAATAGTTAACTAATTTATATCATAATATATCATTAAGAATGGGACATAGTACAACTAAAGGTTATCTGATTAAAAATAAAACTATTAAACGAAATATGCTTAGAAAAAAATACCTGTTTTCGAAATGCAGGGTGTTAAAGTTGAAAATTCAAAAATTATTAATGGCTATAATATTTTTACTTTTCAGTATCATTTTACTGAATTCGGTAAACATTTTTGACACTTTCCAAAAACTAATTTAAACTATAATTTAATTTTTTTTATATAAATCATGTAGGTACTCTTGTTGGGAACTCGTCCTTTATTAACAGTAAAATAATTCAGTAATAAAACATAAACACAACTCATTCACAATACCTACTACCTGTAAACGCACTAACAACGCACAATAACAAACATTAAATAGAAAATAGTCCAAATAATGAAATCACGAGTGAATGAAATTTCATCCAAGAGCTAAAAATAGAAATCCATCGATCGGTCTCCGTCATTCACTAAAATTTCAGGTGGACCCTCAACTCCGCCCACTGCAAACGAATATCGACTTATCCATATTCACTAGCGCCATCTATTGGTAGTATCCATTTCGCTCCAATGAAACTTCCATAAGGTGAGACTACTATTAGTTCTTTATACAATGGCCGAATATAATAGGAGGTTTTATATGTACTCCAACAAAAACATCTAAGAAAGAAATATCACAGCGGTGTTTGACCTAAAAGTTAGGATATTTAATTTTTTTAACGCATATCTACAAAACATATTTATTTTTCAAACCTTAATAATTTGTAAAATGTAGATTAATAAAGACATTGTCGTAATAAATACGTAAAGTCAATATTTTTTTTTTAAATAAATTATTGCTTTGATTTTTCAAATGAAATCCTCTATAAATTGTCCCAAAAATTGCTTTTCATATTTAACATACGTTATTTTTTAACGTCCGTTAAATTTTAACATATTCGTTATAGAATTACCACTTAAAAGTGTAAAAAAACACTTGTGAAAATATTAAAGTTTTGTGTATATACAAATTGTACCGTTATCTTTAAATAAATCAAATGTGTTGCATGTAACTTGCATCTTGCACCCATAATTATTTTTCTGCCGTATTGTAAATTGTAAGTTGTAAGAGGTAAGGTAAGTTAAAAATCGGAACGCAATAATTATAAATGTCATATTTATGTCTATCAAAGTCATTTTTCATTTGACATTTATTTGAGTGATTTGATGAGGTTATGTGTTGAAGTTTGATTTGTTTTGTCCATGGTGTAATGTTTTGTCCTAAGATAAACGCTGTTTGGTGAATTCAAACCACGGTGTACTATAAGGTGTATCAACTCCTATTTAAAAACAAATGAAAACGGCGATAAAACCGATCGTACTTCCTAGCCAAAATCCGCTAGGTTCGCTAGTATCTATCCGGCGAGAAAGTAAATAAAAGATGAAGGTTGGTAGGAGCTGCAATTTGAAAAGTGTTGACAGATAAATATTTTTTAAAATCTTAAAATATATAAATCATGGTGGATCGTTGAGCTGTTTTTAATTGTGATTGTGGGAGAGTCTTCAACATATTGATAGCAGTTTTATAATGCCAAAAAACAGTTATACAGAATATGGTGCAATTATTTAGGTGGTATGGAAATAAACATCCGTGAAAAAGTGCTAAGAAATCTACTAGGAAACGTTATTTTTCAAGTAAATATGTTTAATGTCTACGTTTTAAATGATTGTAGGTTATGTAAATAGGTTATTCAACTTTGTCTTTTCTATAATAAAAATAATTATTAGTATAAAGTTTTACTATATAAATATTTCGTATTATTTATCCTGTCCCCTTGGTACTAATAATGTTATGACTTGGACCCTATTATAATGTGTTCATGGTATAAATTTCATATACACAAGGTACCTATTTCTTTTGATATTTTTCTGACCCTGCGAATAAGTATTTTTAAGTGTTCAAATATACATTTGTTTAATAATAATCATCCCCGAATGTGTTTTGTTCCAGTTCTTTAAATGTATTTACTAGGTTTTTATAGCAGTACTGATTTTAAATTAATACAAATTTGAGTTGTAAGAAATATTAAGGATTTTTTAATTCTGTATTTTTATAGGAGTTAATCCCTAAATAAATGTAGTTTGGGGTCGTAGATGTTGGTATTTGTGTATTGAATAATGTGTACATACACTGGTTAATAATTTAAACAATGTTTTTTCTGATGTACCTAATAATTATTTAAGGTTATCTTGTAGTTGACGAGTCTAGAAATCCGCATATTCAAACCATTCCGCACTGAAGTCTAGAATTTGACACAAATTTGAAGTTAAAAATAACGATCCTATTACTTGAAAATCTACAGATTCTTTTTATTTTTAATCAATGTAAAAATTGGTAAATACATGATAAAAAGTAAAAGTTATTTCAATATGCTTATTCCCTGGTTCCAAATAATTAAATATAACCTTGCAACTATATGTTAGGATTCCAACTATCGGAACAAGAATGGTGCATTTCCAGACCCTTCAATTATAAGATTACCATTATTTAATGTGCAGTGCAAATATAAAAAAAACTACCTAAAAAATGCTGTTCCTGCTTTTATTACTTATGATGGGACTACTTCTCAAAGGAGACGAGAATGTGGAAAGTATTGCTGATACAGTTACCGAAGTTATCCACTGGAGGTGAAGTGTTAATCTTTTAGGAATATAGGAAATATTTTTTTATACCTAACAACTTAATATTTATTTATTGATAAGTTATAGATACTATGTATTTGAAATTCAGAGTAATCATTATGACAGCAGCATTCTTATTGTATTCGGATTCTAACACAAATAAAACATTCATTAAATTTTTGTTAAAATTATTAATTTATTAATTTTACACTAATAAGAAAATTAACAATACACACAAAATTATTTAAAATTAGAAATAAATACAATTTACACATTTCCCATTATTACACTTATTTTCTTAATTTATTCATTTCTTATATTAACAATTTCAATTAATAATATAGTTCATTATTTAATTGGAACTCATTTTATAATTTTACTAATTATTTTTTTATATTTATTTGTGGAAAATGAAATATTAAATAAAAGCATAGGAATTGTTCTATTGGATAATAGCAGTAATGAAAAAATAAGTAGGAAAATTTCAAATGTATAGTTTCCAGATTTATTATGAGTTTTTTATATTAATGTACTCAATAAGTAGGTTTATTATGTTCGCTTGTACACGTCACAGTTAGCAGCAGACAGTAACAAACCTGACAACACTTCTGATTTCAGAAAAACATTACAACAATTTGTTTTACATTATATATTTCAATAATATAATAATCATTTATATTTAATTAATGACAAGGTTTACTTTTTAAATAAAACTATATGAGCCCTGTCCCGTTTCAATTAGCACACTTCTCATATTTATAGTGACTGTCACTACAAGAACAAATCATACATAAATCTGATAAATTCTTTTTTTTTTAACCCTTTCACTTCCACTTTCATTAAAAAAAATACCATTGTAGTAGATTGTATGTTTTCTTTGTTTATTTTAAGTAAATTAAAATATTTTCATAGTATTTTTTATTACTCCAAGACATAACGTCCCTGTTCAGGGACATTACAAAAACAAAAATTTACTATGAAAATAATTTTTTTTAAATATTAATCCTTGAAAGTAATGCAAATAAAGTAAATAAACCAAAAAGAAAAACATTCTACCAAAATTAACAGGGTTAATTAAGACAGTGTCCCTCTGGAGGGACAAATACACTGAAAGGGTTAAATATTTACAAATTTTCATGAGTGTTTCATCACCTTTAACTTTGATAACGGCAATAATTCATTAAAACATTGTATTTACAAGTTCTTGAAAATCTTGTGCAGGGAACCTACTCCATATTTTTAGATTACCCATTTGAATTAATTCTGGCAGTGATCTTGTGGGTGCTGCACGCCTCTGCTTAAAAATTATCACCCCATATACAAAAAAGCATCTTTATTAAATGAACAAGAAACTAAAAAAAAATAAGCATTATTAAAAACTACAAAAAGTGCATCATTTGAAAATCCATATTCAAGCTCCAGATTTGTAAAATTAAAAAAAATCCAAATACACATTTAACTTGTTCGATTATTTATTGAATAAAAGGTCTGTTCCAATGATCAGAAACGAACCACTGGGTAGTACACAATTTTGCAGTCTCAATAAACTACTGTGCAGAATCCTGATGTCAGTAACTCATTTCTGAGCATTGTTGGAACAAACCTAAAGTAAATCGAAACCACTTAAAAACAAGCACAACATTTATACTCGAGCAAATTTTTAATTCCTATCAAAATTTTTAATTACTGAATATTTTGTTCTAGTTATATTAAAATTTAAAAGTTCTTACTCTTCATTATAATTATATTTTTTATTTTCCCTATATACCTACATACTATCTCTAACATTTTACAAATTTGATGCCTAATTAAAGATTTCATCTAGCATTGCAGAACGAAAAATGTTTTTCACATTTGTATAAATCTTCTACATCTGTCATATTAGGATAACAAGATTGTATCTAGACAGGTAGTTATTTTTTGGAGTTGAAGTTTGTATAGCCATTAACTTGTTTGATTTTCATTGTGTTTCTAACTCTAATTTAAGAGAAAATCTTAAGTGATAAAAAATGCAGAAAGAACTAAGCGACCTACATTTTTTAGAATATTTGATAAAGCATAGTAGTAACTGCCAGTTAAAACTGTGTTTCTAGTATTTAGTTTAGGTAACAGAGACAAAGCTTGGAACAAAAAATACATACTTTTGTTAATTCAGAATTTTTAAATGTTGTTTTATATTATAAATCTTTCTAGGTATCCTCTATCATTTTTTTTATAATTTTCAATCAAAACTGTTTAAAAACAAAAAGTTTAATAAAAAAATACCCATTATATTTAATACTGTTTATGCTCTAAAACTCACTGTTCTTTTAATGGCAGATTTTTTAACCTCTGAGTAAAGTTACGCATAAGTATAATCTATAGCCTAATCAGCAAGTAGTTACTTTCAACTTTATTCAGAGGTAAAAACCTGGCCTTTAATCTTAATATAATTGTGGAGGATGGAGACTACATTTGCTAGGGATTAGGGAATAACAAAGATATAACTACTATAATGACACTTGCTAAAAACTGTATAAGTTCTATGTACCTGCAGATAGAACCATGTGAATAACTTTAGTGCTTCGATAACACAACATTGATAATTAACAGATGAACATATTGGTCACAAAAACAAATTAATTAATATATTCTACCAATCTCATTTTTTCCAAAAAGTACAGTTACAACCTTGTTATTCTTTGAGATGTATTTATTACTGATGCTTATTAATAAAAATAATAATAATTGATATAGGTACTTACTGATCTTTGGAAACATATATACTCCAGTCCAGTGAGACTTCATTATTCTGGTATAATGCTATTTCACAGAAATGTTTGTAATTCCAATCACTATGTATGGATTTGATTATAGTAGGTATAAAACTAAATGTTTATTGAATATCTTTAATCTGGGCAATGAAAATCACAAAACTCACTTTAAAAATAATAAGCTTCAATCTGAGTACCATAGTTAAGGTCCACTTCTTCATTTTATAATCAGTAACCCACTGTATTGCTGTTTTTGCCAAAGCCAAAGGTAATATTTGAACACAAAACAAAATCAGCTGTTTTTTATAAACACCCCTATTTCACTTATTTAGTAGCAAGTCTCTGGCAGCAACTTGTAACTTAATTGGAGCATATTTATTAAATCTTGAACACTTTTTTGATCATATAAACTCACACATCAGTGCAGCTTGTTTAAAAAAAAAACACTTATAAGCAACCATCAATAACAATAAACTTATTTGTTGACCATTAATTTTTTCATCTGTACTTCTTCTGATAGTTTTGTCATTTTTCATTTCATATAAACTCGAATTTTCACCATAGAAGAACTATTTTTATGATTGCACTTTTTCTGACAGATAGAAAGATTGCCGCAATTTTCCGCCGTAACGACACTAGCGAACCTAGCGGATTTTTGCCCTAAGTACGACCGGTTTTGGTATGTTTTTTTCAGGGAGTTGAAACACCTTTATAGTGCGCCGTGATTCAAACTAATAATCAAATTATTAAGAACATATTACATATTCTATTCATTAAAATATCTACGCAATGTTATCGTTACTACAGTACTCTGGAAGCAGTGATGAGGATGGCGACACAAGCCTGAACACAGCGAAAAAATCAACAAGTGATCCCGAAACCAAAATTAACCCAAAATATTCTTTCAAATCACAGCTTGCAGTATGTGCTGCTCCAGAAGTAGTACCTACTGGTCTGGATGCTGATCAAATGCATATTAATTTGGACACAACAGAGTTATCATATAATCCCAAATTTGATGTATTATTTGCACCAATACTAGGCCCCGTAAATCCATTTAAGACTCAACAGCAATCAGTGGACAGAAATATGTTGTCGGGCCACATTGAGCAAGCTCATGTTAGTGAATTTCAATTTGAAAATCAAAGAAGAACATTTACTAGTTATGGTTATGCTCTAGATCCCTCTATAACAAATGATGGACAAATAAAAGTTGTTGGTTCTACAGAAGAGGGTAAGGATGTCGATAGTGTTAAAACTGTATTTGAAACCTCCAAAATAAGGCCATTAGATAAACGAAAACGAAAGAAAAATGATGATCCTGGTGATGTTGATGGTTTTTTGGGACCTTGGGGTGGTTTTGTAGATGAACAGAAGGTTGCCAAACCTACAGAAGAAGAACAAGCTGAGTTAGATGAAATAACATCCAAGAAAAATAAAAAGGGTAAGATTTTACAATTTGTTTATCTAACCTATATAATATTCAAATATTTTAGTATTACTTAATTTTATATACTTTCAATAGGTAAACCTAATGAAGACAAACCTATTGAAGAAAAATCAGTGCTGCACATTAAAGATGCAGTTGACTACCAAGGTCGGTCCTTTCTTCACGCTCCACAAGATGTTGGGGTCAATCTCAGGTCAGATTCTCCTCCAGAAAAGTGTTTTCTACCAAAATCCCATATTCATACCTGGACAGGTCATTCAAAAGGTATTGCTGCTATTCGTTTGTTTCCAAGAACTGGTCACCTCTTATTGTCTGCTGGAATGGATTGCCGCATTAAAATTTGGGAGGTTTATAATGAAAGGCGATGTATTAGAACTTATTATGGACATAGACAGGCTGTTAGAGATATTAATTTTAATAATTCTGGGAAACAGTTTCTTTCTGCTGGATATGATAGGTCAGTATATTATGAAATAATTTATTTGAATAAAGGGCGATTGTCTATTTTCAAAATTGGCCATCACAAGAACCATCAACGCTAGGACTGAAAGAAATAAAATTAGTTTAATAATTTAAAAAATAGATGTTTACTAGTTTTCACCTCTAAGACTATTATGAAGTCTAAACATAAAATTAAAAGATCCTAGTAGAGAAAAGAATAATAATTATTATATAAACCTTGAATACTATAATAACTCTTCTGTATTGATTATTAATCTTCTAATTGTATAAGGATGTATTATTAATTTATTATTCTTTTTTATTTTTGTGTTTATCAAAATTAATCTGATACAAATAAAAAGTATTTTGAGGTTTTGTTGCCCTGTATAACTTGCTTTATAAATGAGAGTAAAAAAAATGGCTTAAACGAATCTAAATTTTTCAATTAATATTTACAGATATATCAAATTATGGGACACAGAAACTGGCCAGGTTGTATCACGTTTTACAAGTAGAAAAATCCCTTATTGTGTTAAGTTTAATCCTGACAAAAATAAACAACATTTATTTGTCGCTGGTACTTCTGATAAGAAAATTATTTGCTGGGATACAAGATCTGGTGATATTGTACAAGAGTATGATAGGCATTTAGGAGCTGTGAATAGTATTACTTTTGTTGATGAAAATAGAAGGTTTGTGACGACCTCTGATGATAAGTCATTGAGAGTGTGGGAATGGGATATTCCTGTTGACATGAAGTATATTGCTGATCCAACTATGCACAGTATGCCTTCAGTTACACCTGCACCAAATGGTGAGTTTAATTTATTTATTTAACCGATCAACACTATTATAAAAATTAAATATAATTCATTGAGTACATAGTAGAAATAAACTAATATGATAAAGATTAAAATATTGCAATAATGTTTAACCACACCTTAAATTAATTTTAAAGGGTAAATTATAGAAAAACAAGATTTCTGGGTGAATTTCATTTTTAAAAAATGATAAATCGCCACAAAGGCACAACTAAGATCCAAAAATGACTAAAATTATGTATTGACATTTCAAAAGACCCCAGAGGAGGTCAAAATTCTAAGAAAACATTTCCCAATCTAATTTCGATTTAAAAAAAAAATTCAATTATATTTCAACGTTTGACCACCCCTTAAAATAATTATTATTAAAAATGTCGTCGGCACAAATGCAATACTGAGGTGTGGGCCTCAGTAGTTTGAAACTAATAAAAAACTAATTAGATTGATGTAAAGCCCACTATTTAATCTTCAGGCTAATGTAACTTTCATAAATATAAATTGCACTTTGAACCACTAAAAATATAAGAAACGTTTACCGCAAAACACATATGTTTATATTTTCGAGGAATAACTATTAAATAAAACATAAGTTTGTGCATACTTTGCAACTTCATTTTGCGAGTAGAACTGCTCTTTAAAATAAATTAATTTGACTTTTATTAAATTTTTTTAGGAAAATGGTTGGCCTGTCAAAGTATGGATAACAAAATAGTGATATTTTCGGCCATGAATAGGTTTAAAATAAACCGAAAAAAAACCTTCACAGGGCATATGGTTGCTGGTTATGCATGTTCTTTAGATTTTTCTCCTGATATGAGTTACATAACATCGGGAGATGCAGATGGTAAAGTGTACATATGGGACTGGAAATCAACTAAGCTGTTTAAAAAATGGAAGGCTCATGACAATGTCTGCATTGGTGTTTTGTGGCATCCTCATGAGCCCAGTAAATTGATATCTGCAGGATGGGACGGACTTATTAAGTATTGGGATTAATTAAAAATAATTAAGTTTCATTGTTTTGTATATAATTATGTAGGTAATATATCTTTTTTATGAACAATTATTGTATTATTATGTGTATATATGGTGGGCAAAAACATCCTTAGTAGGATTAACTAAGCTACTGCTTAGTCTCCAAATTCATATTTTTTTATAAAAATTGTTCAAACAAGAGTTGTTTGTAATATAATTTTCCATAATTTTTATCCTATACAAAATTTCTCTTAAATAGACCGTATTCGAGATATTTGAGAAAATGTGTAAATTACGAATTTTGAAGAAAACAAAAAAAAACGGATAAAGGAAAAAACATTAAATTTTAAACTTAAGTTTTATTTCGGCCTCCAATAAACTGATTAGATATTGGGCAGAGTCGGAACATCTGGAGGGGTACTTTATAGGTGGCCATTTTTATATTTTATGGAATATATGTTATTTACGTTTGGAGAAGAAAATTCTTCAAATAAAAGTTACTTACAATATTATTATCTATAATTTTTGTTCTGTACCAAATTTTCCTAAAATGGTCTGTATTCGAGAAATTTGAGAAAATGAAAAAAAAATATTTTTTTATAAAAATTGTTCAAACAAAATTTGTTTGTAATATAATTTTCTATAATTTTTATCCTATACAAAAATTCTCTAAAATGTACTATATTTGAGATATTTATGAAAACGTGTAAATTACGAATTTTGAAGAAAACTCAAAAACGGATAAAGGAAAAAATATTAAATTTTAAACTTAAGTTTTATTTAAGCCTGAGATAAAATGATTAGATTTTGGACAAAGTCGGAACATCTGGGGAGTACTTTATAGTAGGTCGTTATTATATTTTATTGAATATATCTGTTATTTATGTTTGGGGAAGAAAATTGTTCAAATAAAAGTTACTTCTAATATTATTATTATCTATAATTTTTGTTTTATGCCAATTTTTCCTGAAATGTTTCGAGTTAGATCCTAGACAACACACCTAATGCCAGAGATATCCACAGAATATCTTTTGTGGATATCCAATATATTCACAGGATATCTGAAATATTCCGTGGATCTAATATGGATATCCAAATGTCCGTCTATATCCAGAATATAGAAAATATCCTATGGATATCTAGCAAAAATATCTAATGGGTATCTTCCAGACAATACAAGAAATCCCAAAGATATCCACAGAATATATTTTGCGGATATCCAATATATCCAGTGGATCTAATATGGATATCCAAATGTCCGTCTATACCCTAGGATATAGAAGATATTCGGATATTCAGCAAAATATTTTATGGGTATCTTTGGTAGAGGTTCATAAGTAACCAATGAATTATTGAATAACGTCCAAAGAAAATAGAGATAAAAAATTCAAACCCGTTTTACACCCATAAAAAAATATGTTTTCAAAAATAATAACAAAGAAATCAATAATTTTACTGATTTACCCCTTTAAATTTCACTTTAATATAATATGTGATCAAATACAGGGATAATCTTTAATAAATTTAAATTTAAAGCTAAATTTATATATTATTAGATGGTGTAAATCTGGCTTTGAAAATAAATTAGGTTATGTTGCTATAAATATGTCAGCAATTGTCAGCCTGATATTATTTTCATTTTGAAATGCAGGTGAAATTTTTTTCATATGTAGGTGAGTAAATTGTATTAATTAAGTGTAAGTTAGATTTAACTAATTTAACTATAGGGAGGTTCTTAAGAAAATCATTAACTTCTGATTCATTTAAATTTTTAGTATTTTTCTCACAAAACTAACAAGAAATTTTATGTTTTTCTTGCTATTATTACTCTAGAGATAAATAGATCCACATTTTAAACATTTGTGGTCAAACAAAATGAAAGGAGTTGTGAGCGAAATGTGTGAAGCCAATTTACAAACAAATATTGTAGAACCCGAGATAGAACCTCATCCTAGTTTTACTCATGAAGACCATGATGAAAAAAGGCCAATGATTTGTGCTCAAAAAATAATTGTTCAATTTTTGGGTGATATTCATTATTATATTTATCAAATAATACCCAAATATGTTCAAAAACTTATGTGCTATTTAGGTAAACTTGTTAATTTTTGCATAATTCACCTATTAAGATCATAAATCAGATGTTTTTTATTTTTATTGAAATTTTTATACCTTTTATTGCAAGAAAAATGTAAGAATTTAAAAAAGTTATGACTCCTGTTAATTTTTAATTTTAAGATACACACTGCACCTTTATTTTTGTTTTGTTTTAGATATTCCTCAGTATGAAGATTTTTGGAATGTACATAAATGTGTTTCTTAATTAGGGTGAGTTTCAAAGCCCACCTGTATTGAAGCTGGAGGCTTATTGTACCCGAAATAGGCATTACAAGTATTCTAGATTGAAAAAGATGGGAAAAGGCCTTAAAGGGACAATAAGTATAAGAATATTAGAATTAGAATGATTTGTCCTTGGATTAATAAGGGATATTTAAAACATTAAAACAATTGTGTTTATAAATTAACTACTTTGACTTTTTATAAAAACAATATCCGGTTTTTTTAATAATAAAAACATTGTCATGTGCTATGCTGGTTATCATATTATATTTTTATTTTTCAGTAATTTAGTGTGTGATATAGTGCTTGTTATGTTCAAAATATGCAGTTAAAAGATAATGAAACACATGTAATTACATGGTAATTCTAAATAAATTAAACTTGTTAAAAATGTGTTTTATTTTTCAACTAATTTTATTTTTCAGTTAAAACAAGTGACATTTTCCATTTTTCAACATTTACCTACAACAAAAATTCACTAAACTTATTGTTTGTTTAGTAGTTGTAAGTAAAAGTTGTCGAATAGGAAAATGTTACTTCAAATTGCTTCAAATATCTAAATTATCAAGCCCGCCAATTTTTAAATCGCTTTAATTAGTAGTGTTCTACTTTATCGACTGAAACTGACAGGTGTAGTTCAACCGTAAGCGCTTAGCGCGCTACTGTCGAGGTCAAGCAAACTTGTTACCAACTATTTACATGGAATCCGACCCCGTGTGGATACCCGCCATGGTTTGCGTTCGCGCCTAGACTTTGATATATTCAGTGGATGTCCATGGGATATTGAATACACCTTAAAAAATTAATTTTAAATATCTGAACGGTACTATTAGAAACATCGTAATTATGTATAGGTATTCTATTTTCTTTTTAAATATTATTTTGATATAACAATAAATTACTGCAATCGCCAGAAATCTACAATAATATCAAACCCCAATATTAAATTTAAACATTTTGAACAATATTTTTATATCACAAGATAATTGCTACTGGTCAAATTTATCTTTTTACTTCCTTTAAAAAAGAGTGCAAAACAAATACGACAGAGATGAATATACCCTTCCTTCTGACTCACTAGGAGAGTTCGGTTAATTCTCCGCGAGCTAAAAATACACTATTGACAGAAGCCCTCGTGATGGAATCTATTTCTTTGCATTGAAAGTGTAGCACTGAGCTATAGTACATATGAAAATATCGTTCCATTTAAACAAATTGTATAGATGGAATGATATTTTCGTTGAAAAGGAATAGACCTAATATTTGTTTTGCTCGCGGAGTATTAACCGAACACGTCTACTGTAGCCAATGACAATATTGATAATAAAGTTTGGAAAAGTTTAAAAGTAATAAACATCTTGTCTATAAACTTTTAAATAAACTAAAAGTGATGGGTCTGTCGAGGGATCCTGCGATGCGAATTTTACAAAAAAAAATTTAAACACTCCAAAGTAACTAGTTTCTATAGTAAATTTTTTTAAAAAAAATCCTGTAAAACCCAGTATTTTTCTAAAAAAATCTAATTAAAAACCTCAATTTTATATTCACAAAACATCTACTCTAGATGAAAGATTGGACCATAGATTACTAATGTGAATAGATGGGAAACTCAATGGTAAAATTCTGAGTCGATGTACTGCCATCTATCAAATTGGATTGGTACTAAAATTCAATATGGCCGCCACTGGCGGGCTTTTTGAAATTTAACTTTGTAGTAGCGCAAAAATGTAATGAAGAAAATAAAATAAAGCAAAAAAATTGAAAAAATATTTGACTAGTTTTAAATCATAAAACAACCATATTGACTGTTTTTGATTTGAAACTAGTAAAATATTTTGCCAATTTATATCTTTATTTGATTTTACTTCATTATATTTTTGCATTAATTTCAAACTTGAAATAAAATGCAATTTATTTTATTTTTTTTATTACAGTAAATTAACGCCGCATCATATAATTTGTCTATTTAAACATGGAAATACTCAAACAAATATGCATTTACACCATTTAAATAATTAAATATTTATAAAACAAACCTATCAAACATGTTTTCTGTAACAAAATCAGCATATATATATATATATATATATATATATATATATATATATATATATATATAAGTGCTCAAGACCTTTATAAAAGTTTTGCGACTTGGAGTGGCAAATAAGTTTGAAAAAATTGAAGTTGAAGCATCATCCTTTTTTACTATCGAGGCAAATTTGAGTGTGGATAAAATTTGCCATACGGTTATTGAGTCGACTAGTTAGGTTGAGGAGTATTTCTTCATCCGATAATTGTTTTCTTGATTCATTTATACAGCACTTGTAGTTATCAAATTTTTATTCATCATGTGGGCACTGTGATAAATGAATTTAACTTTTGAGCCTAAATTAAACTTACACACGTTTGGAACCTTGAAGATTTTAGGGTGTTTTCTTGTTTGATGTCAATGGCATTGAATCAATTTTTGATATTGATGGCTGAGGCTCAAATATTTCATCGATCGACAGGGTATTTTGGAGGGCCAACATTTTCTTTACAAAAATGATCATTTAAAAACTGAAAACAAAAAGAAATTTAAATAACAAACCAATTATTTTAACACTGAATCAAATAAAAGTTTGTAAATATTACTTACCGTTGGTACAGTGATGGTGCATTTTTCTTAAGACACTTATTACAATTTGGGGGACGACTGCATATTTAATGTGGTATAAATTGCATTACTACCAATATCTGGGAGTGCTTTATTGTTTGTTGCTGAAATCCATCTTCCCATCTTTTTAAAACATGCTTAAAATTGGAAGGTGTTGAAAAATAAATCTAGATTCTAGATGAATTAAAATTCAATACACCTTCAAATACAATAGCCATTTTAATTTCTCTAAGTTTGAAGTTTTGTCGAGCTGACAACTGACATGACATTTCGATACGAGCGCCATCCCGTTAATTGGAGTGGTACTAAATTACCAACCTCATGTTTTTCCATTTGAGTTACCAGCCCCTGGATTGGACCTTAAAAGTTACAACGTTGCCAAGTTGATAATGAAATTGTGAGTTTCAGGATTATTTAAAATGTATAAATTATGAGATTATAAAAAACAACGACTTCTCGTAGAAGCCGCCACCAGAAAGTATCAACCCATAGTTCGAAAAAACGTTTATTCGAATGAGAGGTTGTTTGAAAAACTTTTATTCGAACATACTTTTAATCGAAAACGTTATGTTCGAAGATAGTTTTCCTCGAAAAATATTATAACGAAAAAATTGGAAAGAACGATTTTTTAGTTGAATCTAAATGTAAAATATATTAAAGAAAATAGAAATATTTTCCTAGCGTTCTACTTAAAACTTAAAAAAAAAACTTAACTAATTTACCTAACCTGTGCGGCCTGGAGTCATCGCGAGTTGCTTCCTAAAAAAATGTACATAAAATAAGAAAAATTAAACAAATATTAACTAATTTTTCTAACCTGTGTGGCCTGGAATCAAAACGGGTTTCTTCGCAAAAAAATATACATAAAATAAGAAAAATAAATATTAACTAATATACCTAACCTGGGCGGCCTATAATCAAAATGGGTTTCTAACCTAACCTGTGCAGCCTGCAGTCGTAGGTTGCTCGCGAAAAAATTATGCATAAAATAAGAAAATTAAAAGTGTATTTTCGGACTAGAATTTTTCGATCTAAGCTTTTACGAATAAACGTATTTTCGAACTTAAGGTTTTCGAACAAAATTCCGCCAACCCCTGCCGGCATAAACACCAATGGTCTAAACACCAGTCATGGGCGAAGTTAGGGGGGGGCTTGGGGGGGCTAAGCCCCCCCAAAAACCAAATTAGCCCCCCCAAAAATAATTCGAACATTTATCGCACATCTATCCACACATTTCAGATTTCAGAACAGAAATTAATAAATAAAGAAAAATCGTGCCATTTGATTGATTCTGAAATTTTACATTTAGTTCAGGAGGCAGTGAATTTTACTCGTACTCATTTTTCCAATCGGTGTATATGAAAATAAACTGTTCTCTTAGTGACAAAAAAACAAACATTTTGAGTCTGACACTTATTTTCCCAGTCATAAATATTTTACATTTACTAAACTAGAACATAAAGCTTATAAAAATAGCAGTTTGGAATATCTCAGATAGTGGAAAGTGAGTGTGGCAGAAAATTTAGCATATAAATTGATACAATCATGAACTGTTAATAATAATAAGTCTGGCTGATTTACGAAATTGGCAAATGAGTCTGGTAATATCTTCATAATCGAAAAAATATAATATTTTTGCTTTTATTTTCCCGGGTTTGAAAATTTGTCATGTGATAGATTATATTATAATTTTACAGCTCTATTTTATAGCAGATCAAATACCGTTATTTTCAAACGCGTCCATGAAAAATTTCCTGAAATTTTTCTTTTGGTGGATACCCTGAACGAAATTATACTGAAAATTTTTTTGACAGTTGAGAAGCTCTTTTATGCATGTTTTATATGTTGTTCTATGGCCAGCTTTGAAAATATGATTTTAGTCGTTTTAATGTATGTCTGTCAAGTTTTGAAATTTGGATATTTTGGTGTAAAATTTTCTTACCCAATACCTACCACCGGTGCCTAAATTATTATCAGTAAATGTTTGCTCACTCACGCATATTTTAAGAAAAATATCAATCGTCTTCGACTCTGGATAAATTTCAAAATATTCGTAAGTTCGAAAAAAATTTCGGAAATAATTTAGGCACTAGTGAAAATATAGGTCTGGCTGACAATTAAAATCACGAAGCCCTGCCAGACTCACAAGTAGTGTTCGGCCGAAGGTTCGGTTACGGTTTTGGCCAACTTCGGCTTAAAATAAGAGTTTCGACTACAATTTCGGTTTCGGCGGAAAACTGGCCGAAACTGCAGCCAACTACGAAACTACTTTCGAAAGTTTTCGTATCACACTTGGTTGTGTCCGGCACAATGGCGACTGTGCCGGGTGCCATTCCTACACAGTGCACGTACTTCTCTGCTTTGTTTCAAGTGAACAGTCTTCAGTGCTCCTGGCCTAATTTATTCGTATCAAAGGAGCATTTTTTTAGGTGAAACGTGGAAAAAATATTATTTCTAGCCTACAACGTTAGACTGTTTACTTATGAATATTAATTTAATTATAAGTAACAAACATATTTAATTATCTGAATTTGTTTTTTTTTTTTTAATAAAAATTACATTATATATAATTCCCTTCATAATACTAATTTTTGTTACAAAAAATCTAGAGACAGATGCAGAAATGATTGCTACTTTGTAATTCACTTATTTTTTTTTTTTTTTAGTTTCAAAAGTAATAAAAAAAGCAATGTCAATAAATTTATTAATGGCTTCTTTTGATCACATAAATAAATAGGTAATAAGTAAATGTAGCTAAAATTTATAATACGAGTTAATTAGTCTTAAACAAAGATATTGCAAATTTCAATAAGAGATTGCCTTAAAAGAAAGTTCTTATTTCTGTTTCGGTTTCGACCGAAACTAAGAAAGGAGCCGAAATTGGGTTTCGGTTTCGGTTATAAAACCGTATTTCGGTCGGACCTGACAAGCCAGGTAGTTAAACGAGGAGAGGAATAGTAATCGAACGAGCAGAATTTAGCGCGCCTGACGATCATTAGACAAGTCTGGCAAGGCTTGCGGGGTATTCCACATTAGCCAGATTGTATTTTAAGCTGTTATCATAATATACATTTTTCTAGTACTGAGGACACTTGTAACAGGGATCCTTACTGGGCATTACCAACTAAAAGGACACCTTAGTAAACTGAGAGTAGTAGAAAATAGTGAGTGAAGATTCTGTGAGGAGAAGGACGAAACCTTCATTTATATTCTAACTGAATGGGTAGCACTCCAGAATCCATACCTAGGAGCATATCAAATAGAAACTTGAAGCCACTCCAAATCCTACACTTCCTTGAGAAGATATAATTGAAAGGGTCGTTATAGGCATTGAGACATTTCCTTGATGCATTAGCGACAGAAGGGGGCACAATAGATATTTTAGGTCGCAGTGTATTAACACCCCATTCCCAACATAACATAACATAGCGAGAAAACTGCAAAATAATGAAATCCACAAATCCCAGTTCATATTTTGGACATCCAACTACTATTATTTTTAAAATTTTAAATTATGACAAAATGTCAGTATATTTTTTAGTCATTAAGATTACATATACGTTAAAATTAGTTATTTTTGTTTAGAATCGATAAAAAATAACATTTTAATTTTATTTGGGCCACATTTAAAAAAGTAAATTTTAATCAAATTGTATGAAACTAATTTAATTACGAGTATAAAATTAAAAACCTAAACGTGGCGGTTGAGCTGAGGACAGAGCATTTGCCTTCCACGCGAATAGCCTGGGTTCGAATCTGGACTAGGGGCTAATTTTTTTTATGTTTTTTATTTTATAAATTAATAAAATTTATAAATTATTTTAAAATGGCTTATTTTGTCCTAAATCTAAAATAATTTTTTAAATTTGTAGATTTTCGTTAGTAGTTCGTAGAAAAAATATACTGCACAACTCGAGTGGATTGTCCATATCTACTCTTGTTGCGAAAATTAGGGAAATTTTTGTGATGAAAAATATTCAGTTTTTTCACTTATATATGATATTTTATTCATTTTCATAGATTCGCCAGAATTTTTTTACTTAACTTCAGTATACCTCTAGAACTATTATATATTATATGACTAGGGTTAGGGCTTTAGCCCCCCCAGATCTGATGACATAACTTCGCCCATGACACCAGTAACCCTGAAGCAACGGGACAAGACTCAGGTTACTACTTTTCAACCCGTGAACTTTTTAAAACATACTCTGGATTCGCTCTGTTCTCCCGGCTACACTGTATAAGGAAAAAAATAAGTAAAATATAGTTCAAAAAAATAAATATGTATTTCAAAAAAATAAACAAACAATAAAAATAATCAAATAATTCTAAAAAAAAAAAAACAAAAAATCAATAATTCTAAAAAACAAAAAATAAATAATTCTAAAAAATAAACAAAATTTTAATAAAAAAAATTAATATTTTTCTACAATTTGTGCCAACAAATTCTGCATTTTAACAGCAGCATCACTGCCATATGTTTCTTCCCACATAAACTGATATGTACTCAGTACTCTTCTACCTGATTTGTACATACACCAGTTTCAGGGTCTTTAAAAAATTTAGAGTGATTCACAGTTTTGTGCACATAGCACAATTTTTTTAAATTGTTATTACTTTTAAACTTGTCCGTCCATATCTCGGTACCAGGACGGACATGTGTTTGTATTATTTCCTCCAATACCTCACTTGTTCTTCTTGAAACGTATTGAATATAGCCTTCTTTAAGGAAACATCGTAAATCCCTAAAATCCAAGGCTCTCTGACTATCCCTTCCCCTATTATATTTCCTCTTTGTTATTACCGATTCGTCTATTTGCACGGTATTTCCTTCTCCCCCTATAAAAACAAAAGATTATTTTCCATCTCACTTGTACTATAAGAAAAATTATTACCTAGCAAAAAGTGTTCATCTATCATTATCTTCCACGACAGAACGTCCCTAAAATACCTGTACAATTGAACCACGGCATTTTTAGAAACATCCGTGGCAGTCGCTGTAACTCCTACTCGACTACCTGTAGCCCAATACCACAGAATAACCACTTATTCTGTGCCAATACCACAAAATTAGTATCACCACACGTACGTTTAAATTAATGTTTGAAAAAAAAAAAAGAACTATTAAATATCGAATAGCATTTTCTGCATTTTTTTGCAGAAATAAATGTAATTGATGGATTTACTTTTTGGTCTTCTGTGAATCACACACTCTCTTCTACAGGTTTTGCACTTAAATTTGTCTTTTATTAATTTTTTATTTTTTTAGCCATTCTAACAATCTTTGTCACTTTTTAGATATATTTTCACAACATCTACAACACTTTTAATTTCCATTTTTTGTATCAATCACAAGAGAATAATAAAATTTTCTGGGTGGAATTCACCAGAATTCACCAATAACCAATAAATATATTTTCTTCTATTTCTTCTCTTCCAAACACAATTCTTAAATATATACTAGTATATGGCCCGTATTTATAAACAAAACTCAGCTGAGTCGGACTTGGGTAAGTCGTCCTTGAACGAAAATCGAAATTCGGTTATATCGCGTGAATTTAGAGATGGGTAATAACAAATCTGTAAATGTACGTATCAGTTACAGATTTGCTAATATCCATCTCTAAATTCCAGTCTAACACCAGAACCACCTAGAACTTTAGATGCGTTGTAACCGAACTTCGATTTTAGTTCAAGGACGACTTACCCAAGTCCGACTCACGTAAGTTCTGTTTATAAATACGGGCCTAGGCAGGAACAATCGTTTTACGTGCAAGATATTCAAGCCAAAATGAAGAAGGTCTTAATTTCCTTTAATAAAACGTGGTTTTTATACATTCTAGTCATTATTTCTTTATTTGTTAACTTTAAAAATAACTATTTTAGGTTTTAGGTAGCAATAATGTGTGTGAATTTATTAGAAGATGCATAGCTCCCCTCAAGGAACGAGTTGTGTAAATTGTTTTCTTTCGTTGGAAAAAAAGAAGACGCCAAGTTAAAAATAGCTAAAGCCACAAAGCATGTATCTTCTAGAGACCCCACGCCAATGTTAAACTTTTAAACCAAATTAGCGCCACCTTGTGTTTGGAGCTGGAACTAAAATGACAATTGACAGATGGCGGTAAATTCAAATTGTAATTTTTAGGAGTAGGTAGTAGTTTTAAATTAAATTTTAAATGATTTCCACATAAATTATTTTATAAAATAAAGTATGGAACTAGTAAGTTCGAAACTTTTATTTTACAAAATAATTTAGGTCGATTATACCAAATTTGAAGAATTAATTTGTTATAAGGGGTCTAATGTGGAGAGTTGGTTCTGCATATTTTTATTAAATAAATATAAGATATATCAATAAATAATAAAATAGAACATTCTTAAAATATGTTTATTAATAACTTAAATAAATATTATTAGATAAAAATAAATACAAATAATAATACATATTTAAGGAATACTTACTTGGAGCAAATAGATATATAATCTCAAATCTTTAAAATACCTATCAATAATTTAAATGTGAAGTAGAGACTAGGATATTACATTTTATTAACACTAAAGTTATATATTTTATAAATGTCTTTTTAACTGAGGACAAATGTAATATAGGTATTGTATTAAAAGGTGAATCCTTTTAACTATCATTCAATGATAAATAGGTATTTTCCTTCCAAATACAGATGGTGGTATTACTCTTATGTGAAAAATGATTTCGGAATCTAGTCCAGTGATAAATTGATTATCAATTAGTTGTTGTCTCCGTTTATCTTTTTATGATGCAGATGCATGGTGAATCAATGAAGTTTTTCTCGAAGTTTTCAACGTAGCACCAAAATTATTATTGCAAAACACAGTAGGAAATAAAAAAGCGAAACATCACAATTTTGCAAATAACTAAGACGAAACTATAAACAGAAACCAAAAGCCAAAGCCAACAAAAAATCACTAAAATCAGACGGAAAAATGAAACTAACCAAGAACATAAATAAATACACGTCACATCTTTGGAGTCTTTGGTTAAGTTTTTCTCCCATAAGGCTTAAAAATGGAGTAAGAAATCATAATTTCACCAGTAGCCCCATCTAGAGTTTGGAGCAAATAGCATAAAAAATGTCAGTTGTCGGTTTTGACCTTGGTCATTCACGTGGAACCTCTATGTGCTTTGTGGCTAAAGCCATTATGGGCAATTAGGCATTCCAACGACCTGTCAAACAATAGGTGCCAGTGGGAAATTCTTGTATATTTAAGGGGGTAGCGACATAAGAGAGTTTTAGCAAATGTACGTAAGATTTTCGCTAACGTTACGTTAAACTTAGATTGTGACCTTTTTTATAAACATTGAACGGAGTAGATTACAGTCTATCCCTAAGGTAACGTTAGCGGATGGTTAGCGGCTGTTTGCTAAAACTCCCTATTGTCTTGCAACTTGGACGCTAGCCAAGCCTGCCAATTTATGAAGAAATGTATAGGTGGGTTTTTTAAATATAATTTTTATTGTGTTTGACATAAAATATTTAAATGTAATCCATTATTCATGATTTTACGTAAAGTAGATAGAATACACCATATGTCGCCACCCTTAGATATACCAAACCTGCCCACTGGTAATTCATTTGTTTGGAATGCCTAATTATTTTAACTTAATATCAATAGAGGACTTCTATACAAGGGAAGTGCAACCAACTTGACAAATTTTTTTGACACTAATGACATAAGAAATCGGGTCACATAAAGAGGCTGTTTTTTTGTTAAATTTTTGGTTTTTCTTATCTACTTTTATGCCGTTTAGATATCATGTTGTACCCGTAACGTAAAAAAGACTTTTTATTTTAGGGTATTTTACATTTAAAGGTTGAAAACATTTGTCAATATTAGCTGTCGATAATGTCAAAACATAAGCGTAGCATTGCATTTTATTTTTTGTTGTTAATAATCTATTTGTGTTTCCCCTGCTTTCTTGAAACATTTTTTGTCATTTGGTTTTACTTATTTATGTCGATTGCAAAATGCTGCTGCAACGAATACAAGTTCTATACAATATACAACCAACATACAATACTAGTTACGTTGTGCCCATCTATGGTTACGCCTGTGTTCTATCATCAACATAATTGACAGCTGACAATGACAAAATGTTTCAACCTTTAAATGTAAAATACCCTAAAATAAAAAGTCCTTTTCACGTTACGGGTACAACAAGGTATGCAAATGGCATGAAAGTAGATAGGAAAAACCAAAAAGCAAACTAAAAAACAGCCTCTTTATGTGACCCGATTTCTTATGTCATTAGTGTCAATTTTATTTTGTCAAGTTGGTTGCACTTCCCTTGTATAGAAGTCCTCTATTGTTTATTGCTGCGTTTGAGAATCCACATCGGATGCATCTGAGATGTAAAAAATCTTTGATCACGTGATGCAGTATACGTAAATGTAATGGGACAGATGTGTCCGATGTGGATAAAAAAACGCTCGAGATGTAAAAAATGCATCCGATGTGGATTCTCAAACGCAGCATATATTGTCATTTAATTGAAACATTTTCAGATACGTTAAATTGGTAAACAAAAAGGAAATGGAAATTAAAATAGGTGACTGGTTGTGAAGGGCTCCGAAAGAAATAGAAAGAAATAGACGCAATATGAATCAAAACGTAATAATTAACATTTTTTATTTTTGTGTCAAAAAAATTTTTTTTTTCAAATAAATTTATGAAAAAAATAATAGATTTGATTATCCTACTAAAAAACGTTTAGGTCATTTCTGGAACGTTCCAGCAATAGTATAAAAAACTTACCTAAGACGTTTGAGCAACATCACAGGATGTTCCACAAACCTGTGAAACGTCTCTAATTCGCTCCATGCGAAGTCATGGAAAGGGAAGCAAAAGCGATACTAGCGCTAGCTGCGGATAATTTGTCCATTTTAGGGCGATATTTTGTAATTTTGGCATATCAAATACACGTATACATTTTACTTTTTTTCAAAAAAGTAGGTAAAAACAAGACAATAAGCCACCGGAGTTGCTGTGTTGAAAATTGTACAAATACTAGCAAAAAAAACAGTGAAACTTATATAACAAATTTCACTAGCAAAGTGGAAATTAAATCAAATGAATAAATGGATAGGTGTACAGTAAGAAGAAAAATTTCCTTTATTTTTGTGATAATAACAGTAATGCTGGAAATAGTAGACATCAGAAACTTGAAATGTTTTAAATAAACAGTAAATTATCATTTTACGATATTCTTTAATATCCCTTTATTCTTAAATGTTCATTCAGCAAGGACTAGATTTTAAGATTTCTGCCTTTGATTATAATATTTGGCTGTAATGCAATTTTGTGACTTACTGATGGGAAACCAGTTTTAATCATTCATTCTATGTTTTCTTTCGAACAAAAATGAAAATATAAATAACGATCATTTTTTATACATTTTAACTTCACGCTATTATTAAATGGTATTTTTTTATTTTGACAGAATAGGCTAATTCTTCAATGACAACTTATTAGACTCAGGCAACTTCTCATACATTTTCCAGTAAATACTGTTGCCTGCCTATATTTTATTATTGATTTTTATTGATTATACATAATTTTCTTTAATTTAAGCGTGAAAAATATATAATAATAAATTAATGTTTTACTTGTTTTACAAATCCATATACTTTTATTAAAACTAACATATATACTTTTTATTTACGAATTCCATTAAAAATTCTATTTGTCAGTATAGGCAGAAATAGTCCTTTAATACCAAAACAAATTGGCGCTGCTGTCGCGCACGGAGCGAATACGTTACAAATGATGACATGGTCATTGCCAGAAACATTCCATGGCCAGAAACATCCCAGGGGGTCAATTCTCGACTTGTAGGAACCTTTTCCTATTAGGTATTCCAAACTGAATGGCTACCAGTGGGTTTTGACTGGTTATGATATGGCAAAATTATGGCAACCCTGTAGGCCTGGTGATTTGACCACGGCGCACTATAAAGGTGTTTCAACTCCCTGAAATAAACATACCAAAACCGGTCGTACTTAGGGCAAAAATCCGCTAGGTTCGCTAGTGTCGTTACGGCGGAAAATTGCGGCAATCTTTTTATCTGTCAGAAAAAGTGCAATCATAAAAATAGTTGGTGATGGTGAAAATTCGAGTTTATATGAAATGAAAAATAACAAAACTATCAGAAGAAGTACAGATGAAAAAATTAATGGTCAACAAATAAGTTTATTGTTATTGATGGTTGCTTATAAGTGTTTTTTTTTAAACAAGCTACACTGATGTGTGCGTTTATAGGATCAAAAAAGTGTTCAAGATTTAATAAATATGCTCCAATTAAGTTACAAGTTGCTGCCAGAGACTTGCTACTAAATAAGTGAAATGGGGGTGTTTATAAAAAACAGCTGATTTTGTTTTGTGTTCAAATATTACCTTTGTTTTGGCAAAAACAGCAATACAGTGGGTTACAGATTATAAAATGAAGAAGTGGACCTTAACTATGGTACTCAGATTGAAGCTTATTATTTTTAAAGTGAGTTTTGTGGTTTTCATTGCCCAGATTAAAGATATTCAATAAACATTTAGTTTTATACCTACTATAATCAAATCCATACATAGTGATTGGAATTACAAACATTTCTGTGAAATAGCATTATACCAGAATAATGAAGTCTCACTGGACTGGAGTATATATGTTTCCAAAGATCAGTAAGTACCTATATCAATTATTATTATTTTTATTAATAAGTATCAGTAATAAATACATCGCAAAGAATAACAAGGTTGTAACTGTACTTTTTGGAAAAACATGAGATTGGTAGAATATATTAATTAATTTGTTTTTGTGACCAATATGTTCATCTGTTAATTATCAATGTTGTGTTATCGAAGCACTAAAGTTATTCACATGGTTCTATCTGCATGTACATAGAACTTATACAGTTTTTAGCAAGTGTCATTATAGTAGTTAGATCTTTGTTATTCCCTAATCCCTAGCAAATGAGGTCTCCATCCTCCACAATTATATTAAGATTAAAGGCCAGGTTTTTACCTCTGAATAAAGTTGAAAGTAACTACTTGCTGATTAGGCTATAGATTATACTTATGCGTAACTTTACTCAGAGGTTAAAAAATCTGCCATTAAAAGAACAGTGAGTTTTAGAGCATAAACCGTATTAAATATAATGGGTATTTTTTTATTAAACTTTTTGTTTTTAAACAGTTTTGATTGAAAATTATAAAAAAAAAATATAGAGGATACCTAGAAAGATGTATAATATAAAACAACATTTAAAAATTCTGAATTAACAAAAGTATGTATTTTCTGTTCCAAGCCTTGTCTCTGTTACCTAAACTAAATACTAGAAACACAGTTTTAACTGGCAGTTACTACTATGCTTTATCAAATATTCTAAAAAATGTAGGTCGCTTAGTTCTTTCTGCATTTTTTATCACTTAAGATTTTCTCTTAAATTAGAGTTAGAAACACAATGAAAATCAAACAAGTTAATGGCTATACAAACTTCAACTCCAAAAAATAACTAGCTGTCTAGATACAATCTTGTTATCCTAATATGACAGATGTAGAAGATTTATACAAATGTGAAAAACGTTTTATGTTCTGCAATGCTAGATGAAATCTTTAATTAGGCATCAAATTTGTAAAATGTTAGAGATAGTATGTAGGTATATAGGGAAAATAAAAAATATAATTATAATGAAGAGTAAGAACTTTTAAATTTTAATATAACTAGAACAAAATATTCAGTAATTAAAAATTTTGATAGGAATTAAAAATTTGCTCGAGTATAAATGTTGTGCTTGTTTTTAAGTGGTTTCGATTTACTTTAGGTTTGTTCCAACAATGCTCAGAAATGAGTTACTGACATCAGGATTCTGCACAGTAGTTTATTGAGACTGCAAAATTGTGTACTACCCAGTGGTTTGTTTCTGATCGTTGGAACAGACCTTTTATTCAATATAGGTATAATCAAACAAGTTAAATGTGTATTTGGAATTTTTTTAATTTTACAAATCTGGAGCTTGAATATGGATTTTCAAATGATGCACTTTTTGTAGTTTTTAATAATGCTTATTTTTTTTTAGTTTCTTGTTCATTTAATAAAGATGCTTTTTTGTATATGGGGTGATAATTTTTAAGCAGAGGCGTGCAGCACCCACAAGATCACTGCCAGAATTAATTCAAATGGGTAATCTAAAAATATGGAGTAGGTTCCCTGCACAAGATTTTCAAGAACTTGTAAATACAATGTTTTAATGAATTATTGCCGTTATCAAAGTTAAAGGTGATGAAACACTCATGAAAATTTGTAAATATTTAACCCTTTCAGTGTATTTGTCCCTCCAGAGGGACACTCTTAATTAACCCTAAAGTATAAATCTGTTAATTTTGGTAGAATTTTTTTCTTTTTGGTTTATTTACTTTATTTGCATTACTTTTAAGGATTAATATTATAAAAAAATTATTTTCATAGTAAATTTTTGTTTTTGTAATGTCCCTGAACAGGGACGTTATGTCTTGGAGTAATAAAAAATACTATGAAAATATTTTAATTTACTTAAAATAAACAAAGAAAACATACAATCTACTACAATGGTATTTTTTTTTAATGAAAGTGGAAGTGAAAGGGTTAAAAAAATAAAAGAATTTATCAGATTTATGTATGATTTGTTCTTGTAGTGACAGTCACTATAAATATGAGAAGTGTGCTAATTGAAACGGGACAGGGCTCATATAGTTTTATTTAAAAAGTAAACCTTGTCATTAATTAAATATAAATGACTATTATATTATATTATTGAAATATATAATGTAAAACAAATTGTTGTAATGTTTTTCTGAAATCAGAAGTGTTGCCAGGTTTGTTACTGTCTGCTGCTGTGACGTGTACAAGCGAACATAATAAACCTACTTATTGAGTACATTAATATAAAAAACTCATAATAAATCTGGAAACTATACATTTGAAATTTTCCTACTTATTTTTTCATTACTGCTATTATCCAATAGAACAATTCCTATGCTTTTATTTAATATTTCATTTTCCACAAATAAATATAAAAAAATAATTAGTAAAATTATAAAATTAGTTCCAATTAAATAATGAACTATATTATTAATTGAAATTGTTAATATAAGAAATGAATAAATTAAGAAAATAAAAGTGTAATAATGGGAAATGTGTAAATTGTATTTATTTCTAATTTTAAATAATTTTGTGTGTATTGTTAATTTTCTTTCTAGTGTAAAATTAATAAATTAATAATTTTAACAAAAATTTAATGAGATGTTTTATTTGTGTTAGAATCCGAATACAATAAGAATGCTGCTGTCATAATGATTACTCTGAATTTCAAATACATAGTATCTATAACTTATCAATAAATAAATATTAAGTTGTTAGGTATAAAAAAATATTTCCTATATTCCTAAAAGATTAACACTTCACCTCCAGTGGATAACTTCGATAACTGTATCAGCAATACTTTCCACATTCTCGTCTCCTTTGAGAAGTAGTCCCATCATAAGTAATAAAAGCAGGAACAGCATTTTTTAGGTAGTTTTTTTTATATTTGCACTGCACATTAAATAATGGTAATCTTATAATTGAAGGGTCTGGAAATGCACCATTCTTGTTCCGGCTAGTTCTGATAGTTGGAATCGTAACATATAGTTGCAAGGTTATATTTAATTATTTGGAACCAGGGAATAAGCATATTGAAATAACTTTTACTTTTTATCATGTATTTACCAATTTTTTCATCGATTAAAAATAAAAAAATTGTAGATTTTCAATTAATAGGATCGTTGTGTCAAATTCTAGACTTCATTCAGTGCGGAATGGTGTGAATATGCGGATTTCTAGACTCCTCAACTACAAGATAACCTTAAATAATTATTAGGTACATCAGAAAAAACATTGTTTAAATTATTAACCAGTGTATGTACAAATTATTCAATACACAAATACCAACATTTACGACCCCAAACTACATTTATTTACTTAAAGGGATTAACTCCTATAAAAATACAGAATTGAAAAATCTTAAATATTTCTTACAACTCAAATTTGTATTAATTTAAAATCAGTACTTCTATAAAAACCTAGTAAATACATTTAAAGAACTGGAACAAAACACATTCGGGGATGATTATTATTAAACAAATGTATATTTAAACACTTGAAAATAAAAAGGCTACAAGTAAAATAAATTTATCATAGTATCTATTTGATTCTTATAACCAGATACAACTTTCTAGCATTTGGAGTGAGGGTAGCCATATGTGAGTAGTAGGGATTAAGTGTAAGGGTTAAAGAAAAGGTCCTTTATTTCTCACAAGTCAGACTTGTGAGAAATAAAGGACCTTTTCTTTAACCCTTACACTTAACTTTCTAGCATTATAATCAGGCTAAAAGGAATAAGTCAAAGATTTTATTTATTCACAGGGTCAGAAAAATATCAAAAGAAATAGGTACCTTGTGTATATAAAATTTATACCATGAACACATTATAATAGGGTCCAAGTCATAACATTATTAGTACCAAGGGGACAGGATAAATAATACGAAATATTTATATAGTAAAACTTTATACTAATAATTATTTTTATTACAGAAAAGACAAAGTTGAATAACCTATTTACATAACCTACAATCATTTAAAAGGTAGACATTAAACATATTTACTTGAAAAATAACGTTTCCTAGTAGATTTCTTAGCACTTTTTCACGGATAACATAATTTACATTAAAATGTTTTTCACAAATGGAACTTTTGGGTTTAATGTTTATTTCCATACCACCTAAATAATTGCACCATATTCTGTATAACTGTTTTTTGGCATTATAAAACTGCTATCAATATGTTGAAGACTCTCACCCATAATCACAATTAAAAACAGCTCAACGATCCACCATGATTTATATATTTTTAGATTTTAAAAAATATTTATCTGTCAACACTTTTCAAATTGCAGCTCCTACCACCTTCATCTTTTATTTACTTTCTCGCCGGATAGATACTAGCGAACCTAGCGGATTTTAGCTAGGAAGTACGATCGGTTTTATCGCCGTTTTCATTTGTTTTTAAATAGGAGTTGATACACCTTCAGGGGTGGGAAACTGGTATGCGCAGGTCAAGGATCAATCAACCACGTCCGCGTGGCGCTGCAGTCGGGTGGTGGGGTAGGTGGTGGGAGTGTAAATGACAGGTGAATATTGATTTTGGGGGGGTGTCATGGCGTCTTGGCTTAAACCAAACGTGTTTATTTATATTGGTGACTTGGTTGTGTTCAGTTGTGTTTTCATTTCCAATTTGCTTAATTGATTTAGTTGACCACTGTTAGTGAGCTTGTTTTTCCATTATAAATTTGTGCGTTTTGAACTGTTATCTTGTGCTTTTTCCGCTGTTATTTCGTGCTTTTCCATAAAGATGCGTAATTATAGAAAATGTTGTGTACCGAATTGCCTTGATGTGAACAACAAGATGCATCGCCTGCCCCACCCTAGGAATGAACCCGATTTATTTGAAATTTGGGCACTTGCTGTTCGTTGTCCAAGATTTAATAATAAAACAAAACTACAAATTTATTCCACCTTTGTAGTATGTCATAAACATTTTGAAGAGAAGTATAAAGTAGTTGGCTCTCGTCGAGGTCTAACACCTGAAGCATTTCCAACGCTATTCCTACCAGCAGTTCCTGGAAGAGTAGCGGATGACTTTCCTCAAATAACGTAGAAATTGAATATGTTGATCAAACACCTTCTACTTCAAGTAAAGGTTCGAAGAAGAAGCAGACTAATAATATATGTTGGACTTCTTTTCGAGAAGGAAAGTTAGTAATCTACTCATTTATTTTATACTTATACTGTGTATTTTCTGTTTCATGACATTTGGGGTTGCAAAGCTGTATCGTAGAAGAAGAAGCAGACTAATAATATATGTTTGACTTCTTTTCGAGAAGGAAAGTTAGTACTTATTTATTTTATACTTATTGCTGTGTTTGAGAATCCACATCAGATGCATTTTTTACATCTCTATTCTGCAACTTTTGCAATCATTGCAACTCATTCTGGTTGAGCAAATACAGTATAGTGGCACAATAATTAAAATAAGGTAATATTAAGAGTATTATAAATTATTATTTTAGTCCATTTGCCGAGATGTGGAGAACAGCGCCTCAAATAGTTTATTTTAAATCGGACACATCTGTCCCATTACATTTACGTAAATTGAATCACGTGATCAAAAATTTACTACATCTCAGTTGCATCCGATGTGGATTCTTAAACGCTGCATATACTGTGAAATTTGTGTTTCATGACATTTGGGGTTGCAAAGCTGTATCGTAGATGTTGGAAAAATAAAGTATTCCTCGGACTTATAATTTTTTATTAATACATTTATTTTAATGAGATTGTACTTATACTGTCTTTCTTTTTTCACAGCTAAAGTTCTTCACAAAATGATGGACAGTGTTGTATCCTGGAATATGTAGCAGTCATCCAGCTACTTCATACATAATACAATTTTCATATACATTACATTTTTTAAATATTGGATTTGTATTATATATATTCTTTAATAAATTTATTTTTTGAATATTCTTGTTTTTTTTATCTAAAAACTGTTAGCCAAATTAAGATTTGTTCACACAAACTGCATTTTTGCTTTATTATAGCGATATTCGCTATAATAAAGCAAAAGTGCAATTTGTGTGAACAAATCTTAATTTGGCTAACAGTTTTTAATGCGGATAATTTTTACTGTCAAATTTGAATAGCCCCGCGCTTTTCTTCTCTTCTTCTTTTTATTATTTTCTCTTCTTGCATATGGCCTCTTACCAGACAAGGACTTAATTGAAAAAAAATCAACCACGTCCACCAGGTGCCGCTAAAAACTCTATCATCCTTTTTTAACATGGGAGTTACCGTTCTAACGGCCATATGCACCATTGTCCAGCTAAGTCCTCTGTTATCTAACAGTAGTATAAAAAATAACAGTGTGTTAACAGAATTTGCTATGCACCATCTATGTACCATCTATTTACTAGTTTCAGTAAGAAATCAGTCTGTTGCGTACATATTACTGTCAATATCCTATAAAACCTTATATAGCCCTTCAAAATAAACAAGTAAAATTAAAATAGTCTGATAAGTAAAATTAACAGGCCAAATTTGGTTTGTTAATTAACAACGCCTTTAACAGATTGTTAGTCGTATGTTGTAATGGTGAATACAAAATTGTCAATTTAACAGTCAGTTATGTAGTTAACTCTCTGATAACTATTAACAGAAGAATGGTGCATATGGCCGTAAGAGTAAGTGTTCTGTGTACACCTTATAGTACACCGTGGATTTGACAAAGTCAATGGCCGTGTTCATCGTCGTCAAACATGTTTTAAAAGCAAAGAAACATGTTTCATAAGCGGTTGGAATGACGCTGAACGATCATTTTTGTTTACGATTTGTTTTCTCAACCTCAAATCTGTCAAAAATGGAATGACATTTGGTTGGCACAAAGAAGGTTATGTGAATTGTTTACTTTAGTATTTTTTTAAAAAATTTGAGTTTAATTGATTTGTACAGTGAATTAGAGTTTATATAAGTACCCTTCTGAAAGTGGTTTTGACAATTTTACGGCGAAAAACCTACAACTTGTATTATTTTGGGTTGTAAAGTCATGATGTTTTTATTGCCTCTATGGATCTTGAATTCTACATACTTAGACTAATCAAAGAAATTGTAATAGTCATTTTATTACAGGTAAAATACATTTTTTTGGCACACAAATAAAAACATACTGTAACTAGATCATACTTTGAAGAGCAGAATGAGAATGCTATTTATTGTGTATTGTGTTTAATCAACTGTCTGGTCTGCACCAATAAATTAAAGTAAAGGAACTCATGATACTAATAACATACATCTCAAAAAGTGATCTTTTTACATATACCAAGGATACATAAAAGTGTATAATAATAGAGACATCAAGTATGACTTTCTTATTTTTAGGGAAACAGAGTTCCTTCGAAGTTAGTAATCATTTAAACTGGACTCCAGCCCAGAACTTGAGGCATGTGTCTCAAACCAGTTAAAAACTAACTGAATCGAAAAAGGAGGAAGAGATAAAAATGAAAATGAACCTGAAGTAAACTTTTATTTTTGAGTCATAATACCGAACATCATAAGTCCCGCTTTAGGCAAGACAAACCCACTTTCAAGTTATGTGTACCATTGTCCCCAAAGAACGCAAGAATGTCCTGCTTTAAAAGAAAAGGTGATATGATGCAAAGCATTCTATTAAAAAAGAGTTATCTCTTATAAATATGGGCTAGTGAAAAAACTTACCTAATTTCAGGTATTAGTATTGAAAGCCAAGCATAACATAAACAAGTCACGTCAACAGTTCCACTCCCATTTAAAAACTAAAATATAGAAAATCAGCCCACTTAACAAGTTTTATTTCGCTTTTCTAATTTTTAATAAATTAACATAAAATTATGTTATTTCACTTATTTTTAATAAATTTTTTTATTATATTATTGTTTTACTTTTACTAAAATCTTACTGTTGTTATTCTACATTAAAAATAATGAAAAATTGCTGTTATGCCTTTTAAAATTTACAGGCTTCTTGCTGTGAGGTAAGAAATGATAAAGTTTTATTATAAAAACCGAAAATTGTTAAAATAATCCCTATCTAATGCTTCACTTATTTTTTTACAAAGTATTTTTTATGTAGGTACTTAGGTGTTATACATTTTTGGTCATTGCTAATATTCATTGAGTCTGAATTATTTTTATGTATTAATAAAATTTGTATAGTATTATAGAGTTATACATACCTTGTCGACAAACTACATACAGTAATTGTTTTATAGGAATGATATATTTTGTATTGGAAATTAATAAATATACAAATTTAATGTTGTCATATAGGTAGAGCGACTTATTAGCAAAAATTATTTGAAATGTATACAGTAATGAGGTATTTTTTTATAGGTTCAACAAACCAAGGTGGGCCCTTTTTAATATAATTACTTATATTTAATTTATTTTGTAAATAAAATGTCATACTTTTATTATTATTTATTTTTTAATGCGCTATATACATTAATTACATGCCAACAAAAAACATCGGTGCAGTTTTAATAACAAAACTCGTCTGTTTTGAATAACTCTGTGCTAAAACTACCATGTAGGTATGTTATATTATCCATATTCCTTACTGGTGGAATCCCATTAACGTCCAAATGAAATAATTTAAGCATACGTGTATATATCTACGTCTGGAATTAATTTTATTTTCTTCAAACAGGTACCTCCATAAATACAATATTATATTAAAATACAACTTAACTAATCAACTCTATTAGGGTTTAAAAATATAAATAAACAAACACATAACCTAACAAAATGCCAAAAGACGGATTTGACAGGGGTTCAAGGTCAATTTTATGCTTTTAAAGCAAACAAGCGAGTTTATTTTCGCTTTTATGCTTCTTCAAAAGCGCTGCAGCGGTTGACAGTTCATCGTCACCGCTTACTCAGCGTTACAACATGTTCGACTGACGACGACGACGATGAACACGGCCAATGAAATAGATAGTTACATAGATTGATCATCCATATTTTTCAAAATAAACATAAGCTCATGCCTTGAAGTAAAAATGTAAGCAATTCTTTTTTTTTAAATATCTAAAGGCTAAAAATTAGTTTTAAAACACATTTTTGCTAAACCGATTCAAATTAATAAATATTTGCCAGGCAATATGGCCGCTCGTAAACGACCAGCTCTGAGCAATCTATATAACTATATATGTATCATTGACCCTATTAATGTCAACATGACAACAGGGTTGCCATATCTAAACTGTCATTACCCACTGGTAGCCATTTGGACAGGTCGTTGGAATGCCTAATAGGAATTTGTGACACTTTCCTATATGTAGGAAAATGTCATAAATTTTCGATGTATATAAAAATGTCAAATTCCTACAAGTCGAGAATCGACCCCCATGCCAGAAAGTATGTGTATGGTATGTGTTCTGTGAAGCCAAGATTATTGATTTATCCTTTTGAAATATAAATTTAGGTTGTTTTCCAGTCTCAAAAGTCAAATTTAAAGAATATATAAACTTCTACTTTATCATTGTCATTTTATCACGCGACCAATAAAGTCTAGAGTGTTTGTTTATTACATCGATCTACATTCAGATAATAATCCTTTATCACGTGATACAAATTCACAACATCTCAGATGCATCCTGGGCTGGAACTCTGTGTCATGTAGAATTCTACTTATCGATTTCTACAATGCAATCGATTACTTTCTTTTGTGATAAATAAATTATCAACCGCACGGGAAATATCGCAATGTGGTTTCTTATGAAACTAGTTATCCTGTAGTAAGTATATACTCGTTGGTTTTCCGCTATGTTACACAGAGTGCCACAAAAGAATCTATTGTAGAAAGCGATAAGTAGAATTCTACATTCTACATTCAGATAATAATCCTTTATCACGTGATACAAATTCACAACATCTCAGATGCATCCTGGGGGGCTATTTTCAAACTCGAGAGAATTCATTTTTCTCAAGAGAAATGTCATACCTCAACGTAAAACCGTATTTTTAGGGCTCTTAGGGCCAGTGTGAACTCACTGACTGTTTCTCTCGGTTTATTTAGAGATAATTAAAATTCTCCTAAGAATTTTAATCCTCGATTCCTTTAAATACAGCGTTTCCACATTGACGTATGACATTTCTGATGAGAATCTTGAGAGAAATGAGTACTCACACGGTTTGAAAATAGGTCCCCCGGGCTGGAACTCTGTGTCCTGTAGAATTCTACTTATCGATTTCTACAATGCAATCGATTACTTTCTTTTGTGATAAATACGTTATCAACCGCACGGGAAATATCGCAATGTGGTTTCTTATGAAGCTAGTTATCCTGTAGTAAGTATATACTCGTTGGTTTTCCGCTATGTTACACAGAGTGCCACAAAAGAATCTATTGTAGAAAGCGATAAGTAGAATTCTACATGGCACAGAGTTCCAGCCCTGGATGCATCCGATGTGGATATTCAAACGCGGCATTTTGTCAGGAATCTAGGGAAATAAAAAAGATCATCTGGCAACACTGCTATTCCCAGTCATTTCTAATTTCGTTCTTATCTGTGATTCGCGCGTTCATTCCTCAAACTTCAAAGTGACGTGATAACATAAACATAACCTAGTTTTAAAAATGGATATTTCCACAAAGTCAAAATCTTCTAGAATGATGCCCAACATTTTTAGCGTATGTCACCCAATTCCTACTATAGCAGAATTGGAACAAGTTATTCAAGAACCACCTGAATGGATTTATAAAGTGCAACCATTAGTACCAAGATCAGGAACAGTAGTTAAAAATCAGTTAGAAGACTGTCATAGTGAAACTGAAAATTTTAGTCTAAAGGATAGAATAGATGCTAGATCTGTGCCAAAATTTTTGATTTGTCATGATTACAAAGGAGGATATCAAGCAGATAGGTATCCCTAAACTAATATATGTACTTAATTTAAAAAATAAATTTTAGTGTAAATAATATGCTCATGCTCAGTCAAATTTGAAATTGCTTTAATTTTGTTTCATTGTGATTTATACAAGATTTATATCTTTGTTAAAATTATCTACTTACCTTATGAGTAACATTTTATTTGTAAGTACTTACCTCTGCCTACAGGTATTCCAAAGTCACTAAAGTAGTTAAAAACAAAAAAAAATAAGAAAACCGCATTGTAGCCAAAACTGGAGTTCTAGAAAATATTGGAACTTCCTGAGTGATTTAATCCTTAAGTTTAAAATGTTTTAAGTCCAATAAAATATTTTAGTAGTAATTTGAGGTATTTGTAGCTTTATACCTACCTACTTATTTTTTAAACTGCAAAACTTCAGAAGTCTACATTAATTATTAAAAAAAAAAAAATATTCAATTAATCATAAAAAAGTTTAAAAATATTACTTTTTTTGTATTTCAGATATTTGCATAACTCTGATGAAGACATTGTAGGTCACGGTTACACTTTTTATAATTGGTCGCAAATAGATATTTTTGTGTATTTTAGCCACCATTTTATTACAATTCCACCGCTTTGTTGGATTAACACAGGCCATAAAAATGGCGTAAAAGTGTTAGGTAAGTTTTTAATAAAGTGGTATACAAATATAAACATGGTTGTTTGTAGGGACATTAATAACAGAATTTAGTTCTGGACATGACATTTGTGATAATAAAATATTCAAAGACTTAGAGACAATGAAAAGTTTTGCTGAGTCTTTAGCTCAAGTAACAAAAATTTTTGGTTTTGATGGCTGGTTGTTGAATATTGAAAATAAAGTCTCAAATGTTGAGGTCCTTAAAAAGTTTGTTCCTTATTTAACAAAATTAATTCATGATGACAATCCTGGTAATTTGATAATATGGTATGATAGTGTCACTGAAAAAGGAGAGTTGGTATGGCAAAATGAACTTAATGAAAATAACCAGTAAGTATTTTTTGTTATTATTAATGTTAGTACAGCAGGCGGCAATGTCAATTAGCTGCTTTTAAAATCACAATTTTTTTTTATCACAATATATCACTGAAAGGATTATCACAGACTTTTTGATGTCTGAGGATACAATTTCCCTGGAAGCTCGTTCCACACATGTACCACTAGGTTTGTCAGGAAATTTCTATGGCAAAGTTTCTGATTTCTTTCAGTTTGCAGTTTTAGGTCATGTCCACATATGGTTCTCGTTTCTTATGAAAACACTGCCAAGCCCTACTGAGTAGTACCCATTCAAGATTTTTTTGTGTTTCTATGAGGTCTTGATTTGTATATTTCTGAAATAACATAAATTATCCACACCACTTATAAATCATTAAATAATGATTAGAAAATTATTAATGTAAGCATATTCTTTTTAAGTCATTTGATCCTGCCTAAGGAATGTTACAAGGTTCTCGTCTGTCACCCATTATCTATGATTAAATCAAAAAAAATAAGTGATATAAAAAGATTTCAAGTTGTAACAACACTAGTAACTGAGGTCTTGATTTGTATATTTCTGAAATAACATAAATTTAATATGGGCAGTAATTTTAACCCTCCGATACCCGCGTGGCGTCTGACAGACGCCACTCTTATTAACAATGCACATAACTTTTTAAAATAGTGAGATGCTGACTTCTCCTTCCTTGTACCTTCTTTAATACGTGTACTAAAGATGTGTAGTAGAAAAAAAAATCGCATGAACAAATAAAAGTTAAAGCAATACAATAATTTTATATGCCTCGAGCATGAAGAATATATATGCCAGTCATGTAATTTTAAATGAAATAACTATTATCGCGTTTGGGGATTTGTTCTTTTTTTTAATTAGTTATACTATTCTATTTACGTTAAAAAGTTATCTGTTTATTTCAAGATTTTAATTTATTTTGGTCATATGTTTAAAAATGAAAATAATGATATATTTATTATATATTAATTTTACTGATGTAAGAACGAAATTTTTGTTTGCGATTTTAAACTAAAACATTAAAATATATATGAGTAGTATGTAAATTATTTATATAAAACTTTTAGGGTATATTTTCATTTCATTCTTAGGACTTAATTGAATGGCGTCTGACAGACACCACGCGGGTACTCTTGTTTCGAAATTGAACGCGGGTGACCGAGGGTTAATAGACATTAACTAGGCCCTTGAAAACAAGGTGTTTTTAACTGTAAAAAGTGAGTAATAAATAAATTGGGTATGCCCCTGTATAAAGTTTACAGACCAAAATAAGGATATTATTTGAGTAATGAAGGCAGTTACATCAAGCCCCTTTTTGGTGTACACAACCTATGAAAAAAATGCATTTAACCAGCTTTTATATAAATCACATATTATAATCACTTCATACTACAATAACCCGCCAATAAATATTATGTAAATGCAACTAAAATTATTGGCTGAAAGATTATAAAAATGTTACAACTGCATCAGGTCAATTTTATAGTCTGAATAAAAAAGGAGTGCAGTAAAAGTGGTGATATAATGTCACATTCCAAAGGCATACTTTGCAAAATAAGTTTCTATAATATAAATAAGGTATGGCATATAAAATGATATATACATCAGTGCTTCCAAGGTGGGTTATCATTAAATTATATCCTTTCGGATTTTTTAATTCACAAGAGACCCCTGCCATAACGGCTTGTTTTTTAGTTTTACAGTAATACACAATTAAAAAAAAGGTTATTGAGATTATTTCATTTATAAAAATTAATTTTAAATTTTTTTTTTAAATAAATTAAGTGAATATTAAGTTTATTATTTTGGAGCCTATACCTATCTTGATCTCAAAAACTATTCAGAAAACCGTTGAAGCATAAAAGTCAAAGTAGCCATAAAAGTAAAATTGTTGTTTCTTTTTTTTTTATTATATTTTGCCTCTGTTTATAAGAAATTCAGTAAATTTATTTAATTTCCACAATACTTTTCCACTGTTCAAAGACTTGTCTGTAGATTTTTCCAAGCAACCCATCATTAATTTTAAAAACAAAAAATAAATATATTCTGATATTTTCATATATGCACAAATTGTAACCAACAATCACTTGTATTTTACATTGCTATTTAAATTATCTACTGTGATCAAACCAATTTCATATGTCCAGCAAATCATTTATCAAAAAATTATCAGACCTTCAAGATCTTTAAAACCAGCATGTTACATGGATGATAAAGATTCAAAAACAGGTAAACTGAACCAGCAGACAATCCTTCTCCTCTTTCGAAATGCCTTTAGTACCTGCCATAAAGAGCTACTATTTAAATTCCACCACTTGCTATTGTCCACACCACTTATAAATCATTAAATAATGATTAGAAAATTATTAATGTGTAATTAAAAGTAAGCATATTCTTTTTAAGTCATTTGATCCTGCCTAATGAGTGTTACAAGGTTCTCGTGTGTCACCCATTATCTATGATTAAATAAAAAAAAAATAAGTGATATAAAAAGATTTGGAGTTGTAACAATACTAGTAAGACTTTTTGGAATGTAAAGGAAAAAATCGTGTATACAAGAATATCTAAGAATACCTGGGATTAACAAAAACTTCTTAAGAATAATTGAATATCTGGAAATACCTAAAAATTCATTTATAGGAATATTCAAAAAATGAACTCGATTAATATTTTTATACCAAATTAAGATATTTTTTTTTTAGTTTTTTCCTATTCTAACATATGAAAAATAAAAATGCCTGTATACCAGTAATTTCGCTCAACCCTATGATATTTCAACCAGACGTAGGGATCTTTAACAAGTTCAGTATTTACTTGGGACCGACGGCTTTCGTTTCCAAAAGATTTGCATATTTCACAATGCATCTTGTACTCATTATAGTGCCTGACAGTTTTTTTTAATTATGTAAATGGTAATACTGATCGATATCCCCTTGGGATTAAACATTTTATAAAGTACTGTAAATTTCTATAATAATATGTTTTTTTTGTGGTCATAAAACCTTTGATATATTTAAAATAATTTATTTGTTTATCAAATGATTTGAAAATAGGTCACCATCTAAATAAACTCATGACGACTCATTATAAAACATAAATATAAATATCATAAATGAAAATAACTAAAAGCCAGTGCCACATTATATTCGAGCGATCGTTTCCTTTAGGAAAACTACTACTTCTTTGGTTAATAGCACAACAGGCATTGAAAACAGTAGAGATAGAAAATAGTTTTGCTTACCAAGAAGAACGTCGTTTTTAGACGATTTTTGTCCTTATTTGGACTCGTCTCTAATGAAATCTGCAAAGGCATCAAATTCAATCACCTTCAATAAAGAGAGACTGAAATCGAAATATCTATTTCTTACTGACGAAACCGGTCTAAGAATGACGTTCTACTTGGCAAGCAAAATCAAAGGTACAGTAATGAAAAATATTTTCTGTCTCTGCTGTTTTCCTTTGGATATAATTTAATACCTGTTAGCCAAAAGAGTAGTTGTTTTCCTGAGGAAAACGGTCGCTCGAATATTATATGACACTGGCTTTGAGTTATTTTTATTTTACGTCTTGGCCACATTTGAGTTGGATTTTTTTCCATTTTTATAAATAAATAAATAAATATAAATAATATGTATGCAACTTTTTTCAGAATGTACCTAATTAAAAAAAAAAAACAAAAACAGATACTTTTTAAATAGAATGTCACAATTATGTAAATAATATAGCATTTTTTTCAATGTTTATCATGTTGTTGCAGTGTGTGCAGAAATTTCCTGTTTACATAATTTTATTGTATTTATTTGTTCACATGACTCTTATCTTTACTGAAAGTGGTTTAGAAATAAAAAAATGTAAATGATTACTTTTTGGAAAATCAGAGATTATCAGAAAATTTAGATTGAAAGGTCTGAGAATTCTAATTAATTAAATTCTAATTCTATTAAATTAAATTAAAAAGTCTGGAAATGTTGCAAATATAATTTTTTCTTCAAGCGTATAATAATATTTACATTATATCAAGGTACAAGTGTTGTAGAAGTAGCCTATTTTTATACTAGTACAAATATTTTTCATTTTTGTACTAGTATAAAAAAGCACAAACCTAATGTTAAATGGCTTATTGTGAACGTTGCAATCAAGTAGGCTGGAACTGTCATTTGAATATATATTTAATTTGACGTTTGTCAGTGTATGATTTAGAATATATAGAAAATAGTGTTAACCCGTTCGTTATACCTGTGTTTTTCAAGTAAAAAGAAAATGTCAGAAGAAATGCAATCAACACCTCCCGAATTGCTAGAAATAGCGAAATCTTCGATAGAAACCTTAATACCTACGAAATCGAAGAAAGTTTACGATTATGCTTACACAAAATTTGTGAAATGGAGTGAAGAAAATCACGTACATTTTTATTCAGAAAATGTTCTGATCGCATATTTTACTAATTTGTCTGAAAAATTCAAAAGTTTAACAATGTGGTCGCATTATTCAATGCTGAAATCAGAACTAAATATTAAACATAATGTAAAAATTGAAAACTATTCAAAATTAATTGCCTTCTTAAAATGAAAAGGTGATAATTACAAACCGAAGAAGTCAAAAGTTTTTTCTAAATAGGAGTTTGATAACTTTCTTAAGAATACACCAAACAAGAGATATTTAGCAACTAAGTAGGTACATAATTTTTTTAAACTGTTATTTAGTTTTACAGATATTCTATTAATTTCAGTTTTTTTATTTTAATTTTTTTATCCATATTTTTATTTAAATGCTTGAAGAAAAAATAGTATATGTCACTCGGATTAGAAGGCCCATTATATGTTTCGCCCAGTTTGCACAGCTTCGGATAACGCCTCAGCTGTGCAAAATTCTGGGCTCAACATATAATGTTGGCCTTCTACTCCTAGTAACATAATATACTATTTTTGTAAAATTCTATTTTTGTGACGTAACATTCTTTATAATCAACATACTTTAGGGAAAACCTTAGCACTCAGGGCATGTGATCCTAAAAATACAAGTAATTTTTTTTCTAATTAAAACAAATGTACCGTCCTTTTTTGCGGGCGGAACGAGTTCCCGTCAAAATAAAACCTTTTACCTGCGTTTCAACTTATGTTTCTTAATACTGCACACTAGTTCCCGTTAGGGTTCAAATTTACCCTTAATCATTAACTAGAATTCCGGTTAACGGTCAGTAATAATTAAAACTACATAATTTTAAGTTTACATCATATTTATTTAATTGTTTGTACACTAAATTTATATGCCACATTTTAAAAAAACCTAGCGGCTAGGTAATATCTTTACACTGATATTGTAAAATTTTGGCAGTAATGAAATTTTGGCTTTTTAAAACGTCTTCTTTGCTTAAACGTTTTTCTTTTTTATTACTGCTATTTATTTTAATATAAGTATCTGTTTAGATTCTTTTCAACGCCTCACGAAATACGTGGATGATAAGCCACAATATATTTTTAAATTTCGAATGAAAGCTTTCACAACAGTTCGTAGTTCTAGTAATGTCTGCAGAACATTCTGCCCAAATATTAGGGAGAAAACTTGAGTCTTGACTTATATATTTATCCATTAAATAGTCCGCGAATTGAACTACTTTTTCATTTTGAGGCATATCTTCTGCAAAATCCAAAGCAAATGCATCTCCTACTTCATCTGGATACAAAAATGTAAGTCCAAGTACATGGTTTAACCATTTTCTTATCTCAGAGACAGGATTTCGATATTCTTTTGATAGGCCGAGTATTTTTTTATACCTATAAGAAAATAGTTACTTATGCAACAATATTTTTTTTACTACCGGAAGTTTTATCAAAAAATTAAGGTTTTATATAAATTTTCTTCACGCACTAGTGCGTAAAGTATATTTCTTTACACACTTTGGTTTGTAATAAAATATAATTAAACTAATTTAATATACATATTTTCACCAAATTAAAACAAATTAACTAGATTAACTTAAGACTTAAATGTTATTATTTAGTTATTAATAATAAAACGAAATAACTAGATTAATATGGAATTGAATATAAGTTATTTAATTATTAACAATATTAATGTGAAAAGTGCAGTTTGTGCACTTGTTAAAACTTAATCCTTTAGCTTGCTCCATGCTAGAGTTTACTGTGGTTTCAGAAACTGATGACGTAACATTAACATTAGGTACTAAGTTGTTTAAATTATTATAGCTAAGGTTAGTTACTTCATAACATGAAGAATTTCCAATAACGTTGCTAACTTGCGTGAAAATAGAAGGGGAGTTATCTTCTATTATATTCGCATTAGAAATATTTTGTGATGTACAAGGGATATTATCATCCATTAATATTAAATTAGATACATTATTTCTTTTACTTAAAGTAGAATCTACGTAGCCCTCTGCAACGGTAGACGGCTTCCAGCCCCATGTTTTTTAACAAGGTCCCCTCCAGAATTTGCCAACATTGTTGCAGATGATCTAAAACAATGTCCAGTATACATATTCAGATTAGGCAATTAAAGATAATTTGCTATAATGGATGGCATTTTGCCAAATTTATTTATGCCTACTGGTTGTTTGGTGCACTTACACCCGTATGCACCGTTTTAAAATTTAATCCAGATTCGCAATCTCGTTTAAATGACTAGTGGTTATTTTCTATGCACAGGCTACGGATTAGATAATCTAGTTTAGTAATCTGACAACACTGGATTTTTATAATTTTACAAAACACAGAAGAAGAAAACTTCAGATTTGGGCAGGAGAAATGTATTTCAAAGGATAAGAGGCAGTTGAAGATAGAAGCCCTATTTTTTAAAAGTACCAAAATCGTAAACACACCGTAAAACGCAAACCGAATTTCACGCAAGGTGAAAAAGAATGTCAAATGAATTAAAAAAAAAAATAATTCTATAGTTGGATGGCAAAACCATTAAATTCATTTTTTGTAATTTTAACATATATGGGGGCGTCCATTAATTACGTGAGGTATTTTTGAGGATTTTTTGACCCCCACTCCCCCCCTGGTGAGATTTCGTAAGATTTTCCTCAACTCCCTCCCCCCTCCCCTAATCTCTCGTGAGATTTTTCAAAATTTGTGTTTTGGGTGTAAATGCGTTGGATTATTAAAAAACAAACACAATATGTTTTATTACTTTTATTTAAGACTAAAAATTTCTAGAAACATTCTTTACTTTAATTTAATTTAATTTTCACGCAATTTTACACCGTTTTCTACTAGAAAAAAAAATACGTCAGATTTACAAAGACCCCCCTCTCCCCCAAGTGAGATTTAGAAATATTTAGCTTGATCCCCTCCCCCCCTTGAACACCTCACGTAATTAATGGACGTCCCCTATACATACAAATTACAAAGTGCTGTATTTCAAGCTTTTCTATGCAAAACGATATACCTATATGAATACTTTCCCTACACTGTGCATGTTCAAAACTATATGGATATAACATATCAGTATTTAAAAATGGACAAAATCACATAAATATTATATCGCACTATGAGTACAATACCACCATAACTCAAAATTTATCAGTTTTGAGATTTGTACGGTATCATAGTGTTCTAGATGCTAACTTTGATAATACAATACCAACATATCTCTAAATCGAAAGAATATCCTATAAAAAACAGAAGTGTTACTATTGAATTTTTCCTGAAAATACTTTTCCTGATACAACATCAACATAACTAAAAATATTGTTGTTCCTTTTTGAACTTTTGAAATGCAGAAATACAATACCAACATATTTAGTTTTAAAGTATTATAAGTAACTAAAGTAGCCACCTCTTTAAATGAAGACTACCATAAGTCAAAATATGGTTTACATTCTTTCATTCTTAAATAATCTTGTAGGATATTCTTTACTGCTAGACAAACCTAAGTCAAAATTTTGCAGAAACCCGTTACAGTTATTATGCGCGTACGCAATTTGTTGATTGCAAGAGCATCCTAAGTCAAAATTTGTTGGTTTTACCACCACACCTTTTCAAAGTGTTGTACCTAACATTACGTTTTATGGATTGAAAGTGAAAGTGTCGTCGTTTGTTTATATTATTTACTTTTTGTTGCTTTTGAATAATTATAAAGGTAATAATGTTATCTAGAGGACAGAAGATAATTGCTATGCTATCAAATAATAATAATAGTACCCATGTAAGCTTTTTATTGTTATTAATTTAAGCATAAAATCATGCAGCTCGACATTAACCTTACTTTTTATTTTATATCACCTGTAAAATTATTTTGGTTTTAACTCTGTTTAGAATAATATAGGGTCAGACAACACTGACAGAAGTTGCCTAATTACAGTCAGCTGTCAGAACACTGCAATGGAAAAAAGGTTATATTTTATAGCGACAACTGCTGTGGACAAAACAAAAACAGATTTGTGACAAGCATGTACATGCATGCAGTGCCCATACTTGACACTGAAACTATTGAACATAAGTTTTTAATATCTGGACATAGTCAAAACGAAGGCGACTCAATGCACGCGTATATTAAAAAAAATAAGAGTCTTGAAGTCAGGTCCAATCTATGTTCCTAGTCAATGGGCACCTGTAATAAGCCTTGTCAAAAAAAAAAAAAATCACCATATTGTGTTACAGAGATGTTTACTTCTGATTTTCTAGATTTTAAACGTTTTTGCGATGACTCAAGGTAAAAATCTGTATAAATCTTAATAAACAGAAAGTAGTTTGGAATGACATCAAAGTTTTAATAGTGAAGAAATCAACGGCAAATATTCTATTTTACAAAACAGATTACGATGATGATCATTTTCAGTTAGTTGACACGCAAAAATTGCTGAACAGACTCGATAAGCCCAAACCACAAATTACAAAAAAATTCATAAAGCCTACAAAGCTCCGCCTAAAATTTCGTTTGGAAAGAAAGTAGCATTGTTGTTTTTGTGCCGGACAAATGCCATAATAGAAGTACATCATCCTTTTTATCAAAATCTTCGCGCTGAGGAAAACAAAAAGAAAAAGTCTTTAGTGCCACCTCAGAAGTTTTTGGTGCCACCTCAAAAGAAGTCTTTGGTGCCACCTCAGAAGAAGTCTTTGGTGCCACCTCAGAAGAAGTCTTCGTCTTTAGTATCACGTAAAAAATGAAAAAAAAAAATATTTTCTTACTTATCTTGTATTTGATAATTTTTAAATAAAAATTAAACGAAAAATTTAAAGTCTATTTTGTGTTTGTTTCGAGGATTTAAATAATAATACCTAAATTATATTCTCGACCATTATGCAAAACAATTAATTTAAAATAAATTTTTGTGCATTAACAGGGGCTAAACATTTTTATTGCACTTACTGTCGGTTTCTTGAAATGGTTAATCCCTAGTAAATCTGATGGACGTTTAGAGACATTCTGTATAATGTCTTTCCAAAGCAATTTGTCACATTTCAAGTGTCTGATTGGCTAGCTCTGTTAAATAGTTTCAAGAAACCCCACAGTTAAGCTGCCTTATTTGGCAAATATTCCACAATAGCTCGAATAAAGTTAGTGCAATAACAACATAACTCTATTTTCTGACAATTTTTAACAATTTGTCAATAAAATTTTGCTTAATAACTAAATAGAAGGTCATAAATGAGGGTTTAAAGAATCATAAAATCCAAATAAATAAAAATTTAATAGATAGCAATTAAAAAACTGTAAAACAAAAAATCTGAAAACTTCAAACGCCATTTTCTCAGCTGATTGTTTTTTGAGTTATGGTGGTCTTGTACTCATAGTGCGATATGTATTGCTTACTTATTTTTACCTTTTTCAACATATCTGGGTTTGCCATCTAACTACAGAATTATGATGTAACGTTAGAATGTAAAAAATCTCTCAAAAATGACAAAGTTGCCCATCGTATAAACATATTCACTTCTCTCGTAAATTTGTCTAGAATCTTTGTCATCTTCCAAGAAAAGCTGGCATTCTATTTCTGTTTTTTATTAAAATTCAAATAAAATAAAAGAAACGCAAATATAAAGTTCCAAATGTACTGACAAACCGTTGACATCTTTTTGACGTAAGAAAATCTCGATTAACAATTTGATCCTCCGATATTGACGGATGAGAATAAAATCGGATTAAGAATGATTTTTATTACGATGCATAGCTAAAACTGGTACTAAACGTGATTAAACCATTAATCTGGATTAAACGTGTACGGTGCATACGGGCGTTATTGTTTCCATATTTCAAAAAGAATCTGGAAGTCGCCATCATAGGAGGTCTTAAGGCAATATATTTTTTAATATAAGATAAATAATTAATTTTTGAATTGGTGGGATTTAAAATAGTACAAATTCTTTCCGTCCCATTTTTAGTTTCAGAAATTCTAATAATAAGTACTGTTTCTTTGTCTTCGATATTATCATATTTTAAATTTGTCAATTCATCTCTTCGGCATGCGCCGGAAATGCAAATTATAAATGCCACCTGAAAAAAAAAAACTGATGTAATGACTGATGACTTTATTACTCACTTCAGCAGAAACAAAAATTCCTTGGCGCGGATTTGAACCCTGAATCTTCGTCACCGGAGACGAGCATTTTAACACTGCGCCACTATAACTCTTTGTTATATTATTTATATTTGTAATTTTTCTATAAAAATTAGTGCTAAATTACAACACTACTAGTTTTTATTATAAAAATTATATAAATACTTTATAATTTAAATATACTTATAATAATTATTGTAAATAATGCTTACTTTAATAATTAGAAAAGTTGAATCTGGAGCTTTTTGAGAAAAGTTATTAAGTGATCTTTTTCGAAAATGTTTGATTTTTTAGCCTTGTACCCCTTGCTCTTGTTATTTTATAAAACTAACAGATTTATAATATTTTGATATGTCAATATTATTTTTGATTTTTAAAGTTGTTTTTAACATAAAAATATGCCACAAGGACATTCTCAGAATATTTGGTAATTTTATTTCTTTTACACCATTCCATAAAGCAATTATATTTCGACTCATAAATGTTGGCTGATTTTTGGGGCAATAAATCTTTCGAAGCATTCTGTGTTGCATCCAATATATTCGGTGGAGAATTTTCGAAATAATCATCAGAATTAGATGAATCCATTGTTAAAATGAAGTTTGTATAGATGCCTGTTTTGTTTTCTGAAGAAAATATCTACTATAATATCATAATAATTACCTAAATATTAAATAGATATATTTTTACTTACCTTATTTCAGTTTAAATGTCGAATAGAATAAAGAAAGAAATATCTCACAACACGTACTAAATGTCGCGTCGGTCAATCACAGCCAACTTAGGGCCGATTCCACCGTTGTGTTAAACGGAGATTAAAATGACATTGTTAATGTAAAAATGTCATTTTAAACTTCGTTTAACACAACGGTGGAATCGGTCCTAAATTATTTAATTTAATATTATATTCACTAATAGGTATTTGCTGAATTCAAATAAGTTTTGATGTATGATTAAACGAAAAAATAAAGCAACTAATTTATAATATTTTTGAATATTGATATTGTTCTTGATTTTTAAATTTAATAATTGTCAAATTAAATAAAGAAGTGCCAGTCATCCATAGCCAACTTAGCTGGATCGTTAGGAACTTAAATAATTTTCGTCAACAGGTAATAAGATTTCACAATATTTTTTATTAATATTTAAACTGGATTGAAATAACTATAAAAATATATGATTAAATTGTATAAATTAAATTAAATATTTAATATACTCATTATTATTTTTATAAGACCTGTCAATACTAAAACTTGCTCTGTGGTCAATACACTCAAATTTGACAATTTTCTTTACGTACTCAGTACGTAAATAAAAACTCTTTACGCACTAAAGCGTGAAGTAAAGTTTTAGGAACTCTAGCGTGCAAAATGATAGAACGGTAGTAGAAAAAATATTTTGTTAGCACCCATGGTACTTTTCCTCAAAGTCCTTTTTATTTTTTATAGAATTTTTTTAGTTTAGTTTTACCATTTAAATCCTCTCTTAACTTTCTCCAATGAGTATTGTATTATTATGAAGAAAAAAGTATTTCTATTATACCTATTTAACGTACACCAATGAATTGTATGTGACAAAAGAGACTCTTTATTTTATTTATATCAAAAATTTAATTTGAATCTGTTTATTCGTTTCGTCGATCTAAAGCACACATATTGTAACTCCAAATTTAATGTTTGGTACCAATTCGCATTTTAGCCTTCTATTTTTGGGCACAAACATTCTAGCTCCAACACCCATCAAACTACAATAAATTAAAATTTAAAACTGAGAATTAAGGCATTTAATTACACTTTCTAGTACACCTCGCTGAAGTTTAAATTTGCGATTGTCACAAAATGGGTTTTTGGAGATACGATAAGTGTGCTTTAAGACCGACTGTTTATTTTTTACGATTTTATGAAATTTTCTAAAAACATGTTTTTCGGACTCAGGTACCTTCAAAACGTGAAAATCATTCAAATATTTTATTTTTATACAGTGTGTCCCAAAAAGTTTCATAAATGGAAAAAAGTTTATCTTATATTTCACAAAAAATATTCTTTATGATCTAAAACCTAAAATACAACCATCAGATATTAAAATTTTCTAAAAACATGTTTTTCGGACTCAGGTACCTTCAAAACGTGAAAATCATTCAAATATTTTATTTTTATACAGTGTGTCCCAAAAAGTTTCATAAATGGAAAAAAGTTTATCTTATATTTCACAAAAAATATTCTTTATGATCTAAAACCTAAAATACAACCATCAGATATTAAAATTTTTCAGTCGTATACTAGGTTGGTCCAAAAATATGAATTTTGAAAATATTAAAGTTGATAATAAATATTATTACATACACGTAAAATTGTAGATATCTAAATTCAGTTTTATTTTATTTGATTTTTTGAATTTTTTTAAATAAAACTTTAAATTTAATTCTAAACACCTTTTATAAGTATTTTTTTTTATATTTTCAAAAATATAGATACTTTACTCCATACCTACCTACCATACCTCGTATACGACTGAAAAAATGTTAATATTTGATGGTTGTATTTTAGTTTTTAGAACATCCAGATATTTTCATAAAGAATATTTTTTTTGTGAAATGTAAAATAAACTTTTTTCCCATTTGTATAAAACTTTTTGGGACACATTGTATAATAGAGGCCTCGTATAATTGAGAGAAAGTAAAAATTGATATTTAAAAAACAATTATTACACTAGAGATTGAAATAAATTTGATTCTTACCAAGATTGTACCAGATGGAATCTACATCCTGTAATTTTGGTGTGTGGAAAAATGGTTGTAACAGCAGAATGTATTCCTTCTTCAAAATCAATGACTATGGTGTCGGGACGCCAAACGAATCCAAATTCGCTACACTGTTCAATTCGAGGTTCAATTCAAATTTGAAGCAGTTTCACATTAGTTTTTGTTCTTTAATAAACAATATAGAACTGGGACATATGTATCATTCACATATGAAGAGCACACGGGAAAAACGGTGAAAGTCCAAAAATAAGAAATGTTCAGAAAAGCCTTTTTTAATTAAATTTAGATTTTTTAGCAAGTCAGTTATCTATTTTTAACAAGTAAGAAAAATATAAACCTACCTAATATGTAACAAATTTTTCGGCTGTCATATGTGCCTATCTGAAGATATTCCTTTAAATTCAATTTATTTACCCATTTTTCTTGAGAAAAATGATGAAAGTCCTGTTTTTCTCTAAGAAATTTAATGGCGGTGTCTATTACAAAAGCAGTAATATTAATAATTTTTAGGCTAATTTATCCTATCCTAACTTAACCTATATGTTTTTATTTAAGCCGTGAATGTGGCCAAGTATTTGAAGAACTTATGTGTTCATATTTTCCCATAAACATGGTATTTAACCTAAAAGTGATGCAACATTAAATTACGATCGTATTTTTTTAAACACCACGCACCTTGATGAATTAATCACCGTCTTGGGATGTTCAAAATATAAATTATTTAAGGGGTAAATTCAAGAGGAACTCCTGCGACTTTTCACTACAATATTTTGATAACTTCTTGATATCTTCATATTTTTCCTTAGACAACGTCAATAAATCTAAAAGCGGAATATACATTTTTGTATGATATTGGTTTATCTTTGTAAATACCATACCTTAATATAGTTTATAGATTATACGGAAACTTAAATTCACCACTTTGGTTGGATGTGAAAGGCTTCCCAACAATATCAGTTGACTCCCATGGACCATTGTATGAAACCCGATAATGAGCTAGTCTAGGATGATCAACAGAAAAGTTTATTTCCTTTTGTAGGCCTGCAAGAATTCGGACATTTCTTTCTATAAAGCGGTTCTAGGTGTTGCCCTCAAGAACAAACATATTGTTGATTTGTTTCTTCTACCCTAGATAATCGTAATAGATCAATCCAATCGGAAGTAGTTTCTGTTTTTGATCTTTGGTTAATCAAACCAAAATCATCCTTGTCACACTCAATGTATGAGTGGTCACGTATAGAAAACATCTGAACCTCTTCAAACCTTCTTTTATAGTGCATGACATGATGCAAAAAACGAAAAACAGAGTAGTTCTTGTTTTGCCTTCCGCAAGAATCACAAAATATCTGTAGGCATTTAAGGACGCCACAGCAATTCCGGTTTTTGATTCAATGATTTAAATGTGAATTTTAGTTAATCCTTTCCTACGTAGATGTAGCTACACTCTTTAACCTCCATATTTTGTCCATTATATCGCAAAAATCGGCCAGGTAAATAATAAACACAACATACTCCTGTTTTATGTTTTCAAATAAGTTGGTCTGGTGAAAAAGATTTGTCAACACCGCATATTTATAGAAACATTAGGCAGTCTACCAATTCGCACTATGAGTGCAAGACCACCATAACTCAAAATTTATCGATTTTGAGATTTGTGCGGTATTATAGTGTTCTAGATGCTAACTTTGATAATACAATACCAACATATCTCTAAATCGAAAGAATGTCCTATAAATAACAGAAGTGGTACTATTGAATTTTTCCTGAAAATACTTTTTCTTATACATCATCAACATAACTAAATTTTGCTTGATAACTAAAGAGAAGGTCATAAATGAGGGTTTAAAGAATCATGAAATCCAAATAAATAAAAATTTAATAGATAGCAATTAAAAAACTGTAAAACAAAAAATCTGAAAAATTTAAACGCCATTTTCTCAGTTGATTGTTTTTTGAGTTATGGTGGTCTTGTACTCATAGTGCGAATTCTTTAGCGAGGTTTTTCTCGTTTACGGTGAATTAAATATTTAGCTGTCTAATTAGGGTCGCAGCAGGTACTTGGGATAATCCGATTAAATAATAATCATAAGAATTTGTTAGTAGCACTGACCTTGCTAAATCTATTATAAATAGGTAGGTATATTTATCCCTATTTCCAAATAATGATTGAAATAAATAAGTATATATATGGGCTATTTGTTTTATTTATTTTAGTTGTGTATTTTTGATTTGTGTTCGTAAGTTTAATTTGAGTGTTTATTATATTTCCAGTATATTTTTATTATTTTTCGTTAATTTTACATTTCCTGTGTAGTTTTTTTGTGTATTAAATTTGAGTGGTAAGTACCTATTACTATTATTAAACTATAATTTAAATTCATTATATAAAAAAATATAATTTGTGGATTGAAGTCTCCAAAAAAATCCATCGAAATCAGGTGTTAGGTCATTTTAACTTTATACCGAGTTCCCCTGAAAATTTTGGATGGCTTCATTTTTGGTAAAATTTAATATGGAATCTTGAATTTTTGGGGGTGAGGCAGTGCATCGAGGCAAGAAATTTCACATTCTTTTCATACATAGCTCCCTTGATTTTTCCTAGCAAATAAAATATTTTGCCAAAATTTTAAATTAAAATATTCTAAAAGATAATCTTTTTAATTTTTTAATATGGATGTACTTAAAAAAGTGTGCTCTTTCATAATACTTTACAATAAATGCAGGATACCATTGAAAATGTTGAGATAAGGGTAGGTTGATGCAAAGGGTGATAAAAAATATGTGGAAGTACGATCCCTATGCACTGCTTCATATCTTAATAATTTAAAATTTAAGTTTAAACAGAAATAAACTAAACCGAAGGGCGGTAGGGGTAAATATTTTTGTTGAATAAACACATGTCCGAAATACAGGGAATTTTAACCAAAAGTTAGAGCGTCTATTATATATTTACAATGTTGATACTTGTTTTGAATAAAGCAACTATAAATAAAACTATTGTCTCTATATATTTTTGCGAATCTCTTTCCGCTTTCTGATAAACAAATAATATCTAAACTTTTGCATACTTGTCTCTGAAGCAACTAAAAATACAACTCAAAACGAAAGGCGCTATACAACAAAAAAAATAAAAGAGTATTTTATAACGTTTTATCAAAACCATTATAAAAATTTAAGCAGAAATCTAATAAAATTATATAATAACGTTGGATATATGCTAAAAGGTCCAAAAGATAATTTATTAAAATAGGTAACAACAAACTTTCATTTCATTGAAATTAATTAAAATGTTTTTAGATATTCATTAAAATTTGAATTTTATTTAAAACTTTTATCTTAGAAACGAAGAGTTTTCGGACATACATTTATCGAACATAAATTGTATATTTTAACGTCCCCTACCACCCTAAAAGATTGTCGGCATATATATGTATATTAGAGTGATCCATTTAAAATGAACATTTTTTTTGTTTCGCTCACACATGAAAATTTTGTTCCTTTTATCGAAAAAAATTTGAGCCCGTAATTTTGATTTTAAATGGTTCCTTTCGATCGATGTATATTTCCCATTTAAATAACATATAAACCATGATTTTTAAAATTTAAATTAATATAGCTCCGTTTGATTTCATGGTAATCCATTGCGATTAGTCAGAATTTGTAGTATATTAGTGACACTTTGAAAGTGCCCACTAACATTTTTTTGTACTTGAACCCGTCTCATCGGTGTCGGCTCTGAAAGTCAAATTTTTTCAAATATTGTTATATTTTCATTCTTATCAACGAAACAGTTGAAGTTATAAAAAAATTGTCAAAAAAACAATTTGTGGGAAATTAAATTTTCTACAAAAATACCCCTGTATGGATTTTCTGAGGTGCGTAGTCCGAAAGGTATAAAAATCTAAAAAAGAAAAATATGAAATTTTAATTTTTATTGTATGATTTTTCAACTTACTATTACCAAGTGAGAATTTGAAATCATTTGCCGGAATATTTTTTCATCTTTCAATATTTTTATATTTGCACGAAAATAAAATTATTTAAATGTGTTTTTAGCGTTAAATAAAAATAATAGTAGCATTTTCTTTTTTCAATTCATAAAGTTTTTTTTTTAGATTCAAGGACAGTTTAATATTTGTAGAAAAGATATGTGTTTTTTTATAGTTTACATAAACGACGAACAACCCCTACATATAGAAGTCATTTTAAGAGACCAACATTTTTGGCAGAATAATGTTTTACCCAAATTACTAAATTTTCATAATCAGTATGTAATGCCAGAGATTGTGTACGGAAATATTCCAAAACGACTGAAAGCCAGAGAGGCCATTTGAGAAGAATATTTTGTTATTTATTTACATATTTATTGCATTAAATAAAGCTTTTACTGGATAATTAGAAATTTTTCATTTTATCCTTAATAAAAAACATTTTTGAAGAGTAAATGAAAGAGTCATGAGTGTTATTTTAACTTATTTTTTTTTTTTGAAACCATGAACTGGAGCAAAAAGATATGGGTGTCACTGATAGCCTAATAAATATATTATTACATTACTGGTCTTCAAAGTAGCATCACTTTATTGCATTGATGAATATTTCTCTCATGATAATTCACATATTGAATACCCAACTCATGCCCATTTTGCCGAATTCACACTATTTACAAAAAAAAAACTCAGCATATATTAAAAAAATTACATTACCAATTTTTTTTACAAATTTTTGTTTTTTCTCGTATAGAGACATTTATTTTAAATATTGGTTAATTTAGAATTTAATTTTAGACAAAGCACCAAATTTTATTAAAAATCCGTCTTAATAAGAAAACGTTAAAAAATGAGTCTCCCTGTATATATAATTTATATTTGTGTAAATTGTAAATAACCATAATAATATAGTTTTGTCTAAATTCAAGACAATTTTAAAATATGGCAACACGGCGTCGAAGCTTTCGCTACTTTTGCTCCATCGGACATCTATAATTTAGGTCCTGAACTAAAAATTCAACATGGACGCAGTGAAATTATCAATTTTAGATGAAATCGTATTTTGTACAGAACTTAAAAAGTACGCAACAATTTGGCAAGAATATTCAAAAAAATATGTAGAATGCTGTAAAGTTTTTTGAACTACATCTGTGACTATCTCTTTTTTATATTTTTTAATAGTATTTAATAAATAGCAGGACAAATGAAAATGTCTCATTTCAATCATTAAACATTTTTCTATAAGCTGCCAAAGTTTCACTAAAATCCATTCAGTGAAAAATAAGTTCTGTACAAAATCGTAAACCTCTGTTTTGACCACGTAAAATACACTGAAATGGCGGCCTTAATGTTAGCGGGTAAATAGTTGTAAATATAATGATGTAGAAGGGAACAGACGTTGTCACTTCCTTTTTTCCCTTTATTTCTCTATATGCATAAAATACACTTTGTTGATTAGAGAGCACTTGCAAATTAACAAGTACAATGATAGCTGCCGGCTATAATAGACATCATTGGTTGAGATGTTAGGGATGGGCAAATTTTTTGAGTAATCCATACAAATTTTTTCCAAGTCTGCTTGTTGTCTTGCGGATTTCTTGGATGCCCTTTTTCTGTCATAAAATGTAGTAGCTTTAGTAAGGTGTAATTTCTTTTCTGTCTCAAGTTTTTTCAGTTCACTCAAAACCACTTTCTTGCCATTTTCGTTTGCTTTAGACAATTTTGATCCAAGATTTTTTACGTCCACTTGAGAGCAAGTGTCTGAGCGTGGGTAACCGAAGCTAATATTGTAGCAGTTGCATGATTTTTATCCCTGGATTAATTTTAAATAAGTCGTACATTTTAGAAACATTGAGTTTTTCAGAAAGGTATATTTTATTACGTTTAGCGAGGCTGTAATGGCTAGATCTGCCTTTAAATGATGAAATATGATTACATACCCTACTGATTGTAGTCTCTGTAAATTTATGTGGTCTGGTTCGTATCTTCTCCTGCCATCCCTGATGGCACTCCCCCCTTGTTTCAAACTAGTCTGAATTGTCTGTACTCCATGAAAATATATAAATGCTTTGTAACATACCTGAATGTCCATTATATTCTCATTCTCTCCTGCCTTGCATCTTACTCTGTATATGAACTGTCGTTGAACTTGGGTACTTTGACTTCAGCAAGTCTGTATCTTCACCTTTGAGGTAGGAGTTCAATTCGTCGAAGGTTTCAAATTTATTAAAAATTTTAATAATTTCTTTTTTATTACCGTCACTTATCACAAAGAAACACTTGTGACGTTTTCACTGACAATTAGGCCCAGTTTCATGGCTATGCACTCGTAATTTCTTCGCAACATCCACCATTCTTCCATGTCTTTTACGTTTTTTTTTTGTTTTTTTCTCCATAGCACAAGAATATTAATTACTATTACCGACACTACTAATTACTCAAACTTTAAAAGTTCACTTTAAAAGTTAAAAAATATTATGTATAAAAATTAGTTTGCCAAAAATGGACTTTCATTGTTTTTCCCGTGTGCTTTTCATATACATGCAAACAAAATAATTGAAAAAAATATTTTGGACAATTACCGAAAGTTCCATCCATATAAAATTTTGTTTAAGCACACATAAACTCTATTGTTGCTCTTACAAGAAAAAACAAATATTTATTCGGTGGGATCGTTGACCAATAAAAATTGTTCGTCCTTAATTGTTTTTATATCTAATAAATTTTAAAGTATATTAAACGTCTGCAGAAGATTTTGGCAATTTGGGGAATAATTTACGCTTTTCTCTTCCAAAGTTATTTTGAATATATTTCATGTCTTTACTTGTAAGAGTATCCAAACACTGATCTGTAATAAAACGAAAATGTAGTCATTTAATAACAAACACTATTTTTTAGGTATTTCTTTGACTGTTGTGACGGAATATTTTTAAATTATACTTGGAGTGAAAAGACCTTAGAAAAAACAGCTCTTGCTGCCAAATACAGAAGCCATGATGTATTTGTAGGCGTTGATGTATTTGGAAGAAATATGTTTGGTGGTGGTAAATTTCATACTGACAAGGTAAGAAAATTAACAAAATAAAAAAAAAATATGGATTTTACTTACACATTTCTGACTATTTATTCAGGCTGTAGAAGTGGCAGTTCGCCTAAATTTGTCAGTAGCGATTTTTGCACCAGGTTGGACACACGAAACTTTAAATAAGTCTGAAAAGTTTTTTGAAAGTTTTTATAACAGAGATTTGGCTTTCTGGCGAAGTCTATGGCCATATATGTACACTCATCCTATAACGACATATTTTACAACACATTTTTACGTTGGATTAGATGAAGTAAGTATTCCTTATTAACATTTTTTTTTGTATTCATTGGGGTCTATTCTGTAACAATTCTTTTATATTTAACGGGCTTTAAAAATATTTTATTCTTTACTTCTGTCATTATTTAAACGAATCTTTAAAATACATTAGAGGACTATCTTAAAGAAATCTGTTTAAATAATGACAGAAGTAAATTAACGAATACGAACATATGTTTAAAGGCCGACAATATTTTTAAAGGCCGTTAAATAGAATTTTTGCAGAATAGACCCCATTGTAATTTGAAAAGTTAAAAGTCTTCAAATAATGAAATATGTGTTAGTTATGAAAATTTAACGTAATTAATTTTTATAATATTTTAGGATTGTTACAATTTATTTAGTCAGGGTATTCAACTATCAAAATGTTTATATCCATCGAATTTACCCCTCATTCCTGAACATACCACCTTAATGTTACCATATAAATGTAGTTGCATCCAAGGATCTCTAATAGGTGGGTTCGACATTTTTTTAAATCTTATGAAAGACATTTTAGAGGGGAATTGACAACCAAAATAGGGCAGTCATTTCAGTAGTTATAGTAATTTGTATACAATAGACCTTTTTATCATGTGATGAGCGCAAGCGCAGCCACCATGTTGAAATAGCGGTAATTCAAAAGTTTCGTACTGTTTTGATCGACAATGGCTGGGAAAGCAATATTATCTCTACAGAAAAATTAATCATTAGAAAAAATCGTTGATGGTGATAACTTTTTTATAACTCTGTGGAAGCGCATAGTTGTGAGCGGTTGAAAAGGTGGTTGAAGTGTCTTGGACGTTTGTTACAAAGGAACAAAGTGGATTGATTGAGAAGTTAGGTGTATCAATACCTCTTTACTATGTAAAAAATTAATGAAAACAAATAATTATAACTATTCTAATTAATTATGCCAACCAACTATTAGTACTTGCAAAAACACTTTAATTAACATGAAAGTTATCAAGAGTATAATTAATAAAATAAATTATATAATATTTTGAGGATCAACATGACATTTTTAATCATATTACTGTGTACACCAAAGTAGTATTTAATATTAAAAAAATATTGTTTAACACCAGATAAGAATTTTCTTCTGTTGGACCACTTTCTCCATGAAAATGCAGTGAACAAATATAAGTATCTTTAGTAACATCATTCATCCATTGAAAATCGTTGTCACTTCGACCACATTTTTTCACACCTAATGCACATTTTGAACATGTTTTAATATGGATTTTGCCTGATAATTTTTTACGATATTGCAGCCACGGCTTTGGAAAATTTATAAAATATGTATTACCTTTGAATGATTTATACCGTGTGTCACTTTTACATAACAACACCGTTTCCTTGTTCCCTTCCGCACAGATAACATAATTATAATTAATTAAAAAAATGTATTTTTCAATTAAGACACTAAACTTATTATTCCTTTACTTTTTCTTTCTTTTTTTAAATAAATATAGGTACTTAAATTAATATTTATCGATTATAATTTTTTTCACGTGGGCATTTTAACATGCTTGTTTACAAAGACAATACGAAAAAGATGGCTGATACTGACGCATGCGCACAAAAAAATTTTTGTGATGAAAAGGTCTATGCCGTTCAGTTTTTATTTAAATCGAGTTGGCCATGGAAATTTGACACATTTCAAATATTTTTTATATGATATGAAAAAACTCGGAACTTCATTATAAATATAAATGTCATTAGATTGGCAGGAAAAATCATATTATTGATAATTTAAATGCTTTGCTCTGTGACGTAATCCCTTTTAAACGATTAGGTTCTGCCCAATAGACCTATTCGGGATTCAAGCTAAGTGATACGCCCTCTGGACGAAATTTGTAAAAGTAGGACTTAGTTCAGTGTTGCCAGGAGTAGCGGAATATTGATTGGTACTCATTGCCTACGACTATTATAGGGACCGTGCGTGAAATATAGAGGCAGCACTATTGCCGAAGTTAGCCCTCTCTAGTGTTTAATTTTAGAATTAAATGGGGTAAACATTGCAAGTAAATAATAAAGGATATTTTTTAAAATATTAAATATAGTTAAAAATAGATACCGGCCCGTACCAAACAATCGTGTACATGGTCAAAATGACGTAAAATGTGAAACATTATTAAAATCTGGACAAGTATATACATTTTAACCAAAAAGATTTAAATAGCTATGTGACAATAAATTGTAAAGTTGTACCTTAAACAAGTGTATCCAATGTCAAAATATCGGTATTTAGCAACACTGAATTTAAAAGTATTACAATACCATTTAAAAAATGTAAATTAATAAAAAAATTGATAATAATAAAAATAAATCTTTATGTTAGTCGAAATGTCATTCATCTACTGACGTTTATGAGATGTCCAATGATACACATTATAGATTGCTCACCAATCTATAAAAAAATCATGAAAAGCGGGTTGCAATGTGCCTTTCCTAGTGCTCACTAAAATAGAGCCGTTCTAGCCCAAATGTGTTTTAAAATAAAATTTCAGCATTTTAATCTTTAGAAAAAGAAAATAAATAAAGTTTTACTTCAAGACATGTTATTATGTATTTGGAAAATTGAGTTTCCATGTAGTTAAATAATATTAAGAGATCTAAACAATTTTTATAACAGATGGATATAAATAATTTTTTCTACGTCCATGCAAAAAACAAAACTTTGTTGAACTATATTTAGTGAAAAAAGTGGGTCTTTATTGCACTAGTGCAATAAAAATTTTATTGCACTCATCTGTCATTTTACTACAGCGTTTTATGATCGTGACAAACATAAATATTCAAATCAACGCCAAATATTTAGTCCATTTTCATTTTCTGTGTTACGTTTTAAAAACAATTGCATATTTTATATTATTTTCAATAATTTAATAAATAAATTAATAAAAAAATGTATTTTATTAAAAATGTCATTACAAATTATGAACACAAACGTAAATAAATGCCTCAAACAAAGGTACACTATCACTGATACTATGATTTGGATAATACAACTGCAGTCCTATAAAATTTTTTTTTGGTTTTTGCATGAACGTAGAAAAAATATTGTATGCAACTCGTGCAAAAAGTGTTGCATTCGACAATTTCACGTCGCGTGCAATAAACCTTTTTGCACTTGTTGCATAAATAACTATTAGACTACTCTCATTTCAGAAATAATACTATATAAAATACATAATTGCAATATGTAATACAATTTTGAAAAGGTAATGTAAACAACTTTGAGATGAGGTATAAACAACTTTGGTAAGAGTTGTAATTGGACACTTATCTATTATTCTGAATATTATTTAATGGTAATGTCACTAAAAATTTTTTACAAAAAATCATGGATTTTTAATATTTTAAAGTTTGTTGCAATCTCTTTTGACAGTAATTGCAATGTGTTATTTATGATTTGTTTATTTTAATAATAAATGAGAAATAGTTAATAAATTGTAAAGAGGGCCATGATATGTTTGTCAAATTATACATTCTCATTTCATAATAAACATTCTACATTGGTTTTAATCAACAGAATAAACCATTAATTATCTGTAAAATTATATTTATATAAAATGTTCATTTAAATATGTAAAAATCTTAGTGACAAGAAAACACTAAAGATTCTAATTTCTAAACCGGTTCTGTAAATGATTTCTTCACAACTAAGTGCTCAAAATTGATACAAGCTAGATAAAAAGAAAACTGTCTAGTGAAATACGCTTTTCGTCGTCTGATATACATATGGATAAGCAATCTTTGTAATTATGTATATCATTGGGTGTAAGACATTTCTGTGGAAATTTGTAAAATTTCTTTACTATCGAATGAAATCTAGATTTCCAAAGTGATGTGTTTGTACATCCACGGATGCAACAAGTTTTTTATTAATGATATTACGAAAATAATTCGACTTTATTTAATTAATAATTATTAAACAATAAATGCCGTATAAAACATTAATAAATACCCCCCATAAAGTTCACATTTTTGTCACCAGTTATCGTTAAAGTCAAGACGCACGGTCCCTATAATAGCAACATGTGCGTAGGTAAATACAGCTAATCAAACCTTGTGAGTTGAACATTATATTTGTTCTACTGCTGTTACATATTATAAAAAATTAGTCAAAGTGAGAAAATGCTATTTTGTATAATAACCTCAGAAAAAGGTATATTAAAGCTTCTTTCTTTGGAAATAATATTTAATATAGAGGATGTCATATAAGTCTCTAGAAATGCTTATTTCCGAAACCGGATATTTTATAATTTAAACCTAATAAAAGTCATACGTTCGCTAGGGGTGGGCGAGATTATCGAAATAATTTATCAATCATTGAAAATAATCGATTATTTTCAAACCATCTTTTTTTTCGTATTTCCGTTAAAATTTATTGAATAAAATGCCGACTCACCTTTAAATTGATTAAAAAAAAAACCGAGTTATCGAATATTTTAAATAAGGGAGCGTTCAAGTATTACGTAACGAATTTGTGGGAGGGGGGTTTTGTGAAACGTTACGATGCATTACAGGGACGGGAGGGGGGTTTGAACTACGCGTTACGTAACATTATTATTTTTTAACCCTTCAAAGAAGTCGCGTAGAGAGATTCTCTCACGCATTTTTTAAAACGTTTTTTTTTCTCAAAATTTCAAATGGAGTGACATAATTGTGATTTCTAGGTAAAAATAGTCACTTGGAGGTTACGTAACGTTTTACTAGGGGGGGGGGAGGGAGGAGTATAGAAAAACGTTACGGCGCGCTACATGGGGGGAGGGGGGGTTAAACATATCCGAAAATCGCGTTACGTAATACTTGAACGCTCCCTAATCAATTATTATCAAATAATCTATTTTTTTGAGTATTTCCTTTAAAATCGATTATTTGATTATCTTTGAATATCCAAAATAATCGTTTATTCAAAATAATCGCTTAATCGAAAATAATCGATTAATAGAAAATAATCGATTATTCGAAAATAATCGATTAATTGAAAATAATCGATTAATTAAGAAGTCAATTCTCGATAAATCGATTTTCTAAAAAAAAAAAAAAACGAATGATCGATAAACGAATGATGTAATATTTTAAATAATCTATTTTTGTTCTTATTTCCTTTGAAATAGATTATTCAATAATTTTTGAAAAATCGAAAATAATAGATTAATAAAAAATCATTTATTATTAAAAAGCCGATTAACGTTTAAATCGATTTTTCAAAAAATAACCTTATTTTAAATAATCGATTATTATCAAATAATCTATTTATTCGTGTTTCCTTTAAAATCGATTATTTGATTATCTTTGAATATCGAAAATAATCGATTATTCTAAAATAATCGATTAATAGAATATAATCGATTAATTAAGAAGCCGATTCTACGATAAATCGATATTCCAAAAAAAAATAACCAAATTATCGATTATTTTCAAACCTATTTAATTTAAAATTGATTATTTAATTATCTTTTAAAAATCTAAAAATCGATAATAATCGATTAATTAAAATGCCGAATAACCGATAAATCGATATTTCTAAGAAAATAATCTAAATATCGATTATATAAAATAACCGATTATATTTAATCAATCGATTATTTTTAAATCAATTTTTTTCGTATTTCCTTTAAAATAAATTATTAAAATACCTTTGAAAAATCTAAAATAATCGATTAATTAAAAAAGGCGATTAAACGATAAATCGATTTTTCAATAAATCTATTTTCTTTTTGTATTTCCTTTAAAATCTATAATTCCATTATCTTTGAAAAAAAAAAAGAAAATAATTTATTGAAAATATTCCATTAACCGAATGATTAATTATAACGCAATTCATTTAAGTATTACATTAGTGTGTAAATATTCATTTATAAATCGCATGCTGGCACCCTAGATAAATAAACTTGCGCAAAACACACCCTCTCAAATTGACAACCATCTCGCTCGTTCTAATGCGACAGCTCTGTCTACCTGATACAAAACACAATCTGAATGTTTGCAATAAACAAAGGCTTAATTATTAATGAATGGATTAGTCTAATAGTTTTTCGTCATTGTTGGGAAATCATAAAGTGATTGGTTTTGGATATTCATACTCAAGGGTGGATATTCTTTATTTAAATATATTTTTTAATTTCGTAATTTTGAATTTTTTGTAAAATTATACTGATCAAATGTTTTTGGTGTCATAAGCAATACACCTATCAGCAAAAAAATCAGTTAAATAATTTTTGTCAATGGCGTATGGCATGGTTAACACCTTATTCATCTCTTCTAAATTTTACTCCACTTTCCAAAAACTTTTTTAAACTATTCTTACTTTTTTTTTTAAATAAATCATGTAAGTACCAGTGGCGTGCGGTGATATTTTTGGAAGGGGAAGCGATTTTATAAAAATACAGCAGGCTAGTAAGCACAGCGCCGCAGACGAAAATTTTTCGCGGCGCATTCACCATTTTGTCAAAATCTTGCATTTTTCCTCAGTACTAAGGATATTCGAGATTGAGATTTTTGAAGTGTTACTATTAGTACTAGAAGCTATAAAAAAACTTACCATTGAAAAGCTTCCTTGGTTTATTTAAACGTAAAAAAACATTTAACTGAAGTTTTTTTTTTATTTTTTCCAGCATTTTTCGCACAGTTGATACAGCAGTTGACATTTATTTATACTTAAGATCTATTCGCCTATCCTCAATGGCTGCAAATTTGTCTATAACATCGTCGTAAAATTTTGGATTTTCTGATAACTGTTTAACAAGCTGTTTTTTAATGGATATTAGGGCTAAATTAGAGAGTCTGTCTTCACTTGTTAAATTTCGTATAAAACTTTTAATGCGCTTTAAAGCTGAAAAACTTCGCTTTAGTCTATTAGAATTAATAATGTCCGTTTTCTCTTCAAAATTTCTTCTTGAAAATCCTTTTTTTAATAAAGAGCACACAATACAGACACAATTTACCACATTATTATTGTTCACAGGCACAGTACATAGTTCCTCCATTTTACAAAAAGAAAAACAACTACGAAAAACAAACCGAAATCTACCCAAAATCTAAGATTTTTCTCACACGTCGATTCGCGGTGCGAATTGCAATAAGCGTAAGCCGACGTAATAATCGCTGCCTCTCGACCGTATTTCACGTGTGCAAACAGACTTAAACTGTCGCTGCAAAGCAGGGTCAATAACACTAAGCGAAATCACTTGCAAGATGAACAGGTTATTTCAAGAGGCACTTCCACTGACAGACCGTTTGTACGTTTACACAATTAATTTTCTCATGGGTGGTGCGTGCGTTTACACACCAATGAATTGTTAGTACATTTACGAAGTTTACGTAGTGATTCAGAGAAAATATGGTACCTAATTTAATATTAATTTCTATGCATTGTAAACTTAAAAATATTTATTTTTAAATTTCAAAGTGTATGGAAGCGGTGCTTTCCCCGCTTCCATGGACCGAACGCCCCTGGTAAGTACTCTTGTTGGGAGTTTATAAAAAAACCCAAAATTAAAAAAATAAATTAAAATGAAGAATAAATATCCACATTTGAGTGTGAATATCTCGAAAATTCCCAAAAAATAGTATATGATTTGTTTAAAAAAAATTTCAAAAAATTTAAAAATATAATCTAAATAGGTTTTTGGACAGTGGGGTAAAATTTAGAGGGGATGAAGGTATTACTTTTTCTCTGAGGGCCACTGACAAAGTTTATTTAACTGATTGTTTTGCTGATAGGTGTATCTTATGACACCAAAATTGTTTACTGAAGTTAGTTAAATTATACAGAAAAATTAAAAATTTAAAGCCATTAATAATTTTTTAATTTTCAACTTTAACACCCTGTATTTCGGAAACCAGTAATATTTTATCTAAGCAAGTTTCGTTTAAGGAGGTCCTTTCGCCACCAATGTTAAATAAAAAATATTAGATTATGACTAAAATTAATTTTTTTCTAATAGTAGATGTCCTTATTTATCTAATAGTGAACTTTTAACTATACCTTACCGTGCAAATTTTTGAGAGAAATTTTTTTTAAAAATGTGTGTGTTTGTACAGTGTCTTATGAGAAAGTAAGACTTCAACAACAATTTTCGAATTATAATTAATTTTACTATTATTTATTGATTAGATGAAGTAGAAAAAAACTAAAAATAAGGTTTTTGAAATATTTAGGTTTTGTTTTTTACAATAAAATATATAGGTTACCGTGGAATTTATTGAGAAATTATTATTAAAAAATCACAAAAAATTTTCAACTAGGTTACTTGAAAAATTTTTGTGATTTTTTTAATATTAATTTCTCAATAAGTTCCACGGTTTACTATATATATTTTATTGTATAAAACAAAATCTAAATATTTCAAAAACCTTATTTTTAGTTTTTTTCTACTCCATCTAATCAATAAATAATAGTATAATTCGAGAATTGTTGTTGAGGACTCACTTTCTCGTGAGGCACTGTACAAATACTCAAATTTAAAAAAAAATTCTCAAAAATTTGCAAGGTAAGGTATAGTTAAAAGTTCAGTATTAGATAAATAAGGACTTCAACTATTAGAAAAAAATTAATTTTAGTCATAATCTAATAACTTTTTTTTTAACATTTGAGGCGAGAGGTGTGGCGAAAGGACCTCCTTAATCGTCTTATTTTTAATCAGAGAATCTTCAGTTATGTGTCCCATTTTTAATGAGACTCGTATGTATGAGATTCACCGATGTTTTAAAATATAAAAAATAGAAAATGACGTGACTACGTTATATTTTTGGGAGGCGTTTGCAAAAAAGAAATTTTATAGTGTCAGTATTACTATACAGAATGAGTGATGTTTGACGTTCATAGCCACCCCCGATTTAAAAAGAATTTGTACTGTATATATGACTGTACAAGGAATTAACACTGATAACACCCACTAACCTTTAATGTAAGGAAGGCAGACAAAAGTAGATCAGATATTTTTAAGATTTCACATAAAGAAAGGTGACAAAATTAGAAATATGTAATTTTTGAAAATGTAAATATAATCTCCAATTCCTACTACGAAATCAAACTATGCATCCCTATGTCCCCAGAGTGAGAACAAACCAAAGATCAATTGGAAAAGCTGAGAAATAAAGAAAATAAAAATGAGTGCATCGGCCAGGGATCGAACCTGGAACCTCCGAGTTGAGCCCTTGGTGCTTCTACCAATTCACTACTGAAGCACATGGCTACGACAGTCGAATTTATTGATTTTAAGTCAATCAGACTCAGGACTCTCGCCGACAAACATACATTCTCCTACCCCCTCCCGCAGTTCTCTCGGCGGTTCGTACACGAAAACTTAACACTGGCAAACGATTTAGAATTTATTCTACAAGGTGACGCAAAAATCATGCCCTGATTTATAATTGGAATAATTGTGACAATCTATTGGAATCTTCGATATTATGTTTTATCTATCATCGAAGATGATGTGAACCAAATGACCATCTCTAATAACGATGCTATCTCCAGCGCATTTTCCATGGTTCTCGTTAATATGTCGACCTGTGTTAGCAATTTCTTGCCTTATGTTGGCATTGAAAACTTCCAGTTTATGGTCGATTCACGTAAACACGATTCTTCAAACATCTCCACAGAAAAAATCTAACGCGCTTAAATCGGGTCGAATCGGTTTATTCAACTTAATCTTTGCTGAGTTACCACAATCGACGAATTGTTTTATTGATAAAATGGTGCCGATTGCACCACTGTAGACATTTTTAATTTTCGTATTTTGGCAGTGGTTGTTTAGATGTATTGTGAAATCTCAAACAGTGCGTTTTGAGTAACATTACCTTATTTCTACTACATTATCGACATTATCCGTGTAGTTTATAATGATCGTGTGTTTTGAAAATAATGTTACCCCTTACCCAGTTACGAAATGCTTTATTTTGTGTAACGAGTAAATAAAATGAACAAGTAACAAAATGGCATCTCGTACCGTGTTACATACAAGATTTTTTCTAATTTTGACTTGATTATTTATAAAAATTGTGTTTGGTTAAAAAATTATTCACCATCATTCTTTTGTAGGTAGGTACTTTCAATCAAATATTTCAGAAAATTGTTGTATTTGATTGTCCTACGACGTTTTTTTTCAATCGTACTATTAAAAAAAATCCCATATGGATCCAACTTTATCGCACACACTGTATATTCTTCTAACTTGGAGCAATTGTTGACAGTTTGAAATAACAAGTGACATTTGTAACTTGCGAAACGGTTTTCGTTTTTCTCTTATGCCTCGAATAGCTTCATCTATTTTCATAAGGGAATAAGGGGATGAATTCCCTTTATAATTTAACTAGATTTTTCCCAGCATAACATTTTGTCCTGTCACGATTTCATGCAATGTCATGAATTACTACTGTAAAGTATATCTGACAAAATCACTGTTACATAAAATATCGTCCATCCCTATTCCATGCATTGTTAGTTGCATACCTACCTGTAATCGCTTGTGTTGTCGGGCTAGCCAAACGTTAAATTACATATCAGAAGAATTTTTTTCGTTTTTCTTTACAATAGAGAGATATTGCAAATTTTTATATCAGCCACTAATAGTGACAACCTAATTAGAGATGAATAAATCCCATGCTAAAATAAGACTTATTGCAAACCAGAAATTTTGACATTAGAGTAGTTGTCATTATACATATTTTTAACCTCATTTTAAAAATTTTAAATTACAGTTCATTTTTGTTGTTGTTTATAATAGTACATAATATGGAAGAGGTATTAGAAATTACCATTTTAGAAGGTTTAGATGTGATCTGGGCATGCTCAGATGTCAAAATAAGAGCGGCACTAATAGTGATTGACTTTAAGTGAACTTGCAATAACTCTCTATTTTAACTCTCTAATAAAGTCATGTTATTATCCTGTATTTAGGGAATTTTTTATGAAAATAAATACCTAGTTATTGTAGATAAATGTCAAATTGTCTAACATGACTATTCCTAACTTCATATTAATCTGATAGGTACTTTTAATTTTGAAATATCATTAGAACAAAGTTTTCATTTTCTTTTTAAACTGGTTTTCAAGAAAGTCTGTTATTTTGCATAAGTAAATGAATAGTAATATTTTTAGTTTTCTCTCTATAAAGTCATGCCAGTGTCGTGTAACACAGTGTTTTGATGATTTTGACCAAATTTAGAATGGATCAAGACTGTTTAAATTAGCGACGGAACCAGTACAAATCGTAAGTTTCCTGACAAAATATATTTTTATATATTGCCAACCTTTCATTCTTCGATCTAACCTTTTTCAAGAGCAATATAAATTTTGATTTAAAAACCAAAAAAGGCATTTTTATTTATTTTCATTTCATAACTGGTGACATAATCATCTGTTCGTAATCAGTTGCATAATATTCTACTTTATGCAACTGCTTGCATAAAGTAGATCGTTTTGACACTTGCTGCGATTACAAAAGATGTCACTTTATGTGTCAAAATTAGAAAAAATCATTTTCGTTTAGTCAGTCTTCAAATATAAAATTATTGACTTCAAATAAATCAAAGTACGACTCAAGTGGCCATTTTAATATTCGTTTCCGTCACTTGAAGTGCGTCCATGTGTCATATCGCCAAATAGTGTATATGTCGTCTCTACTTCATTCTATCTCGATGCTCAAAACCGATACAAACAACCAAAGACAATCTATAAAATATATGATGGTTCTAGTTAACTAACTGAAGCTTTTCTATAATATAAAATAAAAAGTAAGGTTAAGGTTAAAATAATATATTTTTGTTTCATTTTTCTCTTTCGAACGACTCAAATGCAAATCGATTTTCTTCTCTCTCTAATACCACACATCGAAAGTTGTCTCTTGGAATCGATCGCTTTGACATGAAATGTTGAAACAATGCGACAAAAAGGGACGTCGGCATGTCACACAAAGTATGATTCGGGTAGCATCTATGCGATAGTTATTTTCCTCATGACACAGAGTTAGCCCTGTGTACACATTCATTATTAAGTTGTGCCGCCGAGTTTTGAAATCCGATGACTTCAAATCTACAAATTCGACTGTCGTAGCTGTGTGCTTCGGTAGTCCAATTGGTAGAGGCGCCGAGGGCTCAGCTCGTTCCAGCTTCGATCGCTGACCGATGCACTCGTTTTTCATTTCTTTATTTCTCAGATTTTTCAAATTATTTTTCTATGGTTTGTTTTAATTTTGAGGATGTCATGATTTCTTGATATCGTAGGGGTAAATTAGGGATTATATTTCACATCTCCAAAAATTGCAAATAAATACATATTTCTATTTCTGTTGAATGATTCTATTATATGTACAAGGAATTTGTATACTAATTTTCGCGCTTACTGAAATGATTTTCCTTTTGGTTACCATCTCTTAACCTATATCTATAAATACTTATTTTAGGTAATAAAAACACTTGTTTACTTACTAGAACAAATTTAAGGAAGGACGTAAGTTACATACACAACTTATTTGTTACTGACATCGAGATATATGACAACACTGTAGTATTTTTCCTTACCAAGAGCGTGGATGATGTCTTATCTGTAATTGATGTGTCACTCTTGGTCAGTTCGTACAATGGTAGCCTGAGAAAGATTGTTCTGTTAGGACAAGAAAAAGAAGTACCGTTGGAGAACAAAACAGTTACAGAAGTTAACCAGTCAATTTCTCCAGATATCATTAGGAACATCAGAGATAGATATTATGAGAAAATTGTGGATGAAAGATGGAATCTTAGGTAATTCAATTTTTTATTGAACTTTGGTAGGAATATGGTATTTGAAAGTAAAATATAGTTAAGTAAAAAGCTTATATTTAGACAAAGAACATTTAGTTTTATTTTTTGTTTTAGTGTATACATTTTTTCCACGCCATTGAGCAACATTTTGGAAGTAGGAGTTACTTTGAAATCGGGAAATTCTATTTTATTGGGAGCGTTTGGAATAGAAAATGCAGATGGAAATTTCCTAAAAAATCTTTAAATGCATGTAATCTTTAAAACAGTCGTTTGCAAAAAAATCATTTTTAGCTCATAAAATTACTAACTTTAAAGTGAAAACTGAATTATCATTTACGATGATTAAAATCATCACAGAAGCAATAGTTCTTAAATTTAGGATGTTCCTTTTGATCTAAATAGAAAATATACTAATTTTATCTAAACTCGTCGATTTCCGTTGTGTTCTTAAGTCTGTCTGTTCATGCAGTGATATATTTGTATTATATTTCATTTTTAAGGGATTTATAAAATAATTCTGACTTTTAAATGTTCTATATCCTATTTAATTTAGCTTTACATTTCAATGTGTATAATGATATCGTTATTGATTAAAATATATTCTATTAAAAATTTTAATTCATTAAAAAGTTATTGTTACAAACTATAATAGGTGTTTTTCATTTTATATCCATATTGTATGCACGGGCGATTATTTTCCAGATAATTATATTTATTCTCTTCCAAATCCTGCACAAGTCTAAAATTTGCAATATAGAAGATCAAAGCATTTGTAAAGAAGCATTTTAAAGTACTTTAAAAATTAACAGCAATCGAGTTCAAGTGGTTCTAAAAAAAACTAACTTGATACAAAACAAAAGGGCTAGAAACAGCGGAGGGCGAAATGCCATGAGTAAAGAACGAAAAGAAAATATAAAGCACATTTCGTTATTGTTTAATTAGCTTTTTTCCTGGGAAAATTTAAAAAAGATCCGCTAGGGGCAGCACCGGTCGGGGTACATATGTTTTGAATTCTCTATTGACAACTACGTCAAACGTACGTTTTATTATTATTAGAATAAATAAATATTGTGATAAAAAAATTAAAAAACAAATTGTCGTGCCTACAAAACATTGTGCGTTTGCTAATTGTACGTCTGAAAGTCGTTACAAGCAAGATGGTGTAAAATTTGTGTCTTTTATAAAACCACAAGTTGACAACAAAAAGTGTTTGGAGTGGATACATTTATCACGAAGGGCAGATTTAACAGTTGAAAAAAAAATACTTATTTGTACAAGACATTTTATTAATTCAAATGGACCAACAATAGAAAACCCAAATCCATTGCCAGTGACAGTTTCAAAGATTAGTAATTGTTTATTTAAAGAGGTAATATTTTATATCAGTCTACATATCATTATTGATAGTAAATAATAAACTTAACCTTTTTTTAATTGTGTATGAAAAAATGGAAAATTTGCCCAGTTTGTAGTAGGAAAAGTGCAGGATGTTGAACTTGGTAGAGTTGGATTGAGTAATTTCATGCGTTGCTGTTTATCCGTTAGACATTTACCACCATCAATTCCAATGAAATTTTTTTATCATTACCATTTGTAATGCATTCTTCAATTCTTACATATGTGGACTGAAAAACGGGCAAAAAGGTTTCAATTTTTTCTTTAAGGTACAACCACATATGGTCTTTACAAAATAATAGTCTAGGTCCCTGGCCATCTGAAATCGGCAATTACAACATTTTTTAATAGGGACATTTTTTTATTGCGAAATTTGTCAAAAATCTGTCAAAATTATGTTTTATTACTTTTTCACACATACCTCACGATATCTCCGGAACTAAACAAGATATTTTCAACTTTTTTTTTTAATCGGCAGAAGAAACGTAAGCGGAGATTACTGCGTTAGTTTCATTAGTATAGAAAACCTAGTTTTTTTTTGTAAAACTAGACAAAACTTTAATCTTTACTTTTTTGCAGCACTATTTTCAGTAACCGTGAAACTTTTTTATTTATCAAAATTTCACTAAACTATCTGCGTACCAAATAAAGCCAAAGCTTCAAGAAAGTTTATAAAACAACAATCACTATTATCATAGTATCATAGTTTTCAAGTAATAGGTGCTTGAAGTTAAAAGGTTCCGCACCTCCATGGGCCACTGTTAGCGTTATTGTGGGGGCGCCGACTTAATTATACCTGTGACCTGTAAATTAATAAAAGTTTCTAAACATTTAAAAAAAGTTATAGTTCAGTTATTGCTTTAGTTAAGATTAACAATATAAAATTTTATTATTAAAATTATCTTCATCGCACGAATAAACTCTTTTTATAGCAACTTAAATTAAAGATATTTATATTGACCATTATTTGACATTATTTAATAGGTACGTCTGATCAAACAAAAAAAAAAAAATCGCAAAAACATTAAAGAAAAAAATACAAAACTAATTAAACTAAATAACAAAAAACATATTTTAAGTCTTCATCTTCGCAGTCTGATAAAATTTCATAGGTTAGGCTGTTACAGCAGTTTGTATATTTGCAGTCACTGCAGCATTTTAATCCTTGTGAAATGCAGGTACACTTATTATTGTTGCAATATTTGTCTGAACATCGTATAGGCAAAATTGTTCTTACGTTATCGGGCACTGGTTCTTGAGAAGAAAAATTGGCTTTCCAAATATTTTCTTCTAATGTCCATCCGTATAGAGTCGGATCTTCTAGTGGCATATTTTGAATGTGGCTATTGTACCAAATGTTTAATTGATACAGACACCTAAAACAATAATAGATACATATTATAGCTATTTGTAGGTATTTTTTTATTATATAAGCATAGGCGACTTAGAAAAATATTTTTCTACGTTTATACAAAAAACAAAACTTTATTGAACTATATTTAGTGAAAAAACTGGTTCTTTATTGCACTAGTGCAATAAAAATTTTATTGCACTCATCTGTCATTTTACTACAGCGTTTTATGATCATGACGAACATAAATATTCAAATCAACGCCAAATATTTAGTCCATTTTCATTTTCTGTGTTATGTTTTAAAAACAATTGCATATTTTATATTATTTTCAATCATTTAATAAATAAATTAATAAAAAAATGTATTTTATTAAAAATGTCATTACAAATTATGAACACAAACGTAAATAAATGCCTCAAACAAGGGTACACGATCACGGCTACTATGATTTGGATAACACAACTGCAGTTATGTAAAACATTTTTTGGTTTTTGCATGAACGTAAAAAAAATATTGTATGCAACACGTGCAAAAAGTGTTTATTGCACTCGACGTGTTTTCCAACTCGGCCTGACCATTGGACAATTTCACGTCGCGTGCAATAAACACTTTTTGCACTTGTTGCATAAATAACTATTATTACCTTTTTAAATGTTGTTTAAAAGCATGATCAGTAGGAGGCAACTCAGAAGATGTGCGATTTGAGTTTGTTGTCAGGTACCACCGTAATTGATTCAAGGAAGCAATATTTTTGTTTTTGTTTCTATACAAATAAAGTATATAACTTCCAATGCTTTATCTTGTGATAAAAAAGGAAGAGTTTCTAGGTCTTTAAAATCATCAATATTTTTGTATAACACATCAAATGCTGTTTTCGTGCCTATCTTATACATCGCTTTTGTTGTGTCGCATCCAGTTCAGCAACGAATTGCCAGTAGTTTTTTTACACATTTGTGTCCCTAAATTGGCCACAATATTGTTAATAGACAAAAATGTGAATTTTTACCATGTCCTATTTTTATGTATACATTGCTTTGGGACATATCTGATGTTTCACAGTAAAAATGTAAGAGTAAGATCAGGACATCGGTATCAACAGATTTTACCAGAATTGTATTCTCTGCTTTTAGCTCTACTATAACGTGGAGTATCAGTCTTATGTCAGCTTCTTCTTGATTGCTATTTAGTCTTTCTACCTCCTTTGCCCCTGTAATTTTATTTACTTCAAAAGAAAGTTGAGGATTTTCAAATCCACCTGCTACAATTACTGTTTCACAGTCATTTAGTAAATTTGGTACTTCTGTCAAAAAATAGTTTGTAATGAATATTAGTAATGATCGTTTATTCGCCGAAGACCTGATAAATTCTCGAAACTTGGGTACTTTTCTAGAACCAGCCACTTTAAATCAGTACTGGAATCACCACGTCTTTGTCGTTCCCCATTTTTTAACGAATTGGGTAAATAGGTATCAAAGACTACTGTAATTCTCCTAGAATATCTTCCTTTTGATGCAAAATCTTTTGAGACAAGTGTCTTTCCTTTTTTCTGCAGCACATATAATTGTTTGTCATTTTCTTGCAAAGTATGACCACAAAATAAATACTCTATCGTTTACAAAAAAAATCTCAATAGACTCACATCCACACACACACACACACACACACACACACACACACACACACACACACACACACACACACACACACACACACACACACACACACACACACACACACACACACACACACACACACACACACACACACACACACACACACACACACACACACACACACACACACACACACACACACACACACACACACACACACACACACACACACACACACACACACACACACACACACACACACACACACACACACACACACACACACACACACACACACACACACACACACACACACACACACACACACACACACACACACACACACACACACACACACACACACACACACACACACACACACACACACACACACACACACACACACACACACACACACACACACACACACACACACACACACACACACACACACACACACACACACACACACACACACACACACACACACACACACACACACACACACACACACACACACACACACACACACACACACACACACACACACACACACACACACACACACACACACACACACACACACACACACACACACACACACACACACACACACACACACACACACACACACACACACACACACACACACACACACACACACACACACACACACACACACACACACACACACACACACACACACACACACACACACACACACACACACACACACACACACACACACACACACACACACACACACACACACACACACACACACACACACACACACACACACACACACACACACACACACACACACACACACACACACACACACACACACACACACACACACACACACACACACACACACACACACACACACACACACACACACACACACACACACACACACACACACACACACACACACACACACACACACACACACACACACACACACACACACACACACACACACACACACACACACACACACACACACACACACACACACACACACACACACACACACACACACACACACACACACACACACACACACACACACACACACACACACACACACACACACACACACACACACACACACACACACACACACACACACACACACACACACACACACACACACACACACACACACACACACACACACACACACACACACACACACACACACACACACACACACACACACACACACACACACACACACACACACACACACACACACACACACACACACACACACACACACACACACACACACACACACACACACACACACACACACACACACACACACACACACACACACACACACACACACACACACACACACACACACACACACACACACACACACACACACACACACACACACACACACACACACACACACACACACACACACACACACACACACACACACACACACACACACACACACACACACACACACACACACACACACACACACACACACACACACACACACACACACACACACACACACACACACACACACACACACACACACACACACACACACACACACACACACACACACACACACACACACACACACACACACACACACACACACACACACACACACACACACACACACACACACACACACACACACACACACACACACACACACACACACACACACACACACACACACACACACACACACACACACACACACACACACACACACACACACACACACACACACACACACACACACACACACACACACACACACACACACACACACACACACACACACACACACACACACACACACACACACACACACACACACACACACACACACACACACACACACACACACACACACACACACACACACACACACACACACACACACACACACACACACACACACACACACACACACACACACACACACACACACACACACACACACACACACACACACACACACACACACACACACACACACACACACACACACACACACACACACACACACACACACACACACACACACACACACACACACACACACACACACACACACACACACACACACACACACACACACACACACACACAAACACACACATCCAAAATAATATATACCTTACTAATCGCAGTTAAAACAAAGACTGTTTGTTATCAAGTGATTCAAGATTCAAGTTATCGCCAAATTTGTCAGAAATAGACAGGTCGCATTATGCGTATGCGGGACGCGAAGAGATGTCTGCTCGTTAGAAAGCACAATAATTAAACGCGGCTGCAGAAACTTTCAAGTTTGCGTATTTATTGCTCAAAAACTATGATACTTATAATAGCGATTCTTGTTTTAAAAACTTTCTTGAAGCTTTAGCTTTATTTGGTACGCAGATAGTTCAATAAAATTTTGAAAAATAAAAAAGTTGCTCGATTACTGAAAATAGTGCTGCAAAAAAGTAAAGATTAAAGTTTTGTCTAGTTTTACAAAAAAACTAGGTTTTCTATACTAATGAAACTAACGCAGTAATCTCCGCTTACGTTTCTACTGCTGATTAAAAAAAAAAGTTGAAAATATCTTGTTTAGTTCCGGAGATATCGCGAGGTATGTGTGAAAAAGTAATGAAACAGATTTTTGACAAATTTCGCAATAAAAAATGTTGTCCCTATTAAAAAATGTTGTAATTCCCGATTTCAGATGGCCAGGGACCTAGACTATTATTTTGTAAAGACCACATGTGGTTGTACCTTAAAAAAAAATGAAACCTTTTTGCCCCCTTTTCAGTCCACTACTACATATTATCATTATTGATAGTAAATAATAAACTTAAACTTTTTTTAATTGTGTATGAAAATTTGCCCAGTTGGTAATAGGAAAAGTGCAGGATGTTGAACTTGGTAGAGTTGGATTGAGTAATTTCATGCGTTGCTGTTTATCCGTTAGACATTTATCATTACCATTTGTAATACATTCTTCAATTCTTACATATATTATAAAAAAAACATAGTTTATTTAAAATTATAAAATTTTCAAAATTACAATGACATACGAGAAAATTTATAAACCAACTAACCTTATAACTAGGACATTTTTATTGCATGACACGGTTAAGCCACGACATGCAAGCCATCGTTTTAATTCCCGGACAAGATGATCTTGCACTTTTGCAAATTTCAATTTCGCTCCAGGTACATCATCTTCTGTTAATTCAATTATAAATCTATACGTTTGACGTTGTTGTCAATAGAGAATTCAAAACATATGTACCCCCCACCGGTTCTGCCCCTAGCGGATCTTTTTTAAATCTGCCCAGGAAAAAAGCTAATTATATTTCTTGTTATTGCCGTTCTCAGACAGACGCAAATTTTCTTAATCCCGACATAAACTTACGTAAAATGTATTCTCTGTACAAAAAAAAACTGCTCAGCCAATAAGCCACATATAAAAATATTTTTTATTTTAACTTAAAGTTTAAAGTCCTCCACAAGGACACCTGCCGAATGTATGATACTTATACTGACTGCTGAATTAAGTTCTGCTGAAAATATAAAAAACGAATTAGGAGCTGCACATTTAAAATATTTACAAATTGCAGAAGAAGTACTAGCCGAAATGAATTATGATATAACTGCATCACAGAAAGATAAAATGGTGGAAACATTAACGTTCGATTTGTAATATTTAAAAGTTAATTAATTAAGACTACAATAATGTTAATTTGTAATAATTAACGTTTAATTACCTTTGTTAATTATATTTAATTCTGAATAGCTCTTAGATATGTTTGTACCAAACTATTTACTTGCCTTTATCGTCTTAATCCAATTAGAAAATCAAATGAGTATATGAGACTAGTTTTCTCAGTTGTGAATTCGGGCTTTTCTAATAGACACTTTTGGGAAATATGGGCGCCAATAACTCTTTTTTATTTTTAAAAAGCTAGTTGAGAATTATAAATGCTAGCTTTTACTAAAAGGACAAAATTAACTGATTAACTCAGAGTTATATATACTTTTAGCAAAAAGAGAATTGTAACCATTAAAAATAAGATACAGAAAAAATATAATTAAATAAATTTGTTTATTATTTAACAGTGGAAATGTTCATCAGCTTGTATAATTACCAAATAAAATTTACATGTAATATCAGTAATCCAAATCAATGAATAAGTGAACCAATATGCCTTTAGAAACATGTTATGAACTCCTTGTAATAAACACTAAAAATTATCTGAAACATTTTATACACTGAATTTGACCATCGTACGATAATTTTATTTGTTGTACAGGAAGGTACTACCTCAAAAGTTTAATGGTATTCTAAATATTATATTCATTCGAATTTTTTGAAAATTTTCAAAATGCAACCTTCATTTCAGGTATTACACGTATACTGTTGCCTTTTACATAAAAATAAAATTGCACCACAATGCTATCTTGTCTATTACATATGAGCCGTTTATTTTGAAAGTGGCCTAAGTCCATTTATACTTAAATTGAGATATCTAAGGGTTTGTGTAAATTTTGTTTAACTGCATTAATTAAACATACTAATTATTCAACTAATGCAATTGTCCAAAAACAGATGTTAACTTGTTAAATACTAATTAATTAAAATTACCTTCGTCACTGCCTTCGGACATTATCGATAATGAATATCTTAATTTAATTATAAATGAACTTAGGCCACTTTCAAAATAAACGGCTGATATTACCAATTATTATTTTGACGCTTTAATTTATGTGTTCTTTCAGTGCTTTCGTATCAAAATTACGATAAGCACTGTATAACATATTTCCAGGTTACTCGGATTTGTAAATATCACATTTTATCTTTTATACAAAAGTAAGTTTAAGTTGGTTAAAAAATAAAATACCAGCTCAGAAATGAAAAATCTGGAAGATTTATTAAAAAATATCATTAATTGTGTCTAAATTGATAACTAAAGTGTGGTTTTCCATGTGGTCCCCAACTTGGAGCAGGCCATTCTCTGTTGTAACTTGAACAGTCGAGTTGTCTCCTTTTGTTTAGTTTTTGGAAAAAGCCTACTGATTTCTTGGGTCGTCTTTTCAAAGTTGGATCGTTATAAAAATCTATATTGTAGAATCCAAAGTGAACACTACAAATATTTACAGATTTTAATTCGAATCAAATGATGTATTTACCTACTTATGCTTTTTATAAATTGAAAGTAAAATAAACGTGATATTGGCCATTTCACCGATTATGGCGTCATTCATCACTGACATACAAAATAAGTAAACAGAAAGCATAATTAGTGGCGGCGCTAGATGAACAAGTTTCCACCTAGTTAAAGAAGATAATAAAGAAGATTAAGATAATAAAGGAGATAAACATAATAAAGAAGATAAAGAAGGTGAAGAAGATAATAAATAAGATGAAGAAGATATTAAAAAAAGATAAAAAAATTTATTTTCTATGAAACAATATGTATAAAAATATTTCTAAATACTTCTTGTTTTCTGGAAAATCCGTAATGCCTTCACAGGCGTCAGATTGTTGGTGTTCCGCCTCGATCCACTTCCATGTTTGCTTGTCTGTCGAAATTCTGGTCATTTCTTCCATCGCATTTCCTCTTCCTTGACGTAACTCTGCAATGTTCTTTACATATGTGTGTCTTGGTCTTCATCTTTATATGTTTCTGCCTGTTTTCTCGATTCATTGTATTATTAGTTCTTGTTTTTTAGTTTCCCTCTCTTATCTCATCGTTTTTTATATGGTCAAATTTCCGCTGTGATTAGTGTTGAGTTGTGTTCTTGTTGAAGTGTTCAGAATTCACTTTCATGCAGAATTATTAGACAGACTCTTGTATTGTATACAGTGCTGGTTAAATCAAACCGTCCTGCTTTGTTTGTGTTGGAGTGAATAGTAAATAGCGCTTGCACATGCAGGAAAAGAAGCGACACAATATCAACCTTGCCAAAAACAGGTCGAGTCACGGGTCAGTAGCCACTTATAACTGGCAACGTTAATCTACCTAACTCGAACCAAACCAAACTCTACATTTACTTGAGAAGATCGTATTGAAAGGGTATTTATAGGCATCGATACTTTTTCCTCGATGCATCAGCGACAGAAGGGGGCACAATAGATATTTTAGGTTGCAGTGCATTAATACCCCATACCCAACATAACATAACTAAAAAGAAGTACAAAATATGTTGATGTAACTACTAATGCAAGTATTGCAGCGTACATGAAACTTCAATTATAGATATATGTGAAGGATATTAGGTGCGTTTTAATCATCCGCTTCTGCTTCCGGGATTGTGGGTTTAGTCATTATAACCTGTCAGATTAAAACAAGAAAACCGACAATTCCGAAGTAGAAGCGGATGATTAAAACGCACTTATTATTAAATATGATGTTAAAATTTAAACATATATGAGATATTTATGTACCTTTTTAAAAATATATCAAGAAACGTCTTTATAAAAAATATAACGAAGAAGATTGGTAATGTTTAGTGGGATGAGTATATACGAGTATATATAACATTTAAATTTTTTAACTCACCTCACTAAACATTACTTTTTTGTATAATAAAACAATTGAATAATCAGAAAGAATCATTAAATACTCACGTATAGCCAGATGACCATTCAAAATTATCCATTAAACTCCAAACTGACACTCCAATAATTTTGATGTGATCTATTTGAATTGCTTCTAAAATTTCACAAAAATAATCCTAAAAACAAAAGAAAACTAGTAGAAGTACTAACTCATTTTGTTTTTTCCAGAGTTACAATTTTTAAATTTGTTTTACCTAGGTACTTATTTCAAGTAACAATAACTACGTATCTTTTTTAATTATCTGGCAAATTCTTTTTGACTGTCACGGTATTGTTAATTTTGATAATTTATCAATAGCCAAAGAATATTCAGCAATACTTTATTTTTCGAAAGAATTAGCCCTTTAACAAAAAAGACTATTAATCCTAAACTTTTAATCAACAGTTTTTAAATTGGTATTGTTTATTATAGACTCATCTCAGCAATATGGCGAAAGTAGTCTACCTTACCAAAGTAGGTAGGACCAAACGCCAAAGTCATATCGCCCTATAAGCGGATTCTCCTTACTAGAAAGATTGATAGGTAGGTATATCAGGGACGATATATTAGAAATAAACCTTTTTCATTCTGTCCAATATGCATCAGCCAGGAAAGTCAATTGACTTAGCGATAGACGATCTAAAGTGGATGCTTTCAAAGATAATAGATATCGAAGGAGCTTTCAAAATGCCTCAATCAGGTCCATAAGGGAAACTCTAAAACAAAAACAGGCTCCAGTCACAATATGCCAATGCATCACTGCCAGACTTGAGAATAGGTTATATCCACCTAGGAAAGGCATCCATACAGGCAAAAGTTACAAGGAGGAATACTATCTCCAATCCTGTGGTCAGTTCTAGTGGACGATATATTTAAAACACTGCCTAAAGAACGCTACCAATGCCTACGATATGCGGACCACCTAGCAATTATTGTCAGGGGGCGATTTTCAGCCACAGTCTCGGATCGCCCTCAAGCAGTTCTAAAAATAGTAAACAATAACTAGTACAAAAAGGAGCAATTTGCCATTAACGCAATAAAACAACAGTTATATACTTCACAAAACATGGGTACTTACAGGACTAAAACATCTACTACTAAAACAGAAGACCTGACAGCTAAACAGTCAACACAAAGTGACCTTAGCCAGGCCACTAAGGGGATCAGTATAATGAAAACGCCGACGAATTAGCCCGAGAGGATTATGACAGGCCCCGAACGCTTCTGTGGGATTACTAATGCATTGTACAAGGCTTCTATCAAACAATGGATGCAAAGAGAGTCTCTGTAATGGTGGAACAACTACCCAAGATTAAGTCAGGCCAAAGAGTTATTTAAGGAGTCGTAGGTCAAGTTTACGAAGGATCTACTGGATCAAAAACGACAGATCGTAAGGATAACTGAAAAAATTCTTACCGCACACTGTCGTTATTGAAGAAACATGTGTGTCATCAATCCAGCAGAAGAATCCACAGAAGAGGAAACATCAGTCCTCGTCTTGTGCCAGTGTGAATACCTGGCTAGATTAAGGTTTCTAATACTAGGCAAAGAAAAACCAGAATCATGTGGTTACATACTGGAGTCACTGTCAAATAAGCTAATAAGTCTAATAAAAAAGACCAGGCCAGACAACACACTCTGAACAATGGAGTTCCACAATAGATTTGAAAAGGTCGGGGTGGAGAAGGACAATTGTCCAACTCCGATTTTGAATCTATTTATCTACCGGGTGTTCAAATTAAAGTGTTACAGTTAAATACCGCCGAAAATATGCATTTTATTAAAAAAAAATTTCAGACAAAAGTTTTATAGTTTTTTTGGGGGAAACATTTTGGCGAAATTAATTTTTTATAGGTGACCATATTATGGCCGTAATAAGGTGGACTTTTTTATTTCAACTAGGGACTTCACTTTATTGATAGAAATTTATTCATTACAATTATTTTTTAATTTTTGATCGTTATTTGTAACATTAACATTTTTGTTCTTATTTTCCGAACGAATGGCCAATGGTGTCTTATATAAAAATGTTGAGTGCAAACTCAATAATGGAAATTCAGATATTTTTCTTTACATATCAAATCTTTTTTCTAACGTTTTGAAGCCATTTTTTTTGTTCAAAACAATAAATTAAAAATTAATACCTACTTTGCGACAAAAATTGGCTACTATTTGTGTTACTAGATTTTACTTTGGTTAATTAAAAAACGCCACATTGGGGTTGTTACATTTATTCATGTGGCATGTGTTACTAATGCAATACGTTCTCCGACTTATTGTAATATTACATAGTATATTTATTGTCCTCAAATTTCACACAAAAGCAGCCACAACTATTTCGCTTAGTTCATCTAGAGCAGTGGTTCTCAAACTTTTTTGGTGACGGAACCTTTTTGAAAAGCGAAATGTTTGGCGGAGCCCTAAACACATTTCTAAAAAAAAAAGAGGCTCCAAGCAAAATCCTCCTTAGTCTAGCCTTTAGCCAGGTCTCTCCCTTTTCTTCACGGAGCCCCCACAAAAAATCCTCAAAACCATATCCTCCTTCCTCTTAGTAGCTTCTAAAAAAAAAGTCCTACAACCAAAATCATACACTCCTTCCTCTTACTAACTTCTAAAAAAAAGTCCTCAAGCCAAGTCCCGTTGTAGCAATGGTACTGCTTTTTTTGTTATGACTATTATTTTCTTCGCAGAGCCCCCTCAAAGGCTTTGCGGAGCCCCAGGGCTCCGTGAACCACGCTTTGAGTAACGCTGATCTAGAGCATAACACAATCACGAACTCAAAATTTAAAATTCAAATTCAGGATTCTACGATATACATAAAACTAATTGACATTTATATTTACAAACTGTCCACGTCTTCTGTCTGCACATACTTTGTAATCAAAGTATGTGACTGTCTGTCTCAAAGTATGTGGTCTGTCTCACATACTTTGATTACATCAAAGTATGTGTGTCTGTCTACAAACGACCTTACCTTTAGTTAACATCTGAGATGCATAGATGACGCCATCGTTACTGTGGTCGTTGCGTTTCCTATCTTTATGTACCTAATCTCTGGGTATGTCATCAGTAATGTGAACAACGTCGTCATTTTAAACCATATCTGACTTTGATGTTGGCGAGTAAACAAATAGTATATATGCATATGTTGTAGGAAATATGGCCCACAGTTTAGTTATATAATGTGTATTTTGAATAAATATATTTTATGGAGAATATAATTTTTATGTCAATAATTTTTAGTAACACGATACACAGACTAACGGTATGTTCCTGCGCATGCAGCTGACTGACGGTGACGTCACGTGGGACAGAAATATAAACATTAAACAATGCATATCTGTTTCACATCACATTTATTTACTGGGTTAGTTCATTATATACAGTCTGACCTTCATTGTCCTGTTATATATTTGAACAATTCATATCTGTTTATTTACCGGTTTAGTTCATTATATACAGTCTGACCTTCATGGTCCTGTTATATATTTGAACAATGCATATCTGTTAATTTACTGGTTTAGTTCATTATATACAGTCTGACCTTCATTGTCCTGTTATAAATTTGAATAATGCCTATCTGTTTACTTACTGTGTTAGTTCATTAAATACAGTTTGACCTTCATTGTCATGTTATATATTTCAACAATGAATATCTGTTTATTTACTGAGTTAGTTCGTCATATACATTCTAGCCTATTATTTGAATAATGCATCTGTTAATGTATCTTATTTGTACGCATGTGATAACAGAAAATATTCATAAAGGCAACTTATAGATGATTACAGGTTGACTTTTCTATACCTGTTGTTCATACTTTTTTATTTCTGAAATAAAATGGTATTGTTGTTAATCCCCTTAAGCGAGGATCTAGTAAAACGTTAAGCGATTTATGTTAAAGAGGGGATACCATCTGGAGAAAGGAAGTAATTACGATTAAAATAAATAGCTCATTTTCATCTGTGTAGCATAAAAGACACACTATATATCCCAATTTAAAAACAGAAATGCATAGGATTGCAAGGGAGTTCAAAGTCGATAAGATGTTATTCGTAGAAAGTCCCTTAAATCTGTAATGTAGCACAAGCTATTAAAAAATAAGGGTCAGAACTAAAAGCAACAAAAAATGAAAGACAACTTACACAGGCACCATAATTAAAACTTCATGCGCCCATTCCTTTGAATTTGAAAAATGAGTATCTGAAGAAGAACAAATTCAGCCATATGGCTACTTTGGAATTAAAAACGCTTATTTACTAATACCAGTTTGTAAACCTCATAGAAAATATTTGCGATTCATATTTCAAGAAAATTATTTGAATTAAATAGTTTACCGTTTGGGTTATGTGCAGCAACATTTGTTTTTACAAAGATATTAAAACCGCTTACATAATGGGTCCTATGATTGAACGTTTACGTTATCCGTAACGTACATGTTAGGCCGAATTTTAAAAGTAACGAGGCAAGTTCGTATGATGGAAACCTGTTAAATTAGAACATAACAGACGGAAAATAACAGTAATGTGTTATGAAAGACTTTACATCATACGAATTTGTCTCTTTGCTGTTAAAACTCGGCCTAACATGTACGTTACGGATAACGTAAACGTTCAATCATAGGACCCATTACCTTGGATATTATATTTTTTATATTATATTTCAGTGAATTATTTAGTTGATTTTTTCTCTTTCGTAAAAATCACTCAGAATGTTTGCAAGATTCCATTTTGTTGGTTAGAGGCTTTAGGTTTTTTGGATCAATTATCATAAATCATGTTTGATACCAGACAGAGGAGGTATAAGATTCTATTTTTTAACTCTAGCAAATTAACTACCTATGTTTTTGCTAAGAGATACAATTAAAAGAAATTTAAAATCGATTAAGTCATTAAAAGTTGAGGAATCTAAAATTGCAAAATTAATTGATAGCCTTATATCTGTTTGTCCAGCAGTTCGCTATGGTAATACACTAAAATTCAAGAAAAGGAAAAATTTTTGGCATTGGAGTATACTAGCGGAAATTATAACTTAAAATTCGATATTTTGCCAATTTTAGATTTTATGCAGTTACTTAAGCTTTATTGGTTATTTTGTAATATATTCGTTTACAAATATGAAGGTTTAAGGTAAATAATAGTAATAAAAATATTAATTTTTTCTACACCCGTATTATAATAATGCACTTATATGCCCATAATCCGTTTCATAATGATACCCATTATGATACAGATTTTTCATTACGATACAGATTTTTAATCAATAGAAACCTACAATTTTTCAATCAAGCATGCTGTTTGACGTTTGTCCTAGGTTCCTATGTAATTATTTTAGTTGTCAAAACGTATTAAATTTTCGTAGGTAGCTAAACTTCGATAATTATAATATTAAAATGTCTGATATTAGCGATATAGAAGACTCCTCCACACATATCGGAGAAAGCAGAAAATACAGTACAAAATATTTTACCACAAAAATCTAGGGAAATACCAATACCTGAAGTAATACCATTAATTACAATTTTGTAGAATTTTTTATAGAAATACGAGTAATTACTGTTATTGTGTTCAATACCAATATAAATATATTTATAGGTCTTGATTATTTATCGGGTGTAGAAAAAATAGCGTATGCAACTCTCATGTAATGGTTATTAAAACACTCGCATAAACCATACGAAACTCGCCTTTGGCTCGTTTCGTATCCCGGTTAATGCTCGTGTATTAATAACCATCATTACATGATCGTTGCATAATATACTATTTTTTCATAAATTATAGGTATTTTGTGACAAAATCCATAACCTGGCTACAAGATAATTAAAAAATATAGACTAAAAATACAAGTTTGACTCAAATTTGTACTTTATGGGCGTGGTAGTTCTCTTGCAATCTCGTTTCTTATTATGTGAAATAAAAATAAGTGTACAGAAAAAAATTATTTATTTATAAAAAGTAAATACACAAAAAAATTACTTTTTATTTGGTAAATTTAAACATTTTTTGTTAAATTTACTTCGAAAATACTCAAAACCAATTTTTCTGTTCATTTATCTTATTATTATATATTATGTTCGTGTCCTGTATGGCATTACTTCAAAAGAACCGTTGTATTGGGACAGGAAGCTACTGTTTTATCTGATAAAAGTTTAAAATACTGATTTATTTTCTTTGCTTAATGAGGCCTGTGCACCTGATGAAATTCAATTTTCTTTTCTTGCGTCTATGTTTAAGAGGAATCTCACAACTACTTTCCTCAAAGTGGATAGGGCAACTTCAATTAAGTTTGTCCTTTCTTCGATAAGAATTTACCCATGTTTATTGGCATTCGGAAATATCTCCATCGCGCAGACCGGCATTTTAAACATTAATTTAGTTCTTCCCTGTTATATATAGGAAAATATAGTCACTACTAACACAAAAACAAATAAATTATTAAATTATTTTACACTATTCATTCGAAAAGTGTCAAAATAACTTGAAAGATCGTCCCGCATTAAGAATTACTAATTTTGAATCGAAAGTCAGCATATTATTAGTATGTGTATCGTGATTTAATAACTGGTAATACCACACGGTGTTATATTCAGGGGGTGCAACTCATTTAGGCCAAACTGGGATAGTGTTTAAAATCCACTATGTCCGTTGGTGGGCTGTAGTCGTTAGGTGGGGTGGAAGGTGGATGTAATGACATAAAAAGTTTGACTACTGTAGTGCAGGGTATTATGGCGGTCATGGCCGAACCGAAAAGGAAGCATAATATATTGCGAATTTAAATTTGATTGATATTGTTAACTTGGTTGCATTCATTGGGCCCGTTCACTTTCATTTTTGAATGTGAATTAATTAAATATTTATAAAGATATTAAACTCTTTTGTCTGGTGGTACTTTTCCCGTTAAGATATGTTTGCTAGAAGTAAGGGAATTCCCATAAAATTCTTTCAGTGACTCATTGCGTCAGAAAATCCCTAATTCCGTTCACGTCTCGTATCGGTTATGCTTAAAGACGGCGGGGTTGTCGGAAGTATCCCTAATATAGCATTTCTGCATTTATATATGTAATTTAAATAGTAAAATTCCATTATTTTTCTAAAAATCATGAACTTATATTTTCAGATTTAAAGCTGGGAGCTTATTTTTTACTTTTTAATTAAAACAATTATTGTTACTCAGACTGAAAATTAACCAGACCATAATCAAAAAGTAGAAATTTGATTTGCAATATTTATTTGGTAAACGTGGCAACGTTGCATTTATTTCTAGAAGTGTGTGTAGACAACACTATTTAGAAGTACTTACAACGTTGTCACGTTTACCAGATACATTTTCTCAAATAAAATTTCGATCTGGTAATATTCCGCTTGAGTAATACTAATTGTTTTTATTAAAATTTAAAAAAGGTAGGGCTTCCAGCTTTATCTGAAAATATAAACACATTATTTTTAAATAATAATATATTTTTATCATGTAAATTTCTTTAATAAATGCAGAAGAGGAATGATGGTGCAATGATACATCCGACAACCGCGCCCTTTTAGCAAAAATATCTTAACGGAAAAAGTACCACCAGACAAAAGAGTTTAATATCTTTATAAATATATAATTAATTCACATTCAAAAATGAAAGTGAACGGGCCCTTTGTGTTATTTTCCTGGAAGTGTACCAGATGGAATGGCTTTAGAAATCGAATAGTAATTTGGTTACATCTTCTCATGTCTTTAACTAAACTATAAGTTTGGACACAAAATAAATATTTAGCGAAAGAAATGCCTTCAACTTCAATTGATTTGGACATTTTTTTTTAAATTCTCAATCTGTTGAAAATACTACTCGTACTTCAGCACTTTGCTTAGATACCTACTTTTACAAACTCTGTGAGATGGTGAAGGCGAACTTTAAAATGTGTAACGAAGTTTCTAAATATAAAGTGCTTCATCTGCAACTCTTCACAGTTCTGTGACAGCTGGTGGATAAGTGCTGCAGAGCTCCCAAAAAATGCTAAATACATAATCTAACTCAAATATTTCCTATTACCAAAAAGAAAATATACAGTGCGTCCATAAAGTAACGCATAAATTCATTATTGGCTAAATGAACAATAAAATTAGGAATTCCCAAAACAGGTCGATTTTTGATTTCAATTTACTATTGTTTTAAATCATAATCTAATATACAGGGTGAACCACTTTCGTGTAATGACGTCATCACCATTTTTTTCAAATGGAACCCCCCCTTTTTTTTCAATTTCCAAATTGCCTTTGCTGAGCTGATTCCAAAAATGTATAATATGTTGCTTCAAATTGGTACAGGGTGGGCAAAAATGCAAAAATTTACTTACAAAGTAATGAAAATAACGAATAAACGTAATAAACACATTAAATGAAATTACGTATTGTTATTACAACTACTTTGATAAACTATCAAGAACATACAGCATTATTCTTAATAATTGTATCTTACAGCTTTTATTAGTGATCCAAGCCCCTGGACTATAAAAATCTTTTTGTTTGGCATTATCTTTTACCAGTTTTTTTTATTTGACATACCAGTTTGTTTATTACATTCAGTAACGTATTACTTTCCATAAACAATTTTCATATTTTTTTTGCATTTTTGCCCACCCTGTACCAATTTGAAGCAACATATTATACATTTTTGGAATCAGCTCAGCAAAGGCAATTTGGAAATTGAAAAAAAAGGGGGGGGGTTCCATTTGAAAAAAATGGTGATGACGTCATTACACGAAAGTGGTTCACCCTGTATATTAGATTATGATTTGAAACAATAGTAAATTTAAATCAAAAATCGACCTGTTTTGGGAATTCCTAATTTTATTGTTCATTTAGCCAATAATGAATTTATGCGTTACTTTATGGACGCACTGTATAATATTATATTCGCATTCTAAAAATGTTTAAAAATAACTGCTGGCGAAGCGCCGGCATCGCTGGCAGCCGTGTTTGTAAAGTCGACCAGTGGAATAACCTACCTACTTACCGACACACACGTTTGCACATGCTGTCGACAGGCTGAGACATAATGAAAATGTGTCAAAGAATAGGTATATTTTATCCATAATTATTAATTGCATTAAGTTTTGTGGAGCTTTTGAACTGGCTCTTCGGGGACATGATGAGAGCGACTCTTCCGAGAATCCGGGGATATTTTGTGGACTTATAAATTTTTCGACTAAATTAGATGTAACTCTAAGTGACCACCTAAAAAATTCTTCGGTATTTAAAGGCACCTCTAAAGAAATACAGAACGATCTGTTGCAGTGTATGCTCGATGTCTGTCATGAACAAATAATTGAGGAAATTAATAATTTTCCATTGATGGCGATCATGGCGGACGAAACAACAAAACTCAACTGGTAGATATGTTCGCAATGGTGGGGCAATTGAACGTTTTTGGAACTACTTAATTCCTGAAAAATGTGATGCAGAAACACTTAGTAAAACAATTTTAACTGTTGTAGATCCTTTAATTCAAAATTCATCGAACCAACTGATTGCACAAAGTTATGATGGAGCCGCGGTGATAAGCCGCCAACACGCAGGAGTTCAAGTATTAATTAAAAAAAGTATACTTTTACTCACTATGTATATTGCTATGCCAATCAGTTAAATTTAATTATGCCTAAAGCTGCTTCTGCAAATTCACAAGTACGTGTATTTTTTGGAAATTTACAAGACATCCCGGGCTTTTTTAATGATTCACCCCAGCGAGTAGAAGTCTTAAATAAGATTGTAAAGAGAAGGATCCGCCACGGCGCTACAACCCGTTGGAATTTTAATATAAGGACCATTAATGTTGCGTACAAAAATAGAGCGTCTCTCATTGAGTGTATGCATGAAATAGAGGAACAATTCACCAACAACACCGTCTGTAGTGCAGCCGCCTCTATTTGCCGTAAATTAAATGATCCGATCTTCAATTTTTGGCTGACTTTTTTTCATCATGTGATGCCCCATGTAGACATCCTATTCAATCAACTACAGCAAAAAACCCACTAGTAAAATACGCTATCGATAATTTTGAACGCAGTATCACTCAAGTACGAAATAATATTGATAGCATCATTACTGAAGCATTAGATATAATAAGCGACCAGTCACCAGAAAATAAACGCAAGCGCCCAGTAACAGCAAATTTGATCATCGGATTTCTGATTTAGAGGTGTGTGACGTTATCCTTAATTGTGCAAAAGATCGACTTGCTTTTAAAGAGCATCTAGTAGTTGCCTCACTTTTTTTTTCGGAATGCTTTGGAGTATTGTGGTAAATTTCCCGAAAATAAACTCACTTCCGCATGCTCTTTTTATCCCATACTTGACAAAGAACGATTGCGAACTGATTTTTAATATCAAACAATCTAGAAGATACGTTAAAGGAGACTAGACAATTATTAGAAATTGTGGTAACAACTCCTATGACAACATCAGAGACCGAACGATGTTTCTTAACACTAAATCGAATCATAACGTTTCTCAGAAATTCAATGACCGAAGATCGTTGAACAGCCTTTCCTTGCTATCTATTAAAAAAAGTTTACTTCCAAAATAGACAATTTTAATGAAAAAAGGTATTACAAAATTTGTGAACCAAAAAGAATGTAGGATAGACTTAATTTATAAAAAATAGACTGTAAAATCTGTTCAAATTCTTCACGTAATTTTTTTTAAACATTTTGTATTTTTGTCGGTCCATCATGGTATGAATCAGAATCTGAATATGAAAAAATAATTTATTTAAAAAAATCCAAAGTAAAAGCAATATCGATAGTAAAATGTAATGTTATTCTTGATGTCTCTCTATAGTCGTAAAAAAAAATATTTTTTTTGTTTCTTCATCCATTGGTTACCAAGGTTCCAATAGGTAGGGCGCTAGTGCGTACGGCCATCGACCATGATCATAGTGTATAATATGATGTTATTACAACGTTGCTTCCTGACATTGAACTTGACCAACCTCCAATAAAACTGACTAAGAAGCCTTAAACTAAAATGACGTAAAAGTCAAAACTAAAGGTAAGACTATGTGGTGCTATGATGTCGCCACAATTTTGCTTGAAGAAAATAGAGTACAGTAAAATAGTGTTTGGTGATTCTTTTTTTTTGTGTGGCAATCGTTCCAGCAATCCATCATTCAGCAAGCACTATAAAATCGATGGGACTTTGACTAAGAAGACAACCCCTTCTGAAAGGTAAGCTTTTTTTTGCAAAAATTGGAGAAAACCTTAAAATTTTTACCACGAGCCTCCACTGACAGTTATTGTATAAGGTAACAAGAAACTCAGGATGGACTAAGAAATATGCAAGAGATTAATTATTTTAAATAAACAAAATCCTTTGTATTTCATATAATGATTGTAATACAAAGCAACGTAGGCTTTCACCATCTTCAGTGCCAATTGTAAGAGTAACAAACAATGATTTAAATTTTTGTAAATTAGTCGAATATAAAAAAAATCCTTAATATATCAGTCGTTTTGATATAGGAATAAAAACATTCATTACATTAAAAAAATATGCAAAATCAACGACACCGTTACTTACTGAATAAAAATCAATTCTTTCATCATCTTCTAAAGACGTTCCATCATCTGCTACTCCTAGTTCTGTAATTAATATATCTTGATCTCCATATTGTTGCTTGATCCAATTTAATACCTTTCTAGCTCCCCAAGGAACAATCTAAAATATAAAAAATTCATTTTTTTTGAGAAAATTATAAAGGTAAATCAACTACAGAAATGTAGGTAATAAGCCAAAATTTGTGTTTCACTGCTTATTGATGACGACGTACTTATATTAATGTGGTTGTGCTTTTCTGAATCATTAAAACGTCTACTTACAGCCCAAGAATTAGATCCCAGCTCCCAATTCGGCATTCTGGAGTTTATTACGCGAACATCATTTTCGTAATGAGTTTCAGTATATGGTGCTTCTGGCTCTTCTCCTGCCAAGAATGTAAAATAGTGGTTTATTGCTAAGTAATCGTGAGTTCCTTTTATAAACTTTATTTCTTCTGAAGTGAATTGTGGAAGGCGAGTTTTCTTATAACCTTCTTTTTTACTCCTTTCAGCTACCCGAGCCTTAACTACTGGCGGCCAGTCTCCATTAAATATCGGATGGTAGTACATGCCGCACTAAAATCAGAGAGCATTTTTACTTTTGTTTATGGACCATTTATGAACCATCTCGGTAACTAAGCCCTTTAAGGATTCATGTTCCTATATAAAAATTCATCAATTACCAAGAACTAACCAGATGCGTGGAAAATTGCTGGTTATCCTATTTCCTAAGTCAGGAAAACCTCCGAATGAAGTGTCATCATTTAGACCTCTATGACTGTTACCAATAATAACTAAGCTATTTGAAAAGCTACTACTAAAACGAATAAAATCAATGGCCCCAATTTGGGTTTAGAAACAAACACTCGACAAAGATCAAGAACACAGGAAAGCCGACATGATCGAAAAATCATTCGAAGATAAATGCGTATATAGGTACTCATCTATATGTCTTGATGTAGATACATCGGGTGAGAGGGGATGAATCGCTCCCTGGATACGACACTTTTTCCACGACCTTAATTTTACCCCTCGATATTGCTATCCTCGACTCAACGCTATGTCATTTTAGCCAGATAAGTGATAATTCCCAAAGGTTCTGTTCTTCAGGAAGGTAAGTTGAAATCTGAGAGCAATGAAAATCTATTTCCCGGGACAGATTCGCGGCTCTATTACTCACAGAATGGTTTACGATTGTGATTACCTGAGGGGAGCATTTCTCTGTGCGTAAGAGTAAGTTTTACTAAGATTCTCAGGGAAATGTCGACATAAATCCTCAACAGCTCTGATTCTTACCAGTTAACTTTCGAGAAACTAGTCAGCTAATTAGCTAACATTTACTTAAAAATTAGCTCTCTAAGAAATCACTCTAGATAAGCGGCGAAAATACACATACACATGTGACGATGTGAGATTCAGAACTCTTTCTGATTTTAGTTCTAGCGTTTACTAAACTGATCAAAAAAAGTTAAGGATATTGTGTATTCACTATGAAGGAATTTTTCTAGAAAAAATGTGATATAGCTATTAATACCTGTTCCAAAATAAAGAATTTTGAAACATACAAAAGCCAGGTGTTCATTTATAACTGCCATTATAGGTGGACGTGACCAAAATCATGTATCTCGCGCGAAAAACTGGTCGCAGTGACGTAATCATATGTCCACCTCTTTCATAAAAACATAAAAAGCCAGCATAGCGATTCGAGCTTTCTCACAGTAAGGGTCGTCTCTTCCATACATAAAAAAAGGAAAATTCTTTGAGCAACGATAATGTAAAGTCCTAGTACTTAAATATGTAAGCAGTAGTTAGTAAAAAACAAATGTAAATATGTACAAAGTTTTGTCGTGCAGCGTTTGTGCACAATAAAGTGTTTTAAAAATGTTGAGCTTTCATTGTCCACATGGAGATGGTTGCAGCCAGCGTCTACAGGAGTCAGTCCATTTTGGTAAGCGTGCCTTATGGCCGTATTTAATATTTGTGGGGGATTCAACCAATGGAAATACATCAATACCTATGTAATTTACGTTTAAAAAAATTTTGTTTGTAAACATAAAATTGTGCCCAAACAGAAAAAAGCATTATCACAAAAAATGTAAATTTTATTTTTGTAAAGTTTAGTTTTATTTGTGTGCTGCTAAGCGCAATTTGCGATATTGTGGTTATTGTGTTATCGAAAAAATAACGGTAGAGGAAGCAAATCAAGCTATTGGGTTGCTTCTTGGAGGTGCGCGACAGATCGATGTGGCTGATCGGTATAATGTCTCTCAAAGTGTAATTTCTCGACTTAATAACCGATTTTATGAGACTGGATCTGTCATGGACAGGCATAGAGAGGGTAGACCAAGATCAAAAAATGCTAGGAAAGACCAAAGATTAGTGAGAGGAGCCAGGATGGATCCTACAACAAATTGCACGTTGCTCAGCCAGCACCTTTTCGTTGCCAGCCGAATTCGTATTACCCCTAGGACAGTTTTAAACCGATTGAATGAAGCAGGTTTACGTTGCTATAGGCCTATAAGACGTCCTCCACTGACCGCAAGTCCGTAAAGCACAACGTTTGCTTTGGTGTAATGAAAGTGCCAACTCGAATGATGAATGACGCACTGTGAGGTTCAGTGATGGAAGTCGCTTTTGTCTTCGTGCTGACAGACATACAGTTCGTGTCTGGAAACCAAGACATTAAAGAGTTAATGACCAATATGTTCAAGAAGTGCATCCATTTGGAGGTGGAGGTGTAATGGTCTGAGGTGGAATTTTCTATGGAGGTCGAACGGAGTTGTATATTTGTGAAGGTACCATGACAGGTGAAATTTATGCCCACGACATCATTGATAACCTGGTGAATGATTATCGCTGAAATTTGAAGCTCAATTTCAGATTTCTGGATGATAACGGTCGCCCGCACAGAGCCAGAGTAGTACAAGAACGGCTAGCATTCCATGAAATCAATAATTTCTCAGTACCTCCGCTCTCTCCTGATTTAAACTGCACCGAACATGCCTGGGACATGCTGAAAAGGGAAGTTATTGCTCATCAACCTCCTGTTCAGGGCGTACGGTCATTGAGGCAAGTTCTTCCACATCTGTGGGATACCTTGGATCACAATTATTTGGATCATTTAATTTTAAGTATGCCTCGTCGAGCTGAAGCAGTAATAGCCAATAGAGGTGGAATTACATGCTATTAATAATTTTTTTCTTTTTGATAATTATCTGTTTTGTTACACTATTAAAGAAAAGTCGCATTTAAATTCTAATTAAAACATTTTTTTAGTTAAACAAATGTGTTTCATTTTTGAAAAAGATGTGAGTAAATGTACGTTATACAACTTTTTTCGAAAACTAGTTTTTCTCAGTGAATTCACTATATCCCTAACTTTTTTCGATCAGTTTAGAATCTACTCTTTCCATAACGCCATATATGGCGCCATATAACGCCATATATAGCTTCCTCTGAAATGCAAATCTCTCGCGCCAAAACTGAATTATGTTCTATGAAATAATGAACATAATAGAAAATAAAATTGAAAAATTAAATTAATTTTTAAAATAAAATAACATTCTTTAACGAGCTAATAATTGTTTATTGCTTGGGCCAAGAGCGGAAGCTATTTGACCCATTGCTATTTGGAGATCTGCTCTTTTAATACATGGTGGGAATCTGAGAATTAAAAAAAATTAATACCTATTTGAAACAAACAGGAATGGATCTGGTTAGCGCAGGAAATTGAGTTGCAATAATTAATTAGACATTTATTAAGACGACTGAAAACTTTACGTGTAGCACCTATTAGAGACTGTTATATTCCCTAACTAATATGCAAATTAATTAAATTAAATGACCATTTTGGGTACAGTAAAGCTATGTTTCATGGAAGTTGTATAATTGTGTATGTTAATGTATGTTAATGTATGTGTGTTTTAGGTGTAGTTACAGTAAAGAGCTAAAAAGTGTTATTACGTTCAAAGGGGCTGACTCGGACAAGAAACGTTCATTTTTCTCTAAAATCACAGGGCGAAGGGTCTGCCCTATGACAGTAGCCCGCATTTGACAAGATTTGGTTCACTGGTCTGACACAGAAACTTAAAAAATGCCTCTTAGACAATATTTCGACACTCTTCATTCATATCTGACGGGAAGAATATTTAGAGTAAAACAAGAGGAGGCATACGCGGAAATAAAAGAAATTAAAGCAGGTGTCCCACAGGGAAGTGTGCTAGGACCGGTTATTTATTATACAACAACAATGTATTAAAATAGCAACATTTGTGGATGGTACTGCAATATTGACAGTTGGCCGAATGAGTGGGTAATTAGTTCATAAGAATTTTAAATTAAAATTTTAGTACTGACTAGTAACAAAAAAAAACCTAAAAAACCAAAAAACCAAAAAAACCAAAAAAGCCAAAAAAGCCAAAAAAAAAACCCAAAAAAACCAAAAAAAAAACAAAAAAAAACAAAAAACCAAAAAAAAACAAAAAAAAAACCAAAAAAAAAAAAAATAAACAGAAAATACGAATACGTTTACGAAATATCTGTGTACACAAATTAAATTTGGTCAATACTGTATACATTGACTTAAAATTTCATACTCACAATCAAATTAAAACTTTTAGAAAAATTCCAGCAAAAATGCTAACAAAATTAGTAAAACATGAACAATTTTGAATATAAATATGGCTATTTTCTAGTATTAAACATTATCTTCTGTTTTTAGTATACATTTACTTAAAATTTCTTCTTTACTATCTGATAAGAAGTTTTAGAAAAATTCCAACAAAAATGCTAACAAAATTAGTACAAAATGAACAACTCTGAATTTAAATATGACTATTTACTAACATTATACAATCTCATCTCTTCTTAGTTAATCATTTTGGATTGTTTTCCTTCAATGGCATATATTTAATTATTTTAAAGGAATATTTAAAAGGGAAAGCTACGACCATTTTAACGCCTGTTTTTCTCGACTAAACTTGAATAGTAATTAAATCTAGAAAAGCGTGGCAAGATGGTACAAAACCGAGTATCTACGAGATGTGGATATAAATAACCTCAAATTGCTGCTGTCTTTCTGCTGCTGCTACATCTTCAGGATCTTTGGTTTCAGGCTCATACCACTGGCAGTCCATTACAATTGACATTGGTGCTAAAAAACAACAATTACTTTTCTTATATTGAATAATATCTAAAACGAACATTAATTTAGCTTTAAAGATTTGTTGCGAGAAAGGTAATAACTTACCTTTATAATTTGGAAATTCCTTCTTGTACATGCGATATACTGCAGCATGAGCTTTAAGTATAACATAAGAACATTGGTAGTCCAATATTCCACTTTCTTTAATTCCAGGGGCCAGAATACCTTCACCATATGAGAACCGGCAAAGTATTCTTGGTTCGTTAATGGTTATCCATCTACCAACTTGAGGAAAATTTTGAATGACAACTCTAGTGAAATTAACATAATGGTCTATAAGCTCTGGGTTTGTCCAAGATAAACCATCATAAAATAATTTCAAAGGAAGATCCCAGTGAAAAAGTGTTACTACTGGGATCAATCCGCATCTTAAAATTTCTTGTATTAAGTTGTTGTAGTATCTCAAACCTTTTTCGTTAATTTTGTCGACGTAACCATTTGGAAAAAGTCTAAAATATTTATGTTATTTTTAATAGATTGACATCCACGGAATATAGGTCTATAATTAACAGTGAGTTTCTAGCTTTGTGTATCGAAGATTGGAGTGATCGGCAGTATTTATGATTATTTTATTTATACATTTTCTAGCACCGTGAAATTAAATTGAGAGAAAAACTTTTATGCTCTAACTGGAATGCCACTTTATTACCAGCAACATATTAATAAATCGACAGAATAAAACTGGTGTTAAAATTGCTGAATTACGTATCTTGGTAGTCGAGAAAGAAGTCTGGTTGTAAGCTTTGCAAACCAAAAACTGAAATATGATTTTTACCGTGTTGTTGAATAGAAAGCTAAAATTTTAGATTTAGTTTTGTTTAACATTGTTATGACTGTGAGGTAAATTGCGCATTTTGTAGCTGACAAAATTGTAAATCATGTATTTAAGATGTTTTATGTTTCACTTAGTCATAACGTTAGGAAACCTTTCGATATTCAAATACTTGAAAGGGCCAAAAGCCGTGAAAATATGGAAATATATTTTCTGGGTTGCGTGGAAGAGCGCTGCTTATTTGCTGGCTCAATCTTTGAGCTCGCCAGTAAGTGCGAACGTCGCCTTTTGTCTTTCAGTATTTTTTTTATGTATATTTATATAATTTTGTATAATAATTTGTATGTATTGAAAGCAATAAAGTCATTATTATTATTATTATTATTATTATTATTATTATTATTATTATTATCATTATTATTATTATTATTATTATTATTATTATTATTATTATTATTATTATTATCATTATTATTATTATTATTATTATTATTATTATCATTATTATTATTATTATTATTATTATTATTATTATTATTATTATTATTATTATTATTATTATTATTATTATTATTATTATTATTATTATTATTATTATTATTATTATTATTATTATTATTATTATTATTATTATTATTATTATTATTATTATTATTATTATTATTATTATTATTATTATTATTATTATTATTATTATTATTATTATTATTATTATTATTATTATTATTATTATTATTATTATTATTATTATTATTATTATTATTATTATTATTATTATTATTATTATTATTATTATTATTATTATTATTATTATTATTATTATTATTATTATTATTATTATTATTATTATTATTATTATTATTATTATTATTATTATTATTATTATTATTATTATTATTATTATTATTATTATTATTATTATTATTATTATTATTATTATTATTATTATTATTATTATTATTATTATTATTATTATTATTATTATTATTATTATTATTATTATTATTATTATTATTATTATTATTATTATTATTATTATTATTATTATTATTATTATTATTATTATTATTATTATTATTATTATTATTATTATTATTATTATTATTATTATTATTATTATTATTATTATTATTATTATTATTATTATTATTATTATTATTATTATTATTATTATTATTATTATTATTATTATTATTATTATTATTATTATTATTATTATTATTATTATTATTATTATTATTATTATTATTATTATTATTATTATTATTATTATTATTATTATTATTATTATTATTATTATTATTATTATTATTATTATTATTATTATTATTATTATTATTATTATTATTATTATTATTATTATTATTATTATTATTATTATTATTATTATTATTATTATTATTATTATTATTATTATTATTATTATTATTATTATTATTATTG
>OV651814.1:59121803-59139303 GCA_927349885.1 Psylliodes chrysocephalus | reverse complement strand
AGTAAATGTTGTATTGAATCTTTTTCATTTTTTAATGCGATTTCCATTTCAGGGGATACAATATCACTCTGGCGCCTGTAAGGTTCGTAAATTGGGCAGGTGAAAATATGCTGGACTGTTAGGCGAACTCTACATGTTTCACATCTTGGTCTAGCTGAACCCGCTAGGAGATACAAGTGTGTAAGGTTAGTATGTCCTATTCTCATTCTACACAGTACTACTTGCTCTCGTCTGGATATATCTTTCGGGTAGATCCATTTTTTGATGGAAGGTTTGATTCCCTTTAGTTGTCCATCATACCTATCCCATTGTTCCTGCCATACATTTGTTAAATTTTGTTTTATAGCATTTTTGATATCATCTAGGGGAACTGGGATACCTTCGTCTACTAAGACAGTAGTAGCATGCTTTGCCGCAGAATCTGCTAAAACATTTCCGACTATATTTACGTGACTTGGGATCCACATGATTGTAACTTCTTTATTTATAGATTTTAAGTAAGTATAAGTTTCTATTATTTTAATTGCCCATTCATTTTGTGTGAAACGATTTTCCAAGACTTTGATAGCACTCAAAGAGTCTACACAAATGAGACATCGCGAATTTCCTTGAAAAGAAAAATACAGCATTGCCTGCCATATTGCGTATAATTCGGCTGTAAAGATGCTGCACATTGGATTAAGCGTCCAGTAGTGGGATTCATTGTTTACGACTAAAGCGGCACCAACTCCATTTTCTGAGAGAGATCCGTCTGTGTATAAATTTAGGTATCCCTGGTACCTTTGGATTTGCTCTAAAAAAAAAGACTGATAGATTATAGGTGAAGTATCTTCTTTTTTCCATTTAGTCAAAGACAGATTGATGTTTGGAATCTTCCTCAACCATGGAGCAATAGTTTGGTCGTAATATTTTTTAAATATGTTACTTTCAAGTACTAAAGAATATTTGGTAGCTGTTTCTAAATATCGGATGTTTACAGGTTTTGTTGAAGTTGGCCTATAAGTGTTTTCCATGGTAATAAAATACTGTCGATTTAAGTGGGTTGGGATGGATTGTACTTTTGCTCCGTAAGTAATTACATTCAAATCCCTTCGTATTCTCACAGGCATAGAGGAGGATTCAGATAAAATAGCTTCTATTGGACTAGTTCTAAAGGATCCAGTTGCTAGACGTATTGCAGTGTTCTGAATCCGGTCGAGAACTTTTAGTTTTGAGGGTCGAGCTGACCCATATACGGTGCAGCCGTAATCGATTTTGGACTGTACTAATGTTTGATACATTCTAAGTAGAATTTCTCTATCAGAACCCCAGTTAATGCTTGATATGCATTTTAAAATATTAATGACTTTTTTGCATTTTGCTTCTAAATATTGTATATGTGACGCCCAATTCAGTTTCTTATCAAAAATGATCCCTAATAATTTTATTTGCTCTTGACATGTAATTCTGTTACCTCCTAAATGTACTACAGGGTCGAGATGTGGTGTTCTTAATTTGCAAAAATGTAACATATGCGTTTTTTCAGCTGAAAATTTAAAGCCAGTTAATTTTATAGATTCTTCTATTCTACTAATTTCCGTCTGGAGATTGTGTTCGAGGGTTTCCATGGAGTGGTTTCTGCTGAAAATGGTAAGGTCGTCAACGTACAATACGGATTGAATATTTGGTGAGATGTTACAAACAAGATGGTTAATGGCAATTGAAAAAAGTGTTACACTAAGAACTGATCCCTGTGGGATTCCATTTTCCATGGTTCTCTCTGTTGATTCCCAGTTCCCGATCCGCACTGAGAAGGTTCTGTTATTAAGAAAAGAGGCTATGACTTTTGGTAAATTTCCCCGAAATTCCCATTCATACAGTTGTTTTATAATAGCATACTTCCAAGTTAGGTCATAGGCTTTTTGTAGATCCAGCATAACAGCTACAATATGTTGACGTTCTTTAAAGGCTTCTTGTATCTCCATTTCGAAAGCACTAAGGGCATCTATTGTAGAGCGGTTTCTACGGCATCCTACTTGCCGTTCCGAGAGAAGACACTTGGATTCTAAAACCCATGTAAGTCTAAAATTAACCATTTTCTCAAACAATTTTCCCAAACAAGATGTTAAAGAGATCGGACGATAGTTTTTTGGGTCACATGATGATACACTATCTTTTGGAATCGGAACGATTATTGCCTTTTTCCAGTTATTTGGGAACGTGTTAGATAGCCAAATTTTATTATAAAATTTTACGAGGTTTTCTATGGACTCCAGAGGCAGGTGTTTTAGCATTTCATACATAATTAAATCATGGCCCGCGGCACTTTCTTTACAAGTGCTTAGGGCATGCTCCATCTCTTCTTTTGTAAACATGACATTGTAATTTAGGTTCTCATTAATGTTGAAATCTAGACTTTCTCTCTCTCTTTGTATTTTTAGGCTCTGAAAATCTCTATCGTAGTTTTGTGAACTACAGATAGCTTGGAAATGATTAGCAAAGGCTTCACTTATGTCAGGAATTTCTCTGATTAATTCACCATTAACTTTTAAAGCTTCAGGGGTTACATGATTATTTTGCCCTGATATGGTTTTTATTTTTCTCCATACCTCAGATGTAGGGGTATCTACAGTTAAGGATGAGACATACTCCTCCCACGATTTTTTCTTGGATTCCTTAATTATAAGTTTAGTTCGGGCCCTGGCTCTTTTAAATATTATTAAATTAGTATCTGTGGGGTATCGTCGGAATTTATTTAATGCCTTTTTCCTAGCAGTTATAGCTTCTCGGACATTTTCGTTCCACCAAGGGACTTCCTTAGATGATTTTCTGGTTGAGGATTTCGGAATGCTTCTTTCTGCAGCTAGCAAAATAGCTTTCGTAATATTATCTGCCGCCACTTCAATATTATTGTAACGATCTGGGTCGGGTATAGAGACATAACTGGAGAATGCTTCCCAATTGGCTTTTCTGGTTAACCATCTCTCCGCAAAAATAAATTCTTGAGGGGGGATGTCAATGCCTATTACTAGTGGGAAATGGTCGCTAGAGTGCAGGTCGTCAATAGGTTCCCATGTAAATCTTGGAGCAATAGTTGGGGATACGAAAGTTAAGTCTATAGCTGAAAAGGAGTTTGATCTTGCATTGAAATAAGTTGATTTGCCATTATTTAAGAGAACTATGTTTTCTTCATCCATAATAGTTTCAACACGTCTACCACATGTGTCTCTCCTTTGAGAGCCCCAAAGTTGGGAGTGTGCATTAAAATCTCCTAAAACGATGACTGGTTCTGGGAGTTGGTTAAATACATTCTTGATTTGATGCACATTCCAGTGAGAATTAGGGAGATATATGTTGCAGATCGTAAGTTTTATTGGGGCTTCAATTTGGATAGCTATGGCTTGCAAGGTGGTATTTAATTGTATTTCTGTTGCAGGTATCGTATCTTTTATAAAGATTGCAACTCCTCCTCTTGCTCTAAGATCAGGCTGTACATCTTTACGGAAGCATTGGAAATTTCTGAGCGTGAAACGTTCATCTGGTTTTAAATGAGTTTCTTGAATAGCTAAAATAATCGGCGATATCTTACTTTTTATAGATTGTAATTCGGGTAGGTGTAATTTAATTCCATTACAATTCCATTGTAATATATTTGTATGTGTACTACCCATAACTGTGTGTATAGATGGATAATATAAAACTATTATCACATTGATCCTGTCTGCTGAGGTAAAGGTACCTCAGGAGGATGGACATCTTCCAAATTATTTAAACTATTTTTACGTGATTTTCCTGGAGGCCTGCCTGGGGGCCTGCCTGGGGGCCTGCCTGGAGGCTTGCTACTCTTAGTTTTCTTCTTTCTCTTTGTTTTTTCCTGTGTGCTAGTTTGACTAGAAAAAGATTCCTCATCTGTGGAATCTTCTGATCTATGACGCTTAGATATTTGGGACAGAGATGGATTATCAGAGACTAGTGATTCAGTAACGTTAATTAGTGATTCAGCAATGTTAATTTCTGGTTGTTCTTTCTCAGGCTGAGCTGGAGAAAGAGTAAAATTTTTTTGTAGAGCACTTACTATTAGGGGTACTAGTTCTTTTAATAATTCTTTTGTATCGACAATTGGGGGGTTAATTATTGTCGGGCGGGGAGTAGTAATCACTTGAGAATAAGATGTATTTCTTTTCGGAGTGTGTACAGCTACTTTTTTCTTTGCTTCAAAATATGATAAGTTGTCCTTAATTTTAATTTCTTGGATAGCTACTTCTTGCTTGTACACTGGACAATCTCTTGATCTGGCAGAATGCAGACCATTGCAATTAATACAACTAATTGGGGGTTCACAGGGTTGACCGGTGTGAAGGGATTTTCCGCAAACACAGACTTGCTCTTTTGTACATCTTATTGCCGCATGTCCAAAAAGTTGGCATCGGAAGCATCTCAAAGGTGCTGGGATATAAGGCCGGATTTTTAGTAAATAAAATGCTACATTAATTTCTACTGGAAGTTTAGGTGTATTAAATGTTAATATATGGCTAGCAGTGTCGGTAAGTACACCGTCTTTTTTTGTTTTAATTCTTTTGACTTCTGTCACACCTTGATCTCTTAGTTCTTCCAATATTTCCTCTTCCTTGCAATTTAATAAATCTCTACACGTAACAACTCCACGTGACTGGTTAAGTCTCGAATGAGGTACTACTTCAACTTCTTGATCTAAAATAACGTTTAACTTACTTATTGCTCGGGATTGAGCAGCCGAACATGTTTCAATCAAAAGACCTTCTCGTATTTTTTTCAAATTCTTTACTTTGCCCACTTTTCCGTATATAAAATTACTTAATAAGAAGGGATTCGTTTTAGCGAAATCGCCTTCTTTACCCTTTACGATCAGAAACCGGGGAGCTACCGCCGTCTCCTGATTCGTATTTTTGTTACCTCCTATTTGGGAAGGAGGTGTTCCCGTAAAAGTTTGGTTTTTGCCAGTATTTGTCATTTAATTCCCACGAGTAGGGTAGAACTAAAAGTCCGCCGCAGCAGTGCTCCCTTACTACGGCAAGGCTAGGTACAAGTGAGGGTCGCCTGGTACTCACAGGGAATCGTTCGAGACTAACTCCGTATAGCCATGCATCTCTTGGCACGATATCTTACACCTTAGATTACGGATTTTTTCTAAGGTTTACTCCTTAGTGCCAATTTTGGTTCACGCCGATTTGATCGGTACCACCCATATCTGGGTAGCATTCCCCTATCCACCACCTGGGGACGCGCTGGATGGGAGATTGGCAACTCCACACCAGAATTATTATTATTATTATTATTATTATTATTATTATTATTATTATTATTATTATTATTATTATTATTATTATTATTATTATTATTATTATTATTATTATTATTATTATTATTATTATTATTATTATTATTATTATTATTATTATTATTATTATTATTATTATTATTATTATTATTATTATTATTATTATTATTATTATTATTATTATTATTATTATTATTATTATTATTATTATTATTATTATTATTATTATTATTATTATTATTATTATTATTATTATTATTATTATTATTATTATTATTATTATTATTATTATTATTATTATTATTATTATTATTATTATTATTATTATTATTATTATTATTATTATTATTATTATTATTATTATTATTATTATTATTATTATTATTATTATTATTATTATTATTATTATTATTATTATTATTATTATTATTATTATTATTATTATTATTATTATTATTATTATTATTATTATTATTATTATTATTATTATTATTATTATTATTATTATTATTATTATTATTATTATTATTATTATTATTATTATTATTATTATTATTATTATTATTATTATTATTATTATTATTATTATTATTATTATTATTATTATTATTATTATTATTATTATTATTATTATTATTATTATTATTATTATTATTATTATTATTATTATTATTATTATTATTATTATTATTATTATTATTATTATTATTATTATTATTATTATTATTATTATTATTATTATTATTATTATTATTATTATTATTATTATTATTATTATTATTATTATTATTATTATTATTATTATTATTATTATTATTATTATTATTATTATTATTATTATTATTATTATTATTATTATTATTATTATTATTATTATTATTATTATTATTATTATTATTATTATTATTATTATTATTATTATTATTATTATTATTATTATTATTATTATTATTATTATTATTATTATTATTATTATTATTATTATTATTATTATTATTATTATTATTATTATTATTATTATTATTATTATTATTATTATTATTATTATTATTATTATTATTATTATTATTATTATTATTATTATTATTATTATTATTATTATTATTATTATTATTATTATTATTATTATTATTATTATTATTATTATTATTATTATTATTATTATTATTATTATTATTATTATTATTATTATTATTATTATTATTATTATTATTATTATTATTATTATTATTATTATTATTATTATTATTATTATTATTATTATTATTATTATTATTATTATTATTATTATTATTATTATTATTATTATTATTATTATTATTATTATTATTATTATTATTATTATTATTATTATTATTATTATTATTATTATTATTATTATTATTATTATTATTATTATTATTATTATTATTATTATTATTATTATTATTATTATTATTATTATTATTATTATTATTATTATTATTATTATTATTATTATTATTATTATTATTATTATTATTATTATTATTATTATTATTATTATTATTATTATTATTATTATTATTATTATTATTATTATTATTATTATTATTATTATTATTATTATTATTATTATTATTATTATTATTATTATTATTATTATTATTATTATTATTATTATTATTATTATTATTATTATTATTATTATTATTATTATTATTATTATTATTATTATTATTATTATTATTATTATTATTATTATTATTATTATTATTATTATTATTATTATTATTATTATTATTATTATTATTATTATTATTATTATTATTATTATTATTATTATTATTATTATTATTATTATTATTATTATTATTATTATTATTATTATTATTATTATTATTATTATTATTATTATTATTATTATTATTATTATTATTATTATTATTATTATTATTATTATTATTATTATTATTATTATTATTATTATTATTATTATTATTATTATTATTATTATTATTATTATTATTATTATTTTGATTTTTCTCAGCTATTTGCCGGTTGCAATAGGCATAGTTAAAGAAGAAATTCATCTTATTCCAACACGCCCAAAAATTTCCTCACTATATGGCAGGTCTGTAGGATGGCTGCTTTTTGTAGATGTGCTATAATGGGAGGTATATTTAGTTTTTCTAGTTGTTTTGAAAGGTTAATGGAGACAATTCCTGTAACGGAAACTACTATTGGGATTATTTGTACCCTCTTCATGCCCCAAACATGTTTTATTTCTATGGCAAGATTTTCATATTTTGTAGTTTTTTCCAATTCTGTTTTCAGAACGTTATGGCTCAGTGGGCAAGCAATGTCTATAATAAATGCTTCTTTATTTTCTTTCCCGATAATGACGATATCAGGTCGGTTGTAGTCCACTGTTCGGTCAGTAAGTATCGGTCGATCCCAATATAAAATGTTTTCCCTTGATTCTAAAATTGGCTCTGGATTATACCGATAGTAAGGTGGAGGATTTTTAGTTAGGTTTAGTTTTTGCGCTAACTGGGAATGTATTATTTTGGCTACCTGATTATGTCTTCCTAGGTAGGCACTACTCGATAATGCGGAACATCCAGCCGTTATGTGTTCTATTGTTTCGTTAGGTACACGGCATTTTCTGCATACATCTTCCACATTTGCTTTCAAGATATGCTTTTCATAGTTTCGCGTACGGATTACCTGATCTTGAATGGCTATTAAAAATCCCTCGGTATCCGGGTATAGTTGTCCTTTTATTAGCCAAGTTAGCGAAAGTTCTTTACTTATGTTTTGTTGTGTCAGTGCAGCTGGGTATTTTCCGTGTAAAACTTTTTCTCTCCATGATGTTCTTATCGATTGGTTACTAATTGGTGCTCTATGTTCTTGTTGTTCCGATAGATTTAGAGGTGTATATTTATTATCATGTGTCACAATAGATCTTAATAATGGGCACTCTGCTTTGCTAAAATAATCCTTCATTTTCTGCTCTTGTTCTTTGCATAGCTTTTCTATACAAATAAACCCACGTCCTCCTTCGCTTCTGGGTAGATGTGTTCGCTCAACGGCAGATCTGGGATGATGATATCTAAATTTAGTTAGAAGTCTGCGTGTTAGACGGTCTAGCTCTTTCAAATCAGTAGTGGTATATTTCAAAATCCCAAAAGAGTAAGTCAGTACAGATATTGCCCAGGTATTGACAGCTATAGTAAGATTTTTAGAGTTAAGTTTAGTGTTTAGTAGCTTGGTAAGTCTCTTTTTATATTTTTCTTTATATTCTTTTTTCCTATTGCTATGATCTATTGAGCCATGTTGCTCTATTCCTAGGTATTTGTACGTTTCTTCTGGAGGTAGAGGTTGAATTTCTCTAGCTGCGTTTTCATACTGTATGTGACCCTTGATAAATGTCAATGTAGCGCATTTTTCTAATCCAAATGTCATTTTAATATCATCACTAAACTGTTTAGCTGTTTGGATTAATATATTTAGGTGCTGTTTATTTTCCGCATACAGTTTTATATCGTCAACGAACATCAAGTGGCTTAGCTTGGTGTTACTTTGAATAGATGGGCGGTAGCCACAGTTAGTATTACGTAGTAGGGACGATAGTGGATTTAGAGCCAAGATAAACCATAATGGACTAAGCGAATCACCTTGAAATATCCCTCTATTTATTTGGACTTGCCCTACTTTTTCTCCGTTAACATTTAAATTGGTTCTCCACTGTTTCATTAAGAAACTTAGTAATAATCTAATGCTAGGGTCAATTTTGTATATTTCTAAGGTTTTTTCGAGCCAATCATGAGGCACAGAATCAAAGGCTTTGGCATAGTCAATATAGCACACACTTAGATTACGTTTTTTAACCCTTGCTTGATTATATATAATGGAGTCAAGTATAATCTGTTCTTTACAGCCTAAGCTACCCACTATGCATCCTTTCTGTTCTGGGGCTAATATAGTATGGTAGTTGCAATGCTCGTAGATTTTGCAATATAATACCGATGTTAGCAGCTTATACATTACTGATAGACATGTTATAGGTCGGTAGTTTTTTGGATCTTCTTTGTCTCCCTTCTTGTGTATAAGATAGGTGTTGCCTTCTATAAGATATGTAGGTACCTGTGTAGGATCTTCCAGTATGTTTTGATAACATTTTGTTAATATCAGTGGTAAACAAGAAAATGCTTTAAGCCAAAAATTGTGAATTTGATCCGGACCAGGGCTTTTCCAGTTTGAAAGCTTATTTAGCGATGCCTTGATATCAGTTTCACTTATGCATAGTCTGGCCATTTCGGGTACGTTTTCCATTTCTTTTTCCACTTGTTTTAACCACTTTGTGTTTTGGTTGTGGTTGGTTGGGTTTGACCATATTTTGCTCCAATACTCTCGAAATGCCTCGTTGTTATTATTGTTATTATTATTATTATTATTATTATTATTATTATTATTATTATTATTATTATTATTATTATTATTATTATTATTATTATTATTATTATTATTATTATTATTAATTATTATTATTATTATTATTATTATTATTATTATTATTATTATTATTATTATTATTATTAATTATTAATTATTATTATTATTATTATTATTATTATTATTATTATTATTATTATTATTATTATTATTATTATTATTATTATTATTATTATTATTATTATTATTATTATTATTATTATTATTATTATTCTGGAGTATGTGATCCTGATCTGTCAGATCATCTGGCACAATTTATTAAAATCAATTTGTCTAATAATTTAAACATTAATGAAAATGTACTTGAACAAAGGAGAATTATTTCAAAAAAAAATATTGAAAGATTTACTGCAAATCTTAAAGACATTGAATTAAAATTTGGTGAAATCGATACATTAGATAGCAATGACCTGACAGACCAGTTACTTAATATACTTGCTGAAGAAATAAATAACTGTTTTCCTGTAAAATATAACAGAACTAATAAAAATAAAATTTCTTGGTTTAATTCGAATCTACGCAAACTTAGGAGGCAAACATTTCAAGCAAAAAACATATTTAAAAGAACAAATTCAAGAACTGATTGGGACCACTACATACATGTAAAAGATAAATACAGACAATCATTAAGATCAGAAAAAAGAAAGTCCTATGCAAATACGATAGAAACGTCAAACAACAAAGCTAAATCTAGTTGGAAGATTATAAACTCTGAAAGAGGCAATATTAATAAAACAAAAACTGTATCCTCTATCACATCTGATGAGTACAATGTATTTTTTACATCAGTTGCAGATGGCATAATTAGTACTATTGAAAACAATAATGTGAGTCCTAAACAATTTTTGCACACAATACCAAAACCTACGTGTTCTTTTTTCATGACTGCCATCATAGAAAGCGATGTTAAGCAAGCGATATTAAAACTAAAAAATTCACCAAGTATGGATTATTATAATATATGTAGTAAGATGTTAAAAGCTTCGATCGAGTTATTAACACCAGGTCTCACGACTTTGTTCAACAAGTGTCTAGAGGAAGGTACATGGCCTGATGCCCTGAAGGTATCTAAAATTATTCCGGTTCATAAGAAAGGCGATAGGGATGAACCAGATAACTACAGACCTATTGCTATCGTGCCTGTAATAGGCAAAATATTAGAAATAATAATCAAGGATAAGCTAGTTTCTTATTTTGAGAGCAAATCCTTACTATCCGACTCCCAATATGGGTTCCGTAAAAATAAATCTACCGTGAAAGCACTGGTTAATCTAGTGCAAAAAATATCAGAAAATATGGATAATAAACTCATCTCGACCGCTATCATGTGTGATCTATCAAAAGCTTTTGATTGCGTTTCGACTGAGATACTGTTAGAAAAATTAGAATTCTATGGAGTTCGAGGCAAACAATTAGCACTAATCAGTTCTTATCTCACGAACCGGATGCAATGTGTCAGTGCAAATAATATTAATTCCAATTTAATGTCAGTTCGTAATGGGGTTCCACAAGGATCTGTCTTGGGCCCTATTCTATTTATTATCTACATAAATGATCTACCAGCAGCTTTGGACGGCAATTGCATCTTGTTTGCTGATGATACCACCATCATGTCGGATAGCAAGGACTTTGATCTTGAGCGGGAGTACAAAAAAGCTAAAAACTGGTTTTCCAGTAATTGTCTTAGTCTTAATGAGTCAAAAACTCAGTATATTACTTTTAATGTGGACAAGTGGGCTACACAATCAAATCCTGTTTGCCTTCTGGGAGTTGACTTGGATTCGATTTTAAACTGGAAACCGCATATAAATAAAGTGTGCAAAAACTTGGCTTCCCAAATATTTGTAATGAGAAGACTAAGAAGTTGTTTGAGCACTGAGGTATTAAAATCGGTGTATTTCTCCCTAATACACAGTCTCCTAAAATACGCGATATTGCTTTGGGGAAATTCCACGCATTCATGTAGGGCATTCAGTATACAAAAAAAAGCAATACGTATCTTGGCCAGAGTTCCTTTTGGAACTCACTGTCGCCCACTATTTAAAAAACTTAATGTAATGCCATTGCCCACGATGTACATTTATGAGACACTGTTAGAAATACATAATAATAAAACATCTTATTTATTACACTCCGATATGCATGAATATGAAACACGATATGCACATAACATGATACCTCAGTACTCAAGACTCGCAACAACAAAAAATAACAAAATCGATGTAAACATATATAATCTATTTGTTAATAAATTTAAAGACAAAGATTTTAAAAATATGGGAAACTTTACATTTTCAAAATTTGCAAAAACTTACTTGCTAGAACATTGTTTTTATTCCATAAACGAGTTCTTAAATCACTAATAAGATAATCACTAATCAATGTTCACAAAAATATCCTATTAAGTACCTGTAACTCCTTATATTTTATTTTTATGTTAACGTTTTATACCTAGTCCGTATGTCTGTTTGTTAAATTTTATTCATTTTAATATTTTATTTTACCATTTTACTTTACCATTATACACAATATGTATTACTTACTAACTTTTGATTTACAATATATTTTTTTAGCTATGTAAGAATTCCACTGACTATAAATGTACCCAATTTTGTACATCTTAAAGGTCAATAAACATTATGAGTATGAGTATTATTATTATTATTATTATTATTATTATTATTATTATTATTATTATTATTATTAATATTATTATTATTATTATTATTATTATTATTATTATTATTATTATTATTATTATTATTATTATTATTATTATTATTATTATTATTATTATTATTATTATTATTATTATTATTATTATTATTATTATTATTATTATTATTATTATTATTATTATTATTATTATTATTATTATTATTATTATTATTATTATTATTATTATTATTATTATTATTATTATTATTATTATTATTATTATTATTATTATTATTATTATTATTATTATTATTATTATTATTATTATTATTATTATTATTATTATTATTATTATTATTATTATTATTATTATTATTATTATTATTATTATTATTATTATTATTATTATTATTATTATTATTATTATTATTATTATTATTATTATTATTATTATTATTATTATTATTATTATTATTATTATTATTATTATTATTATTATTATTATTATTATTATTATTATTATTATTATTATTATTATTATTATTATTATTATTATTATTATTATTATTATTATTATTATTATTATTATTATTATTATTATTATTATTATTATTATTATTATTATTATTATTATTATTATTATTATTATTATTATTATTATTATTATTATTATTATTATTATTATTATTATTATTATTATTATTAATTATTATTATTATTATTATTATTATTATTATTATTATTATTATTATTATTATTATTATTATTATTATTATTATTATATAAAACGAACCAAACTGGTACACAGGCGGCTTGAAGATAAAAAACAGAAAGGGGCTGGGATTTACCATGTGAACTCAGGGAAGACCATTACTCTGAACCTGGGATCATTGACACCAGTCTTCTAGGCTGAAGCAATAGCAATAAATGTCTGCGCCAAAGTTATGCTAAATGAATCTTTTAGAGATAGGAGGGTCTTTATTATAACAGACAGCTCTTAAAGCACTAAAAAGGGAAGAAGTAAAATCTGAATTAATATTTGATTATCAAAAGTCCCTCCAGGCCCTGGCAATACATAACAAGGTCACTCTTGAACGTTGGAAAACGAAAAAGCAGACCTCTCTAGGAAGGGAGTTGAGAAAACCAGAACCCACATGTAGCATTTCAAATCAAGATTTTAAGTGCTAACGTAACAGATAAATAAAGAACAGTATAGGCTCCGTTTGGAACTTCCTGAACTTAGACCAAAATATTCATAGAGTTCATCAAAGAGCAGACAAAATCAACTACAGAAGCGAACTAAAGGCCGTAATAGGACTCTTTACGGGATGCTGCGGCCTTAGAAGACACCTTAATCTGCTAGGCATATCTGACGAAAATATTGACAAATTTACTTTAACTAATAGCAAACTTACTCTAAAACAAAATAACCTGCTTGACAGAACAAATTTACTTTTTAAACAGACAATAGGGTAGGTGTGGGTAAAAAACGCACTTTTAGTTGATACTTGCAATATTTTTGACCCTTTCCACTTCTTGTATAACTTGAAATTTGTTGATACGATTGATTTGTTTATGCATATGCTCTTATATATGAATCTAAGACAAAAGACTAGTTTTAAAAGAATTTAGGACTATAAATCTATACATAGACAAATGGGATATGTATCCCATTCAGTGTCAAATATCGGCAGGCGGATCTTTGCTCCTTTTGAATAAACATGTTTATGAATAATTAACAACTAACAACTTTTAAAAATTAAAACATATTTATATTCCAGCAAAAAACCAACAAACAACAAACAAAATTCAAACTAAAAAAAAATCCTTTGAGAAACTCAAAATATATAACAAAAATTAAACTAACGTCAAAACTGTAGAAAAGCTAATAATTAAAAACATGTTTTTAACCGTATATCTAAATACACCTTTGTGCAAGTGCACGCTTCCACATAAACCAAACATATGCTGGCGTGCAAGCAAAAGAATCACGTAGTTATAGCTTCTTTCCGAAAGACGTAAATTTCATGATGCAAATCATTCTCTAAGCCAGATGAATAGCTAGAATTTTATTGAATAAAATAATCTCCAGTTTGCCATGTCGAGTCCAGCAGATTCTGGAGTGGGAGGTCTTGGGAGTCTGAGAGTCATCTTAAATTTGGTTGTGGGTGTTTTCTTTTCCGTTTTCGTGATAGTGGGAGGCGGCGCGGCGTGGGTGTCAAGGAGTTTGTAAAGTGTCTTGGGAGTGTGTTTGAGCCTTTCAGAGTGCGAGAGACACATTGTTTGATAAGGGTTTGAAAACATGTGCGATGTGTTGGAATTACACCATAATGTACTGCTCTGTACTCGCAACGGGGCGGATAAAAGAGTTGTAGTTGTGATTTAAAGTGTCTGGGTTGCATCGCCCAATTCGTCCACAAAAAGCCCCAAGAAGACTAGCTCGCTTTCGCATCTTGTCGAGAGAGCATTGGACAGCAGAGAACCAATTGGGTGTACGATAGAATCGTACTCCCAAATAGTCAACTTCCGTCTGTTGAGCGAGTCTGACTCCAAGGAGAGCTGAACAGTATCGTAGAAGTAGCGTATAGAAGGCATTTTGACAATGGGTGGTTTGGAGATGGGATGTTGTGGGTGTATATGAGATATAGGAAAGGGACCAGGACGGAGCCCTGTGTCAGTGAGGTGGGAGTGAATGAGTTTGGAGGTACTGGGGGAGACATGTCAGACTTAATCAAAGGCTTTTTGAACATCTAGAAAAACGGCTGATAAGATTTGTTGGGAGTTTACTGCAGTGATTGCAGTAGTGTTGAGAAATGAGATTGTGTCCTGTGTGGAGTGATGAGGTCTGAAACTATGTTGGGATTGAAGGATAATGTTTCGTTCTTCACAAAAGTCCCAGATTCTTTTCTCTAGCAGAAGTTCAAGGAGTTTAGCTAGGACTAATATGAGGTATATAGGATGGTATGAATATAAGGATTAGGGGTCCTTGTCTGGTTTGCTAAATAATCAAAATGGTGTTAGCGGATTTTTAGGCAAGTGGAAAGCAGAAGAGGTAGATACAGGCATTTAGGAGTAGGGTGAGAATGGAAAAAATGGTTTTAGGAAGATGTTTCAGCGTTCTTTTATTTATGAAATTGGGCGCAGTGGCCATATTTTTGCCTGCTTGGCAGGCATATTAGATGTCTTGGAGGGTGAATGGAAATTTTAAAGGTGGGACTGGACCGGTAAGTGCCTGAAGGACATTGTGTTTGGTCTTGTGTCTGAATTGGTCGTCAAAGTATTGGTTGTCGTAAATTCTGAAGGTAGTCTAGAGGTGTTTTTTTTGTGGGCTAAAGCAGTTTTGTCGGGGGTTGTGTAGGTTATACCGTCGATTTCGATGTGCTAGTTCATCGAGTAATTTATACCGCAAAGGAAAGTATGACTCAAGAACCAGCGTTCACAGGTCATCACTTTTATCCACTAAAAAAGTCCTTGAATCTTGCAGAACTATGTTGCAATGGCTAGGATCGTTTGATAAAAATGTCTTTATTGACATTAAATTCTTATCAGTCTATTGTGTTAGGTGCCCTTTTGTAAATCATTCCATGGCAATCATCATCTTTCCTTGCAGTTATCCGAATAACGTAATAATGGTTTTGTTTTCCCATAAACTTTAACTACAGCAAACTTCCCTGCACTTAGACCAGGTGAACCACTGTTTAATTCAGAAAAATTGCTGCTGCTGTTATGAAGGAGCATTTGAGAATTTGACTCAGAGGGGAATTGATTTTGAGTTTCCTTGCTTTATATATTTTTAAAGCATTTCTAAACGTTGTTTTATTTCCTTTTTTTTAGATTTAACTTTTGCATCTTCTCTCCTGTTCTGCTATTTCCAGTTTCTATTATTGGGTGTTTAGGTAAGGAAAATAGATTTTAATCATTTTCTTGATAGTTTTTTCTTTTTGGTAAGTAATGGCAAAGTAACGATATCTGACAGTAATGTTACAGACAACTGTTCAGGGTTTTCTTTTGAACATCCAGATTTTTGAGATTCCTAAGCATAATATCTGGGACTTCCTCAGCATTGTCAAAATGTTATCACTGTGAGATTGTTTGTCTTTTTTAAACACAATTTCCATGTCTTCATCATTGATACCTACATCATCTTCTCTATCTTCTATTTCTCTGTTAAAAATGCAGGTAAAAAATATTCCTTGGTAACAATATTTTCACTTATATATACAGGGTGGTGCATTCTATACGCGTCGGTCTCTGTAGGGAAAACGACTTAAAATTTAATTTTTTTTTATTAATAGGGATATACTACAAATTAAAAATAATTTGGATTATACAGGGTGACCCAAAAATAGGAATTTATATTAAAGTTATGTTTTTTTAAAGGGAACACCCTATATTGATGGTGTCTTTTGATTCCCCCGAAAAAATAAAGTAAAGTTTCTCTAATGTTTTCTATACCTATCTTTTTCGTTTTTGAAACATTTAAAGGATTCTTAATTTGTAAGCTTAAACAACATAATCTAGTATGTCGCGGTTATTTGAAACACATCAACAGTCACCTGCGATATGCGTAGCCAAGATATTAGACTTACGAATAAAATGCAAATTTTTCCATTACATCATACAGGGTGTTCATTTAGTCTAATTGAATTCAACTTACTTATGGAGTTGAATAATATTCTTATTTTAAATGGCACACCCTGTATTTAATAACTTAAACTGATAAACATTTACATTATCTTTCATTCCATATAAATTCAACCCCTATACCTAAATTCAACGGTTTTTTAGTACCTAAATATCTGTTTTTATGTTTAACATTGTTTGTAAATACTCTTTCCCGTCAAAGTAACCACTGAATTTAAATGTCAAATGCGAGTTTGACATTTCTATTTAGTAAGTTAGATATGAAATGTACGAAAAATCAAATTTGAAACATGAAAACTTATTCTAAAGCAAAGAGAATTGATATGGTGCTTGTTCTTGGTGAGTGTCATGAAAACTGTTTATTGGCTTTTAGAGTTTACGGCCAAAAATACCCAGATCGAGAGAAACCTGACAGACGTGCTTTTG